>SJYX01012834.1:0-223037 GCA_006410675.1 Oreotragus oreotragus | reverse complement strand
TAGCATGTGAAATGAGCACAATTGTACAATAGTTTGAACATTCTTTGGCATTGCCCTTCTTTGGATTTGAATGAAAACTGACCTTTTCCAGTCCTGTGGCCACTGCTGAGTTTTCCAAATTTGCTGGCATATTGAGTGCAGCACTTTCACAACATCATTTTTCAGGATTTGAAATAGCTCTACTGGAATTCCATCACCTCCAGTAGCTTTGTTCGTAGTGATGCTTTCTAAGGCCCACTTGACTTCACATTTCGAGATGTCTGGCTCTAGATGAGTGATCCCATCATTGTGATTATCCAGGTCATGAAGATCCTTTTTGTACAGTTCTTCTGTGTATTCTTGCCATCTCTTCCTAATATCTTCTGCTTCTGTTAGGTCCATACCTTTTCTGTCCTCTGTCGAGCCCATCTTTGCATGTAATGTTCCCTTGATATCTCTAATTTTCTTGAAGAGATCTCTAGTCTTTCCCATTCTTTTGTTTTCTTCTATTTCTTTGCATTGATCACTGAAGAAGGCTTTCTTATCTCTTCTTGCTATTCTTTGGAACTCTGCATTCAGATGCTTATATCTTTCCTTTTCTCCTTTGCTTTTTGCTTCTCTTCTTTTCACAGCTATTTGTAAGGCTTCCCCAGACAGCCATTTTGCTTTTTTGCATTTCTTTTCCATGGGGATGGTCTTGATCCCTGTCTCCTGTACAATGTCACGGACCTCATTCCATTGTTCATCAGGCACTCTATCTATCAGATCTAAGCCCTTAAATCTGTTTCTCATTTCCACTGTATAATCATAAGGGAAATATTACTTAATCATTGAAAAATGGAATTTTGCCATTTGCAACATCATGGATGGACCTGGAGAGTATTATGCTTAGTGAAATAAGTCAGAGAAAGACAAATACTATGTTGTCACTTACGCATGGAATCTAATGAATAAAGCAAAGCAGCAACAGACTCACAGATACAGAGGGCAAACTAGTGGTTACAGGCTGGGAGAGGGAAAGGAAGAGGGGCAGGATAAGGATAGGGGATTCAAAAGTACAAACTACTATGTATAAAATAAATAAACGATGCAGAAGCCCCATGCGAGCATTTGACTTTACTGAGACCACTGTACTGTTGGCTGCCACCTCTCACCTGCCTTGATACATTCTTTCAGCTAATTAACCATCTTGATCCATGGTCAGCTTTAATCTTCACTTCCTTGCCCTTCTCTTGCTTTGTCTCACTTTCTCAGCAAAACTACTATTCTAGTTAAATGGTACTCTGAGTGAAAACACAGAAAATGGTGGTTGAAGGGAGGACAGTGTATGAACTGAGATTATACAAGGATAGCAGTTATTGATGATGACAAGATCTAAGGTATGACCATGGAAATGGGTATTAGAGGTTGAATGGAGACAAGATTGTTGGAAGAGAGGTGGTCAAGAAACTGAAAGGCCAGGGTGTTTGAAAGATGAGTAATGACACAAAGTTGGAGAGATGACAGCAGTAAAGATGGGTAGTAGGAGACATAATCTAGTGACTTTTTATATCAATAATTAATGCAAATCAGAATAATTGAACTGAATTATTTTTCATGAAAGATCATAACCATTCTCAGCAGTGTCCCTGTCAGTCAGTGCATACAGTTCTTCTGTCTTCATGATCTTAGTACTTTCCCAGCTGTGGTCCAGAGGTCTGTGCTGGCCACAGCCCACCTTTGTTCCCTTAACACATTCCTGGTCCCTTTATGTTCTCTTAATTGAGTATCCATGGTGAAGAGAACCAAACTCAATGTCCTTAGGCGAAAAGCATCAAAAAAGAAAAATCAATAAATTACATCCTTTATTGTAATAATAATGGAATTTTTAACTTGAAAATTACTTGTGAATAGACTTCACAGTCTTTATAGCTACTTTCAAATTGTATGCTAATGTAACTTTAGCTCAGCAAACTATTTTACACAGTTAGTTGAAACATTTGATACTGTGCCTACAGCCTTACAAGTATGTCTCACCCTTTGTCATAGATGAATACCTGAAATATATGTGTAAATGGATTTTTGGTAATACAAATTAGATTTTCTCAGTGATTTGCATAATACCAAAAATACTTAATCTTTAAGTCAATCATAATTGGTAGTTATAATAGTTTCTCTTCTTAAAAGTAGTTAACATCAATACTTAAATGCACCAGAAGTTCTTACTATTAAAAAGCTAACTGAATCATTTTAATGAGAAAAGTTATTCTTAGAAAAGAAAATTAATCCTTGAGTCATATAATTTTAAGTCAGAGTGGACAACAGAGATTATATAGTATGCTTCTTTGGTTTACAGATGAGAAAATTTAAAGTTTAAAATGAAAATTTAAAGACTTTGCCTCAAATCACATATTCTGCTCCAGTTGCTGGTTCAGATAGAACTAGAACCTGGATCTTGAGCACACTTTCCACTGTGCTATACTAGTACCTAGTTTCTGTATTTGTAAATGTGCTTTTCAAAATTGAATTTTCTTTATAAACCATACACCAAGTTAATATAAGGCCTACCTGTTGGTGAAGTTCTCACCAATGCATGCAACTGAAAGAAAAATACCTTCCTATGACAGGTGGCTCACTGGTAAAGAATCTGTCTGCCATCACAGGAGCTGCAGGAGAAATGGGCTCCATCCCTGGGTCGGAAGATCCCCTGGAGAAGGAAATGGCGGCCCATTCCAGTACTCTTGCCTGGAGAATCCAATGGAGCCTGGCATGCTATAGTCCATGGGGTCACAAGAAGTCAGACATGATTGAGTAGGCACACCCATATATATGACTATATGCCTGAATACTTTGACTGTTGAATTGAGCCATGTTCAAGCCTCATCTGTATTTGGATCCAGAGACTTTTTGTTGAATCTGGACCTCACTCTGGTTTAACCAAAAGAGCTTGAAGTTTTAGAAAACTTGAATTTTAGGCGCCACTTCTGTGACTTACTTGTTGTCCAGCCATGGTCAGATTGCTTAGTCTCTAATGGGCCTTAATTTTCTCAACCATAAAATGGAGTTAATGGCTGTATTTACCTCGCAAAGTTACCATAATGATCAAATGTTGTGACAGTGATGCAGAAGGTTTTTGAGTATTTAATGTGCCAGATACTTTGCCACTTGATATATCATATTTATTATCTAAGAGTTAACTTTTCACTTATCAACTAGTTAATTTCACATATACTGATTTTATTTTTATAATGTTTTTTCAAAGATGAAATCTTATCTCCTGTTACCTAAGCTTTTCTGTTGTTGATACATTTATTCTTTGATCACATTAAAGACCTCTGTAGTATTCCTTTGTTCATTGTTTGAGAAGGTGCAAGGTAATTATGTATTATTTATTATCTGATCACCAGATTTATTTTCTAGATATACATCTGATTTTTTTTTACAGTAGTGTTTTTTATCTTTCTCAATGAGATTAAATGACAAAATTGCCTTTCACAGGAAAACTAATGCCATTTCTTGATATAAATTACAGTTCTCTGATGGAAATAACCTTTGACCTATTGCTGAAAATTGGGGGAGGAGGGACATTGATAAGGCATGAAAGTGTCATGTTTTTTATCAACTTTTTAAAGATTTTAACTTGGGCATCAGCATATAGGTTTACATTGGGTAATTGGACCCCTTTTGTCCATATTTGTATCTTAATACAAAGAAATTCCTATCGGACAGTGTGGTAATAGCAGATACATAAATAATGCACCTGGACAAATTTTTAACTTAAGAAAATTTTAAATGCCCAATATTTTAAAGGTAAAGTTAAAATTCTAATTTTTAATATTTTTGTACTGTTGTAGGACGAGGGAGCCTGATGGGCTGCCGTCTGTGGGGTCGCATAGAGTCTGACATGACTGAAGCGACTTAGCAGCAGCAGCAGCAGCAGCATAGTTTTAAAGACACTGTAGAATTTCATGATAGGTAATTTTACTATGAAAGTTATCAAAAATTGTGAAAATCAGGCAAAATAATATACGTGATTTGAAATGTGCTGCCAGTGGGATATGTTGTACACACCATGATAACCTACCTTTGTTAAAACAAACCTTTGTAATTATTCCTTCGGTCCCAGTATAAACATTGACCTAAATGAAGAACTGTTGAGGACAAAATACTCAATGATCTGACGACTTGTTTATTTTTCCGTTGTAGGAGTTTTAATTCCTCCAAATTATTTTTTTTTGAAATCTATTGTGTTCTATAAATAAAAGTCATTTTTTATATGATGATATTTTATAACAACTGTTCCTGAACATAGAGTACTTCTAATCGTTATCAATCATAAAATTACAATTATAATACATTTGATCAGGTCAAAATTTTCAAGATTAGGGTACATAGATTTTTACTTATAGGAATTATATATGGATTTACATACTGAAAAAAGGGTAACTAGTTTCACAAATAAAAGGATCTTTAGAATTATCAAACCTCTTTAAATAAAATAATATTAAAAGATTAGTGACAATCACTAACCTAATACATACAATTATACTTTATTCTTTTTTCTGATTCCGTATAAACCGAAATACAGAACAAAAACAAGAGTATGGTCTTTTTGGTGACAGAGGTTTGGTAACTTCTAGTACTATAGTTATCTTATCAAGCTGTGAAAAGATGAAATGGATAAATGGTAGCAACTAAAACTAAAAAAGGAATTTATGTATGTGGTATTTAGTAATGGGCCTTTAGACACCAAATTTACTACCAAATACTTGAAGCAGATTTTATTATCGAACAACTTAGGGCAGAGGAAAAAATACTTGAGAAACTTTTTGAATATATGAAATAATAATGGTCTTAGGTAGATTCATTATTGGTGGATTAGGATACACTGGATATGTTTCTGATCCATCCTCCTCTAACCCATAGTGACTTTCGTCAAATGGTTGGCTGGAATTCATTTCATAATAAAATCTTGGAGCAGATTGTAGCCGCTGAAGCTAATTGACCCAGATAGAAATTGAATCTGTTGTGTTCAAACAAAAACACTGTTTTAAAAGTTGGACTCGCTAGGACAAATATGTGTTAAGATGTGAAATAGTCACATCGTTGTCCTTGTGGAATATAATTATTTATAGACACATTTCCTCACTCGTGAAAGTAGAAAAATATCTCCTTCATGTAATCCATTGTATTTTCATTGAAAATGGAGAAATAAGTATATGAGAAATAATTGTATTGCCAAATCCTTCAGTTGGAGTAATACTTGTTTTGCACAGAACACCATTCTCTTCTCTTGGTTTTCTTTTATTGTTGTTATTAGAGATGTACTTTTAGACTGGGTGTGACTGTTCAATAAAATGTTTACAAAGATGTGCATATATTTTTGCTAAATATATATGCAAAATCATTAATTTAATTATCATTAAATTAATTTTGTGCACACTTATTAATTTTGTGCACATTTATTTAAATGGTTTGCTTTATTTCCTAGCTTCTTAAGAATATTCTTTAATGTTACCTGAATGCTTCAAATTATATTTTCTTCTTTCCTATGGCAGGCACTTCTACCTATCTGATCACTTTACTTAAGATCACAGTAAAGCAAATGCTTTTGTATTTTTAAGATCATCCACAGCTTCTGCAGTATTAAGTACTTCAGTTTCTATGAAATTGCAGTGCTCCAGAATTTCATCATCATCTCATTTTATGTTCAGACATAGCACACAGGTTGTCCATCATGAAGAATCTTAAAATCAATTAATATTTGAGCAGATTATCTTCACTCTTATTAAATTTGTGTTATGTTTAATAATACTTATAAAATATTTTTAAATAGTAACATTAATGCTAATATTCATATAGGAAATAGTTTATCCTCTTAAATTTTTATATTTTTGTCATCTTTTTACAAACAAAAGTAGAGTTTATATCCACTTGTCTTCTTTGTCTTAAAAAATTATTTTTGAATTAGTATTATTTTTGCAATTTTGTTTTAAGAATACTAAAACTTTGATGGAAGATAAACTCAGGTGATCAGGATGTTGATTCAAGTGTTGTCTTGGCATAGCAGTTCATTAACTATGTGTTAATTATCCATGATTATTCCTGAAAAGCTATAGTGGCTTTATCTTTTAGGTTGCTTCATTAAATCATTAATTTTCTTGGTGGTAACTAAGCCTGACATAAAATTAAGTCATCTCAGTCTCCACAGATTTTTATCTTCCTATGATGTCAAGAGCATTGAGTTAGTTAATATAGGGCAATGCAACTTATTCCATGAATGTATTGACTTTTTATTTTAGAATTATTTATATTATTTTGGCTTATCTGATATTTAAGTATAATCTCATAAATGTGTATCTTTTAATTAATTAGTTAATGTTGTAGCTTACAGTTTGTATTTGCTGTGTAATAAGCCCATTTATGTATTTGAACCACTTCTGATCAACAGTTCTTTGACCTCTGGCTACATGAAGCTGCTACAGTTTATCCAGAACATTATTTATGAGGAAGGATTTGATGGATCCAATCCCCAGGTATTGAAAAACTTCAAAACCTTTTTATAATCATGTATATAATGTTGTTTTTAAACTCTCTAGGGCTAGAACCAGAGGGGCTTAGAATAATCAACAGTGAGCAAGCTGTTTCTAAACACAGAGGATGTAAATAAGCAGAACACATGCAGCCTTAGTTTGACTATAAATGTGTGCTTTGAATTTTTGCTAAGTTCTCAGTGGATACACAGAAAATGTTCATATGCATTGTCAACATGAATTACTTTTAAATATGTATTTGTAGTGCCTGAAATTAATAAATAACATAGCTTGAAAATTACTGTTAGATTTGCAGGACTTGTATTTTTCTATCTCAATTTTTTACAATTATGTCACTCAGGCCTTAATTTTGAATTACGAGTTTCAAGATTTTATTTATTGTATTATGCTTTGAGTTGTCTCATTGAATAAAATATGCATTTTTTATTTGCTCCATTAAAATATTTTATACCTTAACTATTTCTCTGTAGCTCTATTTTTAAAAATTTCCTCTGGATTCATACCATTAAAAATGTTCCGGTTAGTTTAACTTGAACAAAATGAGGGAAATTTTATTTCTAGATATCATGCCTTTCACAGTTCTTCCTCAGTAATTTTAATTGCTATTGCTGCTAAAAGATTTGCATTTCATTTGTATTATTTTAGCAGAATTATTTCCAGAGCACCATTATTTTTGTTGAAGAAGACAAAAAAGCCAAAAGTCTTATTTTGGGCATTATTAACCACACTTGCTCTTAATTCGTATCATAGGTTTTTAAGTATTCTTTAGCTTTATTGCTATATTTAACACTGTCGATGGCAAAAGAAATACTTTTAGAATCTGTTTCGATCATCAGTTTAATAGCAGGTTAAAAACATTTATGTGTGTGTGGTGAGGCACACATTCATTTATAGATGGTCTTTTACGCATGTTACAGTTTTTGTGACAGCCCTTGGTATTTAGTACAGTTTTATTTTGGTCACTGTTGCTCCATTTTTGGTCTAGCTAAGATTTATGGGCTCCATGTCTTCTCTTTGGTGACAGTGCCCGTCTGGAGAGGTAGATTGGTCCCTGACAGACACCTCTCCCCACGCGCTCTGGTAACTATGGAAACAGGCATGTCATAACAGTTCCTGTGGTACATTGTGCAGAGCTGCTGCTCTTGTAGGATGACACGTCTTCTAAGAGCAAGAAATTTTATAGAACGCAAGAAAAGCAAAGACAATAAATACCTTCATACTTAGATATAAGTATGCACACACACACACACACACACACACACACACACATATCCCAAAAGCCCTTAAAAAGTAAGCTATTATTATTAGGACAGAATGAAAAGCTTTTACTTGTTTCTTTGAATATGAATTAACACCATTTTAAATAAATGATATTTTATTTTATGAACATTAATAGACAACAGACTGGTTTGGGTCTGTAACTTTCATAAAGATTAAACAAGGTTGAGAAATACATTTTTATGGTGAGTACTAGGAATGCTAAAAATTAATTTTAATTAAATATGCCAATAAGTTATTATAAATATATTTCCTGTTTTATTGGAACTAAAATATAGGTAATGAATTTATATATTTTTGAATTATGGATTATATCATTTGCTAAATTACCTAGTCTATTTATCTGTCTCAGAAACTTTAGATGACTTCTGGAAGCCACAAAAATACATCTATCAGGCACTACTTCAAAAAGTATTATTCCTGAGTCAAGATAATATCCTGACTCTAAGGAGCAGAATATTATATACTACTGTATAATTAATACTGGTAGTAAGTAAAGTATCGTAGCTTATCTATAAAGATATTTGGAGTGGGAACATTTACAAATTGCTGTCATAATTTTATTTTTCATTTTCAGATATCTAAGAAATAATACAATAAGTGAGATTTGAACATTGATTTTTACTTAAGAGTACCAGATTAACTGTTTTAGATCTTCTCAAAGGAATACATTTATTTATTGTTCAGCTATCAGCAAAAGTTTATTTTTTTAATTTTATTATGCCTCACAGTATTCCCCATTATTATATGGTATACCAAGGAATTATATGTTCCAAACAACACAGGAAGTTTGTAACTCAGCCTTTGTTTTTACAATACTGTCATATTTTGTAAAATATAAATGTATTATCTCTGCTAAGTATTATGCTCAATTATGTTCTAATGTGCTATGTACCCACTTCACTTAAATATCTATCACTCATTCATTCTCTGGCTTAATCTTTTCATTCTTCCTATATGTGTATATCAGTGTAACTGTCAATGTCTCTAAACTGCGGTTGTCCTGATTCTGCACTGACAGCAAATTTGTTATAAACTTGTATAAACTTTTTGATACAACAGTAGTAGGTAATGATGACTATGAGTTAAAATACAGCTGACCTTTCTGAAATGTTGACAGGGTATACAATATGATGCTGCTCTCCTTTTACCATCAGATTTCATTCTAATATCTAGATTTTGTTTGGGAATTTTTTTTTCCAGATTGCTCATTCTTTAGGAATCTAACTTATGCTATAGATCATGAGATAGCAACTTTGGGGATGAGAATATGAGCCTTACTCTTGCCATTTTGTTTCAATTCTGAGTTTCTAAGTAATACAGAAAAAATGAATAACCTGTTATATTTCACAGATACTTCACAGGAACTCGTCAGATATTTATTTATACTTCTAACATATACTACATTATTTTATTCAATACAGAAATACTAAGAAAGCATTTTTTTATGGACTGTTGAGGATCACAACCTATGGTATATTGTCATCATACCCTCAAGACAAGTAGAAAAGGAAACTGACCGAACAGCCTTGATATTGTCATTGTGCTGTAGGTCCTTGAAGTCAAAAAGTTTTTGTCAAATGTGCTTAGACTAAATTCTTCCATTTTAAATTTCATTCTCATAGTTTAATACAGGCTGTTGTATCACTTTATATATTTGAGGAATTATATAGTCTCATAGGGGCTTCCCAGGTTGTTCAGTGGTAAAGAATCTGCCTGCCAGTGTAAGAGACACAAGAGACTTGGATTCGAACCCTGGGTTGGGACAATCCCCTGGAGGAGGAAATGGCCACCCACTCCTGTATTTTTGCCTGGAGAATCCCAGGATAGAGGAGGCTGGTATGCTATAGTCCATGGGGTCGCAAAGAGTCAGACACAGCTAAGCACACACACAGGCATGCATAGGCTCATAGAGCAATATTCTGTTCTATCCTTTTTTTTTAAGAAATGAGAAAACTAGGACCTAAGTAATGTAAGTGTTTTGTCCAAAATTATACGTCTACTTAGCTATACAGTGCAGATTTAAAAGCCTCTGTTTTACCTATCTTACTAACTACTGTCTTCTTAGGTTTTCCTCTTGTAATGTTTCAATGTTTTATTCATTTTCACTACTTCCTCTTATCAATAAATCCTCCTTGAAAAGGAATACACAAAATCACTTTAATAAATTTTATTAATGGCATTTTATAGCAATAGCACGTTTAGGATCTTGTTTCATCAGAAATCAGTTCTAAAGAGGCATGTTCTAAATCTTTGCTTTAGGAGAATAAATCTTATTTTTCCTGTTAGAATTGTAATGATTTTCCAATTATTTCAATGTGCCAGGTTTTGCTAATATCTCCTTCCTTTGCCTGGAAATTTTGCTGAATTGCTAAAGAAAGCATTTGCAAAACATTTGTCTGGTTAGAATAACCCAAACAGTAAGATTTATTATAAACATATCTGCTGGCAGACATTTATTGACATTCAGATTAGGTTTTACTTAATGGTTTTTCAATGCTCTTTTCCCAAGAATTATCATTAACTGTTATTCTGACCTTAATGTCAATGGGCTCAAATTCTAAATGTTCACCTGTTTTGTGAAAAGTGTCAAATGATCATAAATGTAGCTTCAAGGAGAAAAAATAGAGGCAAGTGCAAAATGTTAAACACCAAAAAGTACATTTTTAAACTTTTTCCAGACAGAATAGTAGGCAATTAACATGATAGAATTTATCTGAGAAATAATGAGCACTCTGTAGTTTATTGTAAAACAGAATTTTGTAATACTAAGAATGGCTTGTGCACATTCTAGTTTAGATTCTCTTTATTATTTTCTGTGATTTGTTATGTATTACTTTATTTGCCTCAAACATGATTCTTAGAGTAGTCACTGTTAAAACTTAGAAACAATTAAAAGTTTAAGGCCTGTGATATTCAATTTTTCCAAAAGGAAAAAGCACAAGAAAAAAATAGTTCTGCTATTTTTTATAGTATCATAATCTGAAAGATCTCCTTTATATTGCCTTATTATTGATACTACATGAAGTTTTTTCCCACATCTGTTGACATTGTCTCTCGGATCTGTGTTGGATAAAAATAAGAACTAGCAGATAAAAATAAAAGAGGTATCCTGTCATTTATTAAAACTTACTGTGTTTACTTCTGTCTCACATTCCCTTAGAAAAAACAGAAAAACATTTTAAGAATAGGAATCCAGAATCTTGGTTCACCTTTGTGGGGAGATGATATTTGCTGTGCAGAAAATTGTGACACGAGTCACAGCCTCACGAAGTTCCTCTATATACTCCGTGGGCTTCTGCGAACCTCTCTTTCAGCCTGTATCATTACAATGCCAACACACCTTATCCAGGTAAGAATTTCCCAAAACTACTTCCTCCTGACCTGTGGTTCATCGTAAAAGAGCAGTAAATAAATGCCTTATAAATTATTTTCACGTGTCGTTTGTATAAAAGAGATTTTCGATGCTAAAAATGCCAAAGCAGGAAGGTATCTTTGAAGATTATTCAATTCTTTAGTATCTATGGTTTTAGTATACAGTGAGTATGTGATAATTTCATCTTTACTAATTTTATTATAATTTTTCTTGAATTTATTGTAAACTTGCTAATATCATTGTGATGTAACGTTGATTTTGCTGCAGTATCTTTTCATTGATCATAAAACCAATCTGAATATAGTTCTGTAAGAGATATTTTTACACCTAAGTACAACAGCATTATTCACAAGACCTAAAATGTAGAAGCCTGACTATTCCCTGACAGCTGAATAGATAAGCAAAATGTGGCGTATCCATACAACAGGATATTATTCAACCCTAAAAAGGAAGGAGATTCTGATGTGTGTTACAACAGGAGTAAATCTTGAGAACATTTTGTTAAGTGAAATAAGTCAGTTACTGAAAGATAAATACTGTGAATCCACTTATATGACATACTTAGAATAGTCAAAATTATGGAGACAGAAAGTAGAATGGTGGTTGCCAGGAGCTGATGGTAGGAGAGAATGAGGACTTATTGTTTAGTGGGTGTGGAGTTTCAGTTTTAGAAGATGGAAAGAGTTCCGCAGATAGCTGGTGGCGATGGTAACACATTATGAATGTATTTAATACCACTTAACTGTACACCTTAAGATGGTTGAAGTGAAGTGAAGTGAAGTCGCTCAGTCGTGTCAGACTCTTTGCGACCCCGTGGACTGTAGCCTACCAGGCTTTTCTGTCCATGGGATTCTCTAGGCAAGAATACTGGAGTGGGTTACCATTTCCTTCTCCAGGGGATCTTCCCGACCCAGGAATCGAACCCGGGTCTCCCACATCGGAGGCAGACGCTTTAACCTCTGAGCCACCAGGGAAGCCCTTAAGATGGTTAAAATGGTAAATTATACATTATATATATTTTACCATAGTAAAAAAATGGGGAAGAAAGAAGCTGATCTGCATAAGACTGGTCCCTTTCTTGCCTCTTGTTCAGATATGTGTGTGTGTGTGTAAATTATTCTGAAGTCATACTCTCAGAAAAAGAAACCAATCTCCCCAGGGAAAGAAAGGTCTTTGTAAGATTTCTTCACCGGTCCAAAAAAGTTCTTTTCCTAAGAGTGTTCAAATGGCAAGTTTGGAAGTATTTCCACAGAGAGTGTGTACATGTGTGTGTACATACATATAAACTGCAACATGATACTAGAAATAACTGAAATATCTGCTGCAATGAAGGGAATGTGAAAGTCAAAATAACTAAATCACTAAATCTTTTCTGATGAACATACTAAAACATTTTGATTTGTAGTAAATTATAGCAGAGAAGTTTTGAGGTTTGTTTTACTTCTCTAAGACATAGCAATTATAACAATGAGAGGAACCAGCAAGCACTTTAGGTCAATACCTAACAATTCTTATGGAATTTTCAAGTAAATGCTATTATTGTCTTCATTTTACTTATAAGGAAACTGAAGTAAAGAGAAATTAAGAAATTAGATCAAAGTTAAATACTTGAAAAACTATAATTTGAAACCAGAAAATCAGATTCTAGAATCATAGGAAAATAAGGGTTCACCTAAGCTAGGCTCCTGTCCTTGGATATGTTAAGCATTATCCCTGTTTTACAACTGAGATCTAAACTTAAATGACATATTCAAGCAAGTCAAAGAAACAAGGACTGTATACTTGGTGACACTCCAGAGGTCCATGAGAACTTTACATTTAGTTAAACTAACAGAAATAAAACAGATATAATTTAAATTTGGAGGTCTATAAGGAGTATAGTGCTTGAATAAGAATAGACATATAAATCAACAGAATAGAATTGAGAGTTAAGAAATAGACCCAGGCATCTATGCTCAACCAGTTTTCAACAAGGGCGCCAAGACCATTCAATAGGAAGAGAACAGCCTTTGAATAAATGGCAAAACCACTTGATAGCAACAGACAAAAGAATGAACTTTGGACCCTTACTTCAAGTCATACACACAGAATAATTCAGAATGAATCAAAGACTTAAATTTAAGAACCAAAACAATTATGAAACAAATATATGTATATATGTGATTTTAAAATTTATTCCAAGGGTGCCTATGCAATAAAGAAGAGAAAGAAAAAAATTTTTTCTAAGTCATTTTTGGTAGTGATCATTCTTGTTATTTTGAGAGGAGATTCCAAACTTGTTGTGAATGTTTGTGACAGTGATTCCTCTAAGCCTCTAAGGGAAGAGGAGTAATATTATAAGAAAACCTTAGATCATCCAGTATTCACCGCTGATTAAACAACAGTTGAGATGATAAGGTGAACTGGATGTCTGAACATTAACCAGTGTTTGAATTTTGGTATTTTATAGATGTGTTTAACTTCTTATATTACTGAAAAAGATATAATTTAAATTATACATTTTAAAATACCAATTAAGAGACTATTTTGAAGTAGAAATAGAAAAACATATGGTCAGACTTTGGTGATAAATACACCAGTCTCTTCCCTGAACAGTTTTCCCTAGCTATCATATAGTAGTCTTGTAGTCCTAATATCACTGGAGTTTTTAAAAAAAAATTCCTTGTTCTTTGAGCATGACACCTGACCATTTTTTTTTAATCCAAATACATAGGAGAAAATGTAAAACTTAACAGTTTGCTAAAACCAGTCATGATATGTAATAAATAGCGGATAAAACTCTTAACTCTTAAAGACTGGCAAGGAAAATCACAATGTTTAGGCCAAGAGAATAAAAAGTACTTACAAAGCTAATCAAAGACATATGCATATGCAGAATCAGGAAACTGTGAGTTTGTTTAATAAGAACTTACACAGTGATTTCTATAGGCCAGTTGCAGTCCTGAGATCTTTTCAAATATTAACTCAATTAATGCTTATATATCATTATCACATTTTCACTTAGTCCTATATTGTTGGTACTGTCATTATTTCCATTTTATAGATAAGAAACAAGGGACTGAAAATTTCAGTGACTTTCCCAAGATCGTAAAACTAGTGGAATGGCAAGATTTAGATCTAAGCAGTTCCCCTTTCAGTTACCATAGTCAACTACCATGCTATTCTGCTTGGTACTAATGAAGCACTAAATAGGGCCAAAATTAAGAAGCAAATTGTGCACAAAGTAGCATTCAGTGATAGAAAGAACCTGGGCCTTGGAGGGAGATAGACCCAGTTAGTTACGTGGTTTACTCAAGTCTAACTTTCTCAGCCTCAGCTTCTTCTTTTTAAAAATTCAGAAGATTAGCAATAACATGGACTGACCCAGTGCTGGCACATGGAAGGCACTCATTCTATGTTAACAATTGTCACCTTCACGATTATGACTTAAACAGGCCTCCAAAACTGAGAATTTGAACAGAGATCAGGGGTAGGAAAACTAAGGTATGTAAGTGCATCAAAGCAACAGACATCTTCAGCTTTCCGCCTCTTTTCATGAATGACACAGACAAGATCTTCTCACAGGCGAGACAGGTTAGAAAGCATGGCTGAAGTCAAACAGCCACTGAAGTCTTAGTAACATCCCCTTGTTGTAACATGACTCTTTTTAACATCATACGGTAGCTTCCTCTCAATTATGACCAGTGCCACCCCTGAAGACTCTAATAAATCAAACTTTAAATGGTGATTGAATAATTTAGCTTATTCAATCAACAAATATTTATTGTAGGTACTATTCTAGGCATCAGTGGGGCTATAGTAGTGAATAAAACAAGCAAGGTCCCATCCTCCTGGAATTTTTTTCAATGTGAAAGATAGGATGGATGGAGCAGACGATTCATATATGTATGTTTTTTGGATGCTTGAGCTGGATATTTGATAGTAAAGTGGATTTTTGCAAGAAATAGAAATGTAGTTTGAGATCCTTGTAAATACTGTCATATAGTTAAACACCTATAGGTAATAGAATTGTGACACCTTTATTTGAATGTTATATTAAGTAACACTAGATTAAAAATACATAAAATATCTATTCCTTTTAGACTGGAAAAACAGCCAATCAGTGTTCTTACTTTAGTTATTAGCATTCTGTCAGACTTGTACAGTAATGATTAGTTACCCTTTATTGTACTTTTGGCATGCTTCCCATGTTTAATTTCATTGTAAAGAAGGAACACATAGTTAAGGAAATTACAAAGAGGGGAAAAAGTTAAAATAGGGAAAATAATGACATAGATTCAGAACTGATTTTAACTTATTGTTATAATAAGACTTTTGCAAGTAGAGTGAAAAAGAATTGTATTTGAACTATTTTGTGTTCAGCCTCACAACTTTGACCTTGATATAGTCCATTTCCTTTGGGTTAAAGATTGTTTTCATCACAACACAGGAAATAACAAGCATACGTCTAAATAAATGCATAAAAATAAATTCTAAATATGTGTTAGGTGAAAACACTAAAATTATTCATCAAATATAGTATGATTGACTTAAAATATATATACATGTATAGTCCTAAACAGTTTTCCCTGTGAACTAGTATTATTACTCATATTGTGTCTTTCTAGAATGTACTTTTATTATCTACCCAAAGACACTTTATTAAAAATGTATGTGAAAATGGCCAAGTTAAATACAGACTTTGTTATGTGCTGAACTGTGGAGTAAAGTGTCATTAGAAGGAGTGAAACTACGGACGGCTCCCCTATATTCCAGCATTACCCAGTTCCCAGATCCCTGCTGTGTAGTTGTTCCACTCGCCAAGAAGCCTGTTAAAGAGCCCCAAAGAGCATGTGTACAGCCCTCCATGTTAATAGTTAATTGGTGAGGATGGCAAGATGAGAGGACAGCCGAACATGTGGTCTCTCAGACTCAAGCCATAGACAGACCTTTAGTTATAATAACAGCAGCTGCTCACATTCTCACAACTCAACTGTTCACAACTCTGTTGTCGAGTGAAGGTTGTCGTGGATTGAAAAAGAAAGAGGAAAGGTTACATCTAAGAGAAGTAATTAAAACCCTACCTTGAAACTCTTCCTTCCTGTTATCTTAAGAGAATATTATTTCATCTTTGAAAAACAACAGCAGCTGCTCACATTCTCACAACTCAACTGTTCACAACTCTGTTGTCGAGTGAAGGTTGTCGTGGATTGAAAAAGAAAGAGGAAAGGTTACATCTAAGAGAAGTAATTAAAACCCTACCTTGAAACTCTTCCTTCCTGTTATCTTAAGAGAATATTATTTCATCTTTGAAAAACTTAAGTATAAATTTCCATATTATAGGTTGTAATATTTCAGCTACATTGAACATTCTGCTGGGTTTTTTTCCCATTTACTGTTAGAAACACAAATGTTTGTACACCTTTCAAAATTTTTTAATGAGTTTTTTTTTTTTTTAGCACAGTGATAACTTTGAAGCTGTTACAGTAGGATACTGTTTGATTTCCATATCTGGCAAGATATGAAACTGTAATGTTTTCTGGTCTTATTATAAATGAGAAATGGCTTACTAGTAGCGAAAATGTTATCCCTTTCCAAATTATACAAATATTTTGTACCTTTTAAATTAATATTATTTTTATTTCCCAGTGACAGTTCTGCTTAAGAAAATTGGTGACCAATAACATTTATTCTTTTTGGAGATAGAAACTTCGGTTCATGCCTTATTATGACTATACTGATGATGTGAAAAGAAAATAAATTTCCCCTAGCTTATGCATTTTATTTTCACAATCTGTGACAGGTTGTTCTTGAGTTGTATTTTTTATTGATTGAAATTACTTTTACTGAAACTGTCAGGAAATAAATATCAAAGCACTTACAGTTGTAATTAAAATAGGAAAGGTTATTTTTCTATACCTTTCTCACAGCTTTCCTTTCAAAAAGAAAATTTACGTTTCATTGCTGCTAATCTGTTCAAGCTGTCACAATCTACATTTCCAAGGAATTTTTAAATATAAACAACCCAGTAAATTTCTCCTTAACTATAATAATGCAGGAATGAAAACTTCCTTGACATTACTGATGGTAAAATATGAAATAAGATTTTCTCATTCTACCATACTTCTTAGTATTACAAGTATTTAATGTATTTGCTATTGAACATTAGTTGGTAAACTACTTAAACTTTCATTTATTCAGAGCAGATTTCAGGTTTGAAACTGGCCTGTAATATATTTTTATTGGTCATCATTGGCACTTGGTCAGTAATATACTATTCAGTTTCTATCATATAGCCACTATTTTCCAACAGTTTGATCTGTGGAATTTCCCTCCCCCTACCCCACCTCCAGCTATGTCACTGCAGAAACCTATCACTGACATTAGTTTGCTTAAACCGAGGAAAATTCATTTTCTGAAGAAAAGCAGGAAGAAAGGCCCTTGTTATATATCTCTTGAAAATTGAGTGGAGTTTTATTTAGTATATTATTTTAATTGATATATTTTCAAGTCTATCTTCTTTAATATTAATATATTAAAACTTTGAACTCACTGAAGTGAATCATATAATAGAGAAATTCAGAACAGATATTTTCATATCCATAAACTTTTGTGTTCATGCTGAGTATTTTAGCAACTAAACTCTTAAGTCAAGCAATGGACAACTTTCAAATTAACTACTAATATGGGATTATGAAATGTGGACTCCAGTGACCTTCTGAATTTCTCTCAGTGTGAAATCTTTTATTCTTAAAACAAACTAAGAATAATTGTATGGTAAAGGAATAACAGACTCTTGTGAGTTTAAAAATATAAAATTTTGGAAAATATTTTTATGTAATTGTTGCTATGAGCATCATTATAGAAAGGCATAACAACACCTTCTGCCATATAATTTAATCTATCTTTAATGGTCTTTTAAAATGTACCTTATTAAGGGGAATTATTTGAAATGGTCTTCTTTAGATGCAGTTTATTAAGAATATTTAAGGATGAAAATTACAGATTTAATCTCTTGATCATGACTATCAATTACTAAAGGATAAAGTCAGATTTTCTGGGTAACAAATTTTCATATTCTCAACCAAGAATCTGCCTAATTTTTCTAAACCTTCGCAACTGGTCTGATACAGTTTGTAAGAAATTAATATTTTTTAAAGTTTAAATAGAAATAATTTTTTAAAATGAAATGAATCATGTTAAAATCATTTTAATTTTACATCATATGTGTCAAATTCCAGTCTTTGAAAATTTAGTAGCTTCATACAGGTTTGGTTGGATTGTAAGCAGAGTCTGTTGTTTTTTTTTACAATAACAAATAACAGAACTGTGTTTCAACTGTACTCCTATACACTTGGATTTACAGGTTTTTATAGCTCATATTTTATATTGTACAATGTAGTATCTGATTAATTTTTAAATCAAATCTTAATTTGTATGCATTATACATATATATCTGATTTACTTTCTTGGTCAAGGATATTTGAAAGTTTTTTACACAGGTAAATTCCAAATTGCTTATAAGTTTCTGTCTATATAGAGAATTAGGAGCAGTATATCTGCCATTTGGTCTTAATATCAATATGCATATTAAATAAGGACAGCATACTTAAAATTCTCAGTAAGATTCATACATATCTCCAAAAGAAAAAAACAGTCATTTAGAAACCTCTTATTATAATTAACAAAAGCATATTCAGTAAAGCATATAATGAAAAATAATTTTGGTTTTAACGACTTAATTGCTTTGCCTAAAATTGCTTTATGAAGTTTTGGTTCATATAACAATTCATACCATAGTACCTTATAGTGGTGATGGTCATTAAAGTACTATTCAGAGTCAAAATTTTCAAATATATCAATGATAGAAATATTGAAATATCTCATCACAGTATGGAGATTGAGTCATCTGTTCAGGCATATGGAATCTTTGGCTGCTGGACTGCATAGTCTTTATAATGCCCAGTGTCCAGGCGTGGACACAACTGTTCTGGGCGCAGAATCGGAAAGGGACTCTGCATTTTGTCTCCTTAGACACGGTAGAAGGGGAAAAACGGAAGGGTCCTTAAACATTATTTTTATTATAGAATCTACTACATCACTTTTTTTTTTGTATACAGAAAAGAAGTACAACTTTATTTAATTTTGTATTTATTTTATAAATAGGATTACTAAGTTTTTTATCTTTAGTGTTACAAACTTTCTGAAAAATACCTGTGAGAAAATGCAAGTCTTGAATTATTCCTACTTATATACTTGCATGCATACCTTCCCTTAAAGAAAGATTACTGTCTTCAAAGAAGGGTGATACTTATTCCTTAATATTGAGACAAAACATGCTTGTAATGAATTATAATTTAAAGCTGTTTAAGTACCAGGTCATATATTATATCCTAAACATTATATTTTAGCCCTTTGCTATTAATTGTATTATTATTACTATATAAAGAGTTCCTACTTCTTTAATAATGTTTTCACACCCTATGTAGTTAATCTTTAATGTTGGGGAGGATAGGGGGATAGATTAAATTAGCCTTGTAACCTCTCTCTCTTCCAGGTTGATGATGGAAAATAAAAGCTCTTAGCCACAAAATGTAACACTTAGAATTAATATTTAATTAGACTAGCAAATTGTACACTGTGGCTGAAAGCTTCCAAAGAGTTGTTAGTGCCACAATTGACCTACAGGTTTAATAATAACTCACTTCTAGAAGCAAGTGCCAGTTCAGCATAGTAGAGCCACCGTAAGAAAGTCCTGAGAGATTAAAATCAGCAAACCAAATGGCAGGCAGGGATTCCTGGGATGGAGCCTTCTGGAAAGCTGGGAGCTGGAATAGCTTTTAAGCCAGGATTCAGATGAGAACAGTGGGTGAAAAAGCTGATCCCTCCTGTTCTGGGAGCTTCTGGTTATAGGCCAAAATCTTAGAACAGATTTTTACTAAATGTTTTTGCTGCAGCTATTAACTTACATTGAAAATCAAACATTGAATAATTTTTCTGTAAAATTTAACAAAATTTTTGTGTAAACATTAGTTCTTAATTTCTTAACATATTAGTACATAATATCTGTAAACTCAGATCATTAGATTATCAGATAGGTTTGGCGCTGTACATCTATGCTGTTTTGCTGTGACATGCTGTTTCCTTGTTCCCTGTATAGTTGATTTATATGGTTCATTTCTATATTATTTCATTACAGGGCATTATGCAGTGCCTGAGAAAGAGATTGTGAAGTCTGTAGCCCAAGAATTTTTTTTCCTTCCAGAAGGTTTATATGTCAATAAACATAAATCAAGTACATTTTTAATTTTTAAAGATGGACTATAAAAGCAGTGCTGTATTTGTTTATGCTTATATTGCAATTAAATTATAAGGTAAATAGTTGGACCTCCCTGTGAAACATTGGATCTTTACATCTCTGAGAAATTAATCTGGTGAAAAACATAGGATACCATGAATTTGAAAATGTGCAAATACAAAACAGCCAACTAAAAAAAAAGACACACCTTACATAATTTATTGGTTTTATCTTAAATAATTAAAGGAAAGCTAGTCATTAGTTACAAATTCAAGCAGGTGAGAACCTTGCCAGCAGAGGGAGTAGTCCTGTCTTCCGTCAGGTTCCCATCACTTTCCCACCTGCCTCAGCTTTTTTCCCAGCCAGTCTCCCATCTGGACCTGGCTCTGTCAGTCTGTTCCTGATGACAGGCTATAATTTTATACTCAATATGGGATTATTCTAAGCTGATTTTAAACTTTAGTATCTTTAACCTACCACTGCATCCCACACATCAGCTGGAGGCTCTGTTTGATATTTGGATATCAGCAATTGTTTTTCCAGGCAGGGTGTGAGCTTTTGGACATCCACGAATTGCATTTTAAGGATTTCATGTGTAAAGCATTGAGCAAAAAACTTCTGATTTAGGAAATTACTCATAAAAGATTTAACAATACAAGCAAATGTCCATGTGAATAATTTCTATAACATGAAACTAGATGATGTATAGTTTATTAAAACTAAAATTAATTTTGAATAATGTGCCATTAACTGTTCAGCCTATTCATTACAGTATTTTGTTCAGTTCATTTATAAGGGTTTTCAGAATGCATAAGTTTTTTTAATGTTTAATAATAGCATACTAAAAAATAAAACTGATGTAAAACAATGTTCTGCAAAAGCATGTAGTATTTGAGACCAATGTACATGTAAATAATATTTCTGAAAATAACATAATGTGTTATTTAAAAAGTGCTTCAGTTTTAAGCCAACAATTTCACACCAAAATTTAGAATATTAGTATTTGATCACATAGAAAATATCCAAACTACGGCTCCATTGCTTAATCTTAGTAAAATTTGGCATCATACTCAGCAGTTTCTTTTGCCCTTGAGGTAAGCTACTTTGTGGATGTGTTTTAAGCATTAGAAAAAGGAGCCAAAATATGTTTGTTTTATCATTTCCCTACATGAATATTGGTATACAGTACTACCAAGAAAATGTTGCAGTTAGAATGTTTTAATTTACAAAAGCCCCTCAATATTTTTTTCTTTTTTTTTTTGTATTTATTTATTTTTTTACATGAACTCCCAAACATGAACATATTTTAAAATTAACTGTGACTTTGAGTAAAGTTCAGTATTAAATCTGTAAAAGCTTAATTTAATACCCTTACTAAGATATTAATATTAGATATTAGCATACTTTTTATTAAAATTATATTTTTTCTTAAATTCAGAATAATTATGGATATCACTATTTCTCCACTGTCAATTTTTTAATCAAATAATAATCTAATCTATTAGTATTTGAGACCAATGTACATGTAAATAATATTTCTGAAAATAACATCATGTGTTATTTTAAAAATGCTTCAATTTTAAGCCAACAATTTCACACCAAAATTTAGAATATTAGTATTTGATCACATAGAAAATATCCAAACTACGGCTCCATTGCTTAATCTTAGTAAAATTTGGCATCATACTCAGCAGTTTCTTTTGCCCTTGAGGTAAGCTACTTTGTGGATGTGTTTTAAGCATTAGAAAAAGGAGCCAAAATATGTTTGTTTTATCATTTCCCTACATGAATATTGGTATACAGTACTACCAAGAAAATGTTGCAGTTAGAATGTTTTAATTTACAAAAGCCCCTCAATATTTTTTTCTTTTTTTTTTTGTATTTATTTATTTTTTTACATGAACTCCCAAACATGAACATATTTTAAAATTAACTGTGACTTTGAGTAAAGTTCAGTATTAAATCTGTAAAAGCTTAATTTAATACCCTTACTAAGATATTAATATTAGATATTAGCATACTTTTTATTAAAATTATATTTTTTCTTAAATTCAGAATAATTATGGATATCACTATTTCTCCACTGTCAATTTTTTAATCAAATAATAATCTAATCTATTAGTATTTGAGACCAATGTACATGTAAATAATATTTCTGAAAATAACATCATGTGTTATTTTAAAAATGCTTCAATTTTAAGCCAACAATTTCACACCAAAATTTAGAATATTAGTATTTGATCACATAGAAAATATCCAAACTACGGCTCCATTGCTTAATCTTAGTAAAATTTGGCATCATACTCAGCAGTTTCTTTTGCCCTTGAGGTAAGCTACTTTGTGGATGTGTTTTAAGCATTAGAAAAAGGAGCCAAAATATGTTTGTTTTATCATTTCCCTACATGAATATTGGTATACAGTACTACCAAGAAAATGTTGCAGTTAGAATGTTTTAATTTACAAAAGCCCCTCCATATTTTTTTCTTTTTTTTTTGTATTTATTTATTTTTTTACACGAACTCCCAAACATGAACATATTTTAAAATTAACTGTGACTTTGAGTAAAGTTCAGTATTAAATCTGTAAAAGCTTAATTTAATACCCTTACTAAGATATTAATATTAGATATTAGCATACTTTTTATTAAAATTATATTTTTTCTTAAATTCAGAATAATTATGGATATCACTATTTCTCCACTGTCAATTTTTTAATCAAATAATAATCTAATCTATTAGTATTTGAGACCAATGTACATGTAAATAATATTTCTGAAAATAACATCATGTGTTATTTTAAAAATGCTTCAATTTTAAGCCAACAATTTCACACCAAAATTTAGAATATTAGTATTTGATCACATAGAAACTATCCAAACTACGGCTCCATTGCTTAATCTTAGTAAAATTTGGCATCATACTCAGCAGTTTCTTTTGCCCTTGAGGTAAGGTGAGGGAAGGCATGTAAAAAGCTACAAATTGTTTTTATTATTTCATAAGTTTGATTTCAGTTGAATGGAGAACTTACTAAGCATGGGAAAACAAATAACTCATTAAATATCCCTAGGTTTATGCTTTCATTCAAGCTTTTTTTTTTTATTACATGACCTAGCAAATGTTACGAGTTGTAGTATGTTTGTGTTTCTAATATCTTTTTTCAGGATATGTTGTTATAACTTGAGCCGTTAAGTAAAATACTCGCTTTTCTTGTGGTGACTCCCTCCCCTCAATAGACACACACATCATGTCACATGGGAGGGTCAAACGTAAAGTAGTATAAATATTTCTATTTTAACTTCAGTGTTAACTTAATAGTGCTTTTCTGCTGTTGTAGTCCCAAATCTGATGCTGGCCATACTTGAATGGAGCTCTGTCCTTCATATAGTGTGTTTTCTCTCTTTCTCATTTGAGTAGCCCAAGAACTTATTCTAATTTGAGGCATTGCATAAATGCTTTATGTCAGTTGATTTATTCCTTTCAGGCTTCTTGATAATTAAGTGATTGGTTAATTACTTTTTAACTTTCTTATTAAAATCTTTCCTGGAAGTATATTTTGTATTGGTGCAAACTATCTCTTTTATGTTGCTGAGGTAATTAGGCCCCAGTAAGGAGGGAAACACTTAGGGTTTGATATAGTCTGACTGTTACTTGGTTACTCTGAATAAGTATCTCAACTATTTTTATTAGAAAATGAAGGGAGCTTTTGATGGCAGTAGTTGAATTTTTATTTCTTAACAAAACAGAGTTCATGATTTTGACTTTATGAGCTTTGAATTGGAAGAGAGCATTAAACTAACTTTCCTTTATTTAAAGTCCGTTTAATGGATTTGGCGATTCCTAATAAAAAGAGGTTCCCATTCTGTACAAGCAAATAGGAAACATTCTATAAAACCAAACAAGAAACAATCACAACAAAAACTCTGTAGTTTTTCTGTGAAGTTAAAATTGGAATAAGAAGGTAGTCAACTGGGCATTCTGATGTTCCTTTTTTATCTGCAACATCATTTGACATAATTTAGATTTCAGTAGTTAAGAAATTGCATTGCAACAGAAAGTTTTAAGAACCTTTTTTGTAACTTAACACAATGCTCTGTGAGGTTGCCAGCAAGCTCCTAAAACTGCTGGACCCTGGCTCTCTTCTCTTCTGGCTTCCCTCCTAGTCATGTCTTGGCTACTGTCCAGAGCTGACAACTCTCCCCCAGGACTGAAGGGGAGATTTGTCTAGTGTAAGAAAGATTTTTGAGTCATCCTAGATTTTCTCATCCAGATGGGCAAGTAGGAGGGGTGGCAGTATCATTGTGTATATGTGGGTGATATCATTATGCCATGCATGCAGTGTAGCAATTAATTTACTCATACTTCTGAGTTCCAAATATCCTTCTTCAGATGTTCCTTACTGGCAACTATATTGTATTAACTTCAAAATTAATACAAAAACTATTCAAAATTTATGTCTGAGTAATGGATGCACAAATACCTTTACTTCTCCATTTCTAGATATATACATATACTGTAGACCAAAAAGGTTTCACATCTTTAGCTAATAACATAAAAACACTTTTATGTTATTAAAATCTTTTAAGATGAAAATATAGAAGTCCCAGTTTCACGATCTCTGCAAAATCATGCTAAAGCTGTCTGAATGTTTCTGGTTATAATAAGGCAATTTATTATCCATAATATGTTCTTCCTAAAGTGAATTGTGATTATTATGATTTTAAGGGTTTTTAAAAGCAGTTGATTTTAGATTCTTTTAAATAAATTTATCTACCTTTATCTAAAAGACCATTTAGTATTCATGCTATGATTTGAAAGACGTTTTGACGAGAGTAGTTTTAAGATATGTTTACATCACTATACCACACTCCCTGTGAACCTTGGAGGTAAAGAAGTAACGTCAACACTATTTGAACTTTTGAAAAGTAAGTACATTTACATGCTCAAATATCTTTTATGCTCTTCCAAATAACTGGAAGACTGAAATGAGTTTATAATTAAGATAAAGTTTTATCTCATTCAGAAACTTAGATGTTATTTTCATGTAATTTCTTGTGCTTTTTATTTTATAGACATTTTTCAAATTCTATAGAACTTTCACAATTTTGTTTGCCACATTACATAAACTGTTTTCCAAAATTGCTGTGCAGAAAGCAGTAAAGTCACTGTTGAATGTAACTTATTTTATAGAAATATTATAAAGTTTATTCTTGTTCTGATACTTCATAGAAGCTTTTAAGATAGAATTTAATTTGTAGTTTATAACTGATATAGATCTGTGGAACTTAGAAGCATAATAAATGAAATATATGAATGAGTTTCTGAGATATTGAAATCTAGGCTATCTGTATATTTTATATTAATTCATTAGTTTTCCTCTACAAAGTAGACAGTTGTTTTAATCCCCCACAAATTTTCTTTAAAAAACTTACAATGTAGACAGATATTACAGGAGAAGTAGTTTATTTAGTAAATTTTAAGGTTAAAGTAAGGAAAGAAATCCTCTTTGAAATAAACAAATGTCAAGTTGACCACTTAAATATGCAGGACCTTGCTTATATCCTAGTAGAATGGAAGACTAAATCCATCCTTAAACCTTAAAATTTCTATTATTCATATCATTAAGAAAGCCCTAGTTTATATCACTGAAATCCTAATAGTTGAATTCCAACAGAAATTGACTTTTATAATTTTAGCTTCAGCTATTTAGATACAAAGGCTTAGTCTTCTAGTAGAGATAAAAGGAAATCTGACCTTTTTGATTAAGAAATATTGTCAGTAGCCTTTATAAGTGCTTGTTCATCTGAGGGTCCATGACAGGAGTACTCTTCCCAGTTGAGTTTATCCTAAAAATGAAATGATAAGAGTCTGCTGGTTGTTATCTAAGATCCTTCTTAATGGGAGAACCACATGGTTATTCTTCTCCCACTTGTTCTCACCCTCTACAACCAACTCAGCCTTACCCCACCCCCACCCCAACATTGTTCAGTACTCAGCACAATGAATCATTTTCAAGTTGACTCATTGTGAACTGTCTCCCAGCTGTTGGAATGTCTGGCAGACATTTTTGTTTGGGTGAAGAATAACTGGCTGGAACCCAACCTGGATGAGTTTGATATAATGGTCTTTGGCTAAAGAAATATTGAGAGGAGTATGTTTATGGCCTCTGAAACCCCTGTTATTCCTGGAGTAGGACCATCCCCTGTGGCATAGAACTGAAAGTAAGGGATCAATCTGGATTATTTTCTCACCATTGAATGAAAAATTGCCTTGGAAAAAAATAGGCATTTCCAAATGATGTTTGTTTTTCTATACTTGGTGCCCCTGTGATTAAAAGTATTAAAGACAATTAAGGATAATTATTTTTGCTGCTTCCTTTTAAGAGTTCTAATTCAAAGGCTATAATATACTTTTTATAATATACATTTCTACCTACAGAGGAGTTTCAAAGTACTGTCCTAGATGTGAGTTAACTAGTCACTTTAGCATAATATTTAGTGACAGATTACTGTATATTTCAAACCAGGTAGTATTGACCAGCCCTCTTTTATTTTTTATTCTTATGCAGTCTTCATTAAGAGGACTTAAGAAACAGGGGAATACCCATAAGCTCAGTTGTCAATCACATTTTCAGAAAGTGAACGTATGATTGTATTTGGACTTTTCTTCTACAGGGATATAGTATCAGACTGTAAGTTGTCTCAGCTGTTTTACATTTCCCATCCTTCTTCAAAAGATTAGTTTTAAAATGATAGACATTACCAGTGTGTAAAATAGGAGTTTCAAAGTTATCAAAATTTTAAAAGCAACAATTTTTTTGACTTATCTAGATCTCCAGATCAAACATTTTTCTAAGGTGTTATAACCTTTAAAATAATTTACTAACCTATCACCTTATCAAGGGTTATAAGGCAGATTGAATTTTATTAAATAAAATAATTCAAGAAAACCTGAAGAGTATTAAATGGTTATATTTTTAATTGTTATATGTGTTATAGCCTTGAAATTCTGGGTATTTTAGAACTATCAATATTTAAAATGTGGTGCATTTTAATATTACATTATATACATTGTGTACATTATGTACACTATATTTTATAATGTATTGTTCAGCCGTACTTTTGGTTCAGGTCTGATAGTGTTGGGAAGAAATGGGGGGCTACTAGTCTAGTGCTGGTCGTCTAGCACCTTTTCTTTGCCTTTATTGTTAATCCAGAGCCAAATAGCAGCATCTGGAAAGAAATAATAGAAGACTCCAGAGCTAGTCATGCTGCAGACTCTTAGCTGCAGACCCTTCCATGTTTCTAATATGATAACAGAGGACCTCAGCTGTTACAGGGCTGGGATTGGTCCCAGCTGACAGATGATAGTGGAACCTTGTCTTCCACATTCTACTTACTGTATACTGCTTCTGAATCCTAGTGTTTATCAGACTTTTCAATGGACAATGGGTAATTTGAAAACTAATAGTATATGAAAATAAAGGTAGCTTTGCCTCTTAAGACAAGAGAAAAAGTACTTAACGTTTTCTACAAAAACTAAAGTACACCCCCTCAGCTCTTCACATTAGAATAGCATACCTTCATGGGCTGGAATTTTCAGTTAAGGGCTTATTTTTCATCCATTTTCCTGTCCGTGGTAGCTTTAACTTTTAAGTTATTTCTCTATGTTGATAGTATGTGTTCTCTACAATTTGTCATTAAGATGGCATGACACTGCCTAGATGCTATATTTTAAGTATAACATGAGTGTTTTGTTTCCTTGTTTTACAGAATAAAGCAGTTATTGCTCGTGTTACAAACTTGTCAGATACAGTAGTTGGTCTGGAATCATTTATTGGTTCTGAGAAAGAAACCAACCCATTATATAAGGATTATCATGGTAAGCAACACCTTTAAGAGTGAAAGGGGCCTGTTCTTGTTGCCTGGAAGAATCTTAACAAATATCTACCATCATGTAACATGAATTTTATTTTATAATAAATCTGTTGTTAAATGTTTTTCCTTCCTGACCAGTTTTATATGGCAGTTTCTCACAAAGCTACATTAACTCTATGAACCATGGTAGCTATTTGAAAAGTTTCAAACCCAGATACTAAGGCATGGATCAGTCAGAGGTACATTTTGTACCTAAAGTTGCTGTGAAATCAGTCATACTTATTAACCATATTAAAAATAAATATTATATTAATTATAATAACAGCTATGTATAGTGGTTTATACTTTACAAAGCTTAACTGTATGATAAATAAAATTCATACATTATTATAGTTAAAAAGTCCCAGTCAATCACATTTTCAGAAAGTGAACATCTTTTATTATATTTGGACTTTGTTCATTTTGTTGCTGGAGTTATAAGCAAATTTTAAAGTATTACTACCCTAGTATAAACACTGGTCAATTAACCAGGCTTTTTACTTTTATTTTTTGAAGCTATTAATAATGTTTTATTCATTTGGTTATTTGGGGGATTTTTTTTTTTAATGAAAGTTTCTATATAGAACTGTTGAAATAGGATAAGTTTAGTAGTTATTCTTATCTTAGCTCTAAACTGAATATTAGTGAAGTGAAGTCGCTCAGTCGTGTCCAACTCTTTGCAACCCCATGGATGGTAGCCAACCAGGTTCCTCCATCCATGGGATTTTCCAGGCAAGAATAGAGTGTGGTAAATAATCGATTTTTACCTGTTTCCTTTTTCTGAGTCAGTACTAATTATTTCTATTATTATTGTGGAACTGCTAACTTCCATGGAAACCTTAAAGACTGAATACCTTATTTGAAGCCTGCTACAAGATCGTGTAAGATTGTGATCATGGGACTGTGGCAATTTCTAGAGTCTATCAAATAAAAAATTATAAGATACTTATAACCACCAGTGCCTTGAAGAGTTGACACAAAACTTTTTAAAAAATTATGAAATAGCACAATCTAATAGTCAAATTTTTTTAAAAGGCTAGAAAATATAAACTATGAACACAAAGTATGTAAAATAATCTACCTCATGATCATTGCATAAGAGTGCGTTTGGTATCAGCCCAGATTAACCCTCTGTATTATTCATTTACTATATTACTGTTTGCTTTGATAGAAAGAGAACTATTCAGGTTAAACTATTTCCCTTTCTTTTTCTAAAATTCATATTAAGCTGTAATTGATGTGTAATATAATATTAGTTTTAAGTATAGAGCATAATGTTTTATATATATATACTGAGAAATTACCACAATAATTTTAGTTAGCATCCATTACCACACATAGTTACACCTTTTTTTCTCTATTAATGAGAATTTTAAGATTTACTCTTTTGGCAGCTTTTAAATTTACGATATGGTATTATTTATAGCTTCAGGACTTAAGTATCTTATAACTGAATAAAATACTTTATTATTTATATTTTCTTTTAAAGCAACTCAAGTTAAACATTACCTTTATAAGTTATGTCTGAATATCATTTATAAGTGCTAGGAGTTTATAAGTTTAGTATAATATAAATGATATTTTATATTCAAAAAATATTATTTTGATTGAAACATTTCAAGGATTGAAAAGGTTTAATTTTTTTGTACTGTACTCTCTGGACTGATTTTTTTTTTTCCCACAGATTAGTGGGTGGTTCTGATGATGAGTAAAGTTTCTGTTAATAAGAAGGACTTGAGAATCACTGATACACTCTGTAAAGCCTCCTGATTTAATAGTTAGCTTAACAAACACTTGCAAGGTTAAAATAAGAAACGTGCAAATGTATGGTGTGATTATTTCTAATATATTTTACTAAAAAGCTCCATGTGGGATATTTTTAATTTGTATGTAAACGCTATCTTCTTAATAACACTTTTTGCATTTTCTTAAGTTTAAAAAATTGTCAGATATTTAAGTGATATTTTTGAAGAGGCCATTTCTAATGGGGGTTGACCTTTTTAAACTAACAGTAATACACTATTAAGCATCCAAATACACATACAAAAAAAAACTATATATTGTACTAGTGAAGCAGTTACATAAATAAGATTTATCTAATTTGTTCAAATGTGGCTTTGCCTTCTTCCCAGTGTTGAGGGATCAATGTCTTTGGAATGGTGATTTTTAAATATGGGCTGAGTCAGGCAGAGAGAGGCACTGAAGAGTCTTCCATGTCTTCATCTGTGGCAAATGACCCTGAGTTTAGTCAGAAACTGCATTAAGCTGCACAAAAACCATCCAGTGCCCTTGTCAGAAAAAATTAGCAAGTGTTTCTGCTGACAAGAGGCCAAAGCTCACGGTTTACCTAGCACTGTTACAAAGCTTATAACAGCTCCATAAAGGTCTGACATGCCACAGAAATGAGTGTCTTGGGATGACGTTGGGGTTAATGTTTGATCCTAGAGTGTGCTCTGAAACGTAGTTTTCTTCAGTGGTTTGTTCGAGTCTTTAATAAGGTGAATAAAATGAAATACTTTTCATTAGTGCTTCACTGATTATCAGTAACCCATAAGCCTTGTTTTGCTGGCTGCTTACTGGTGCATTTAATAAAATAAAGATCACTCAGTGGTGCCGTGGGCAGCACGCAAGGTGATAGCCATATTTGCTTACTGTAAATACAAGAGAAAATCACACACAAGCCAGCTGTAGTTTTGACAAGTATTAAGATCCCTCTTTACATCTGTACTTCTGTACCAAAGTGCAATTAGTTTTCCTCGCACAAGGATTTCTGTTTATCTTATTCTGCCTGATTACTTGAGTATAATCACACCATTTGCTTCATTGCTCCTGGTAGTAAGCTCCAGTTTTAAAAGGGGGAGGATGCTTGTGTGTAAATTTACAGAATTCTGCTGTAAGACTCTTTAATTTATGCATCCAATGACAGCGTGTTTGAATTTTTTTTCTTTTCATTTCCTTTCCACAAGGTCTTATTCATATACGGCAGATTCCTCGGCTTAATAACTTGATTTATGATATATCAGATGTCAAAGACTTAGCTTTTAAATTAAAAAAGAAGCTATTCACCATTGAGGTAAGAGAGAATTTTTATGTTTGAGTTCACAGTCTTGAGGTAAAAGTCTCTCTCTCTTTTTTCTTCACTTTAATGCAGTTCATAGGAGATATTTCATGCTTTGGCTGTTCTTTGGCTGTAACAGAATAATTTATTTTAGACATTCTTTTTTATCTTTTATTCTAATGGTATATCAGAAGAGTACAGCAAAAATGATTTTCTTTTAAATGTCTGTTAAAAAGAAAGCTCCAAACTTACATGGTAAGTATGATATGCATATTTCCAAGGCATTCAAAAGCATCTTTAATTAAATGTTAATGAGCTGTGCTTATTTATGTGTGGAATGTGAATGATACCCACAATTGTGTATGCGGAAGAATAGAGGATTCTTATCTACATTCTAAAAGCAGGTTTCTTTACTATTCGTGAAATCACCGTTCTGCTTTCTGTGCTGAATAAAACAAAGTACAATTTACACTAGTGTCTTTAAGTAAATTTCTACAGAAACTTAAACGTTTTTTGTGACTTTTATGCCAGCAATAGTGACAGAAAGTAGTAGTACAAAAGATTTATTTCAACTTAATCTTGCTAGAGAGCAAATGAATATAGCACTATTAAGCAATTAAAGTTGATGTATTTATTAATGAAATAAATGCTCAGAAGAGAGAGAGATGGCTTTTGGGTGATGTGATAGTTATCAGAATAGTCGGTGCATTTTTTTTTTTTAAACAAAGACATAAAACAGCCAAGCAGCCTTGACAAACCATTTTGTTTAATCTCTTTTCAAATGAAAAGCTCTTAAGCAGGCCACTTGTCTTAACTGCTTGAAACCATAAAAAGAGAGAATTGCCACCAATAAATTAGCATATTTTTAACTTCATCACCAAATGATGGTCAATGTGGCTTGGCACTGCTTTGGTGTTTGGGACTTCACCCTTAAGTGACCATTCTGGCCCTTTTTTGACCCTCTGCCCTCTTTAGCTGGCCACTTGATAAGGTAACTTAATGGTTCTCTCTCTTTTTCTCTTTCCCTTCACATTTGCAAGTAGCACTAACCTATAAATCATTGTAAGGGCCCTATCCAGTGACAAATTAATGTGCCCTCCTCCTAATTAATGGTCATCAATGTCCTTAATTATCTAATCCTATTGAGAGCAGTTAATAGTTAATCAGGCAGCCAGTTCTTCAAGCAGGTCATCTCTGCAGGAGTGTTGGAAGTTTCTCATCTGGGGATACTCCCTTCAAAAGCCACTTAAAGCCAAAAAAAGGAGAGTGTAGAAATAGTGATTCTTGAGCTAATTTGCCTTAGTTCTCGAAAGGAACCATTGAAATGGAACCCAACACTGTAATTGTTCAATACTGCTTCAGTTTTTCTGGCAGAATGTTGAGTAATTTACCATATTACTGCTAACACTTTTAGAGGGATAAAGTTAACAGTTGTTAACATCACAAGGAAAGCATGCCTCCTCATTTTCTTTTAGGTCGAATTTATATATTTAATGAAAGATGTAAGATTTTTTTTCTCCATGTGGCACCTTTCTCCCAAGATGAGTATTCTGATAACCAGGTCTAAGGTATCATGTCTGTCACCATACAAACTAAGCAACAAGAATCCCTAGTGAAAAAAATATTGCACCCTGAGAAGATGGTCAGCACAGTAATATGAATTCATAAAAATATGAATGCTTATTCCCTCCCTCTCTCTCTCTCTCTCTCTCTCTCTCTCTCACACACACACACACACACACACACAACTGGGTCTTTTTTCATTGGTGATAAAGGACTTATATAATGTCAAGTGATACCTCTCCTTTGAATAACTTTAGGTTCTCATAGTGACTATATGTTGCCACTGGAGCTGATAGAAGCTCTAGGTTTCTCTTCCATTACTCTCTCTTCCCACTATTCTAAACTAAGAGAACCAATGTAATTGGTCATCCTATGATTTGGAACCAGTATTGGAAAACAAAACACAAGTAGGTGGTGCTTCTTTTTAAAGTTAATACTCAGGACAGTTGATCAAATCCTTTACCTTTTGGGCTTATAACCTAATGAATATGGTTTTTTCTTAAGTATAGAAATAAAAGTGAAACATATTCTAAATAACTTACTTGTCTATGCCATAACAATGAATTTAGTAAGTAGAAAAAATACAATTAAAGAATCAAAGCTAACAGAAGTACGTACATACAGGATAAAATCATATACTTCACAAAAAGATTTGGTACTTTAAATATAGCACTAAATTATACGTGATAAAATACATTTGGAAACAGGTAGGAAATCTCCCGGGTACTGGAAAGATTCCTTTATCAAGTGACAGTGTTTTAATATGCTCAACAAATTAATACCTTTTAAATCTGCCTCAATATTTTTAAAATGAGGGGATGTATACTACATTAGTATGTAGTTTGAGGCTCTAATGTGCCAGACATTGAATCCATGTCTTACTTTCAGAAGGAAAGGTGGTTTTAGTGGGTAAAGCAAAAATAACTTAGTTCTGACTCCAGGCAGGTAGATTTGTTACATGTTGGAATTTACTGTGAGTAACATGGTCTCAAAAGGTGGCACAAGTGGAAATTAGGGACAGAAGAAACGAGTAAAAACCCTCATGCCTATTTTTAGCATCCCTTTTCTTTGGTTTATTAAATCATTGCCTTTTTTACGTGTGAAAACCGAATATGTTTTTATAACAGCTACCCAGGGCCTCTAATCGGTAGAACAACTTTAATCAGTAATCTCTAATTTCTTTGAGTGATTTGGAGAAAGTGAAAGAATATTTCTTCCTTTTTGGAGCATGTATTGGTATTTGTCCAGATTCAGGTGGGAGCATTTGTCTAATCACAGTAAATTTTTACTGATAATTAGTATTTGTCAATTATAAAGTTGTATAAATTAGCCCCCCTACCAAAACAACAGCAGAATGATATCTGTAGTAACAACCCTAAAATCCTGGGATGCATTCTGAATAAGTAAAAGAGAAAGTTTAAAGTTGATTCAACATGGCTTCAGGTTAAAAGAAAAAGCTTTCCAGTTCTCTGACTGTTGATAATCTTTGTAAATCATACATAGTAATTCTCTAGCAAATATGATTAGCATATTTGATTAACCATAATATACTATTTATTTCTTGACCTTACCATAGCTCCATTCACTCAGTTAGCATTTGTTAAGCCTTTATTGCATACCTGGCACTATTCTGGCTTATTATATTTTCTATATTGTGATTAAATATTTTATATGAAAAGGCTTTAAAAGGTATAATGATAGACTAGATATATAGAAACTATGTCCTTTTCATCTTTGCATTTATCTATCCCAAAACTAAGAATAGTCATAGACTTAGTAGGTATAAAATCTTTGCTGAAATATATGTAATGCAGATAAATTGTACAGTTTAAAGAATAGCCCAAATAATGGAACTATAAATATTATGTAAGTTCCACTAGTCAGGTGACCTATAAACACTACCTCTTCAGTTAAGTTCTATAAAATGTATAAGCTGGTTACATAACTTCACTTCCAAGCTACTTAGATTTGTAGTTTTTCAGTTTCTCTAATTTTCTCTAAGGCTTTTCTAACATTGGGATCCTCATTAACCAGTTTTCTGTCTGTAGTAGTAATTATGGTGTAACTATAGTACCTAAGAGATTTGGTAGGATTTGAAATATGACTGCATTTAATTCGATGACATCATAAGATTAGCATTTTTACCTGAGTTTAATATTATTGTACTGTTTTAATTTTGTATTGTTCAGCTTGGTCATATCTTAACACACTTTAGTAATCAAGTTTTCTAATATAAATGATAATAGTGTGTTATTACCTTAGATCCAGACTCTATTAAGGTTATTACAAACATGTTTTCTGCGTTGGAGATGGGGTTGTTTTCCAGCTCTAAGATTCAGTGTTTTGAAATTCCCATCAGGAAGTGCGGTTACAGGGGTATGCTGAAATAAGCAAAAGACTTCTACTGTTCACTGCAAATTTTCAATATAAGGATAAACAGTACTTACATAGGCTTTTAAATTGGTTCAAAAATAGTATCATAAATATCGTATTTTGTACACTAAATGAATACTAAAAGTTCAGAAAATCAAAGTACATCATCAGCTTTACTCAAAGTTGTCTCTTATACTTTGCCCCTAATTCAGAATACAGGACCTCAGCACTTCTCCAATCACCAAGAACTTTTTCTCACAGAATAATTGATTAACTGGCATTTATTAACAGTTATTTTTACATACTTAGTAGATTTATTCTTAACTATTAAGACCAGAATAGTATTTGCCATCCATATAAATTTGCTTTATATTAATAGTATAGTATACTTGATAGGATTCAACAGAATTTTTTTGAGTTTTTTACGTATTAGGAAAGCATAGGCTTTTGCAAACTACAAGAGTGTCAGTCTCTGGGACAACCTTGGAAAATTTAGAGTGTTGCATGCTATCTTTGATCCCAGGTTTCCTTACTCCCCTACATTTTTTTAACAGCTTTTCTCCTTTTTAAATGAGAAGTAGAAAGATGAGTGCATGCTTGCCATATCTAGAGATAGGGAGAAGGGATAGTTCTGTGTCAATTCACAGTTATGTCACTAAAATTTAGAAAGTAGAAACAGGACTTCCCTGGTGGTCTAGTGGTTAAGACTTCACCTTCCAATGCAGGGGCTGCAGGTTCAATCCCCAGTTGCGGAGCTAAGATCCCATAGGCCTCATGGCCAGTAAAACAGAAGCAGTTTTATAACAAATTCAACAAAGTCTTCAAAGATAGTCCACATCAAAAAAAAAAAAAACTTTAAAAATAAATAAATAGCCAAACATATCTGTATGGCTCGGGAGCATTATTTGGTTGTAGTACCATGAACCATGTATTCCAGGTAAGACTTTCTGATAATGATGCCCTGCACAAGTATTAACTGGAATTTCAAATCCCAAAAATATTGCAGTCAGCAAAAGAAAACCAAAGTGGAACATAGACATCTATTCATATAGATAAAATCATTTGTCAAAAGTTAACCCAAATTAACATTCTGTAACCGTATAAATATTTTATACTGTTCACATTTTAATGTTCATTTTATTGCCATCTCTATATTTGCACTTTCATTCTCAAGTGATGTAGACATACAGTAATATCATATAAGTTTCACAGCATCTCCAGAAACTGGATTACTATTCTGCTCTATATATTTCACACATCACAGTGAGCCTATCAGAAGTGCATACCACCTTAAGAGGAACACAGTTTTGAGACTCTGTCTAATCCTATTTCTTCCCACTTTGGAATCTTAATTAGAAGAGATAAGGGGAAAAAAAAAACATCATTTAACTAAATTATTGTCCTGAATCTGTAGCAAAAGGTATAATCCGCAATTGGGCCAATTAGTGAAGCCCACAGTTAGCTATGCTGCAGCGAACAATTTGATTAGATCTGACACCATCCTAGTTCCCACTGTTGTTTTGCCAGGTATGATGGTCAGACTTCAAAGAGCTTGAGGCATCAGCAGGGCAAGGTTTGGAGGCCAGCTTAGGTCCGGTTGTTAATCTCTCTGCTAAAACCACAGCAGCTCTCACACAAAACAAGCTTACACGACACAATCATGCGGTATTAAAGTTAGGCTTGAGTCATGTCAATTTGCCTTTGATTTTTTGATGATTGACCAAAGATGGCTACATGACTAGACACATGCTAAAAGTATACTGATTAGGTAAGTTCCCAAAATATTTGAAGTATTTTTTAACTTCCTATATAAATGTTGTGAAAGCTTATTCCCTTTGATCAAACTTCCAAAGTAATAGTACTGTATTGGTGTTGGGGTGGGGGGCGGTGGGAATGAGTGTTTCTTACTGGCAGCTTGAATCCCAAACTTTTCACTTACTGCTTCATAAAAATTTGTCTTTACATTAATAATTCTTTCAGGAGAATGTAAAAGGAAATTGTTTCTCAGTGGTAAGCTTTTTAAAAATATATTACATGCTTTGAAAGAAAGAACATTTTTCCCTGAGTCATTTAAGTTCACTGACAATTTTTCTGAAATTTCTTTATAATTATTTTCCACTTATATGTTGAGTAAAGTGCCCTTCCAGGACGTGATTGCATAAGTGTTCTTTCCTCTGCATTCTGATTTGTTGGAATATTGCAGCAATAGTGACATGTTTCCATTCTGAGAAAAGCCTAAGGCAGCTTTAGTATTATTCCAAATGATTGAAGCTGCCATCTTGCTGACTTTCCCTTAGGCAGCATAAGGCCTGTTTGCTTTTGTGTTCATTTCACATACTTCCTGTGAGCTGGGCTGGCAGAACATCAGTGCTTCATTTGGCGAGGAAGACTAAACTCATGTTTGGCTATTCCATATCTTAAAGTTTCTTTATGGTCAGCAACACCTAAGATATTAAACTTAAGATTAATTACCTCAAATGAGTCCTGTTTCTTTGAGAGATACTTTTAAATATTGTATGACACCTTGACAATGAATCATTTTTATATAAAAATGGTCCTTTGATAAATTGAACTTAAGGTCTGATATTTTACATTGTACTATTTTTATATTAATTCATATGGTATTTTACTTCAGAAATTTAAGGAAAGCATATATTTGAATAGTGAGATAGTTGCATAAAGCAAACATCAAATACTTCGTATCTTGCACAGTAGTCTTCAGTCTCTGTGTCTCTCCTAAGGATTTTGTGGGACTTGCACTGCGGTAATCCCCACTTTGAGATCAGGATGATATAGATTGAGCATCCCCTCAAAGAGCAAAGAGAAAAAGATCTCCTCCTTCCTAACTTTTGCAGAAACAAACATTTCAGTATGTGTTTTATGATATGGCTCCAGGAAAATTATATTGCAATACTTCAAGAATTTTGTTAAAGCCTTTGTAGAATTGCTGTTGCAGAATTCATCCAGTTTCCATGTTACTCTCTAAAACCCTTCTTCCCACAATTGTTATTTATAGTGTCTAAGGAAGACAGAAAATGGTGACAAAGCATGACTGTCCCATTTCATCAGCTAAATGCATATTCATGATCCTAGAACATAAGAACATATACTTTTTTTTAACACATCCTCCAAGATACCTGGAAGGTTAAGATATATATCAGTTCAGTTCAGTCGCTGAGTCATACCTGACTCTTTACAACCGCATGGACTGAGACATGAAAAAGGAAATTGTTTCTCAGTGGTAAGCTTTTTAAAAATATATTACATGCTTTGAAAGAAAGAACATTTTTCCCTGAGTCATTTAAGTTCACTGACAATTTTTCTGAAATTTCTTTATAATTATTTTCCACTTATATGTTGAGTAAAGTGCCCTTCCAGGACGTGATTGCATAAGTGTTCTTTCCTCTGCATTCTGATTTGTTGGAATATTGCAGCAATAGTGACATGTTTCCATTCTGAGAAAAGCCTAAGGCAGCTTTAGTATTATTCCAAATGATTGAAGCTGCCATCTTGCTGACTTTCCCTTAGGCAGCATAAGGCCTGTTTGCTTTTGTGTTCATTTCACATACTTCCTGTGAGCTGGGCTGGCAGAACATCAGTGCTTCATTTGGCGAGGAAGACTAAACTCATGTTTGGCTATTCCATATCTTAAAGTTTCTTTATGGTCAGCAACACCTAAGATATTAAACTTAAGATTAATTACCTCAAATGAGTCCTGTTTCTTTGAGAGATACTTTTAAATATTGTATGACACCTTGACAATGAATCATTTTTATATAAAAATGGTCCTTTGATAAATTGAACTTAAGGTCTGATATTTTACATTGTACTATTTTTATATTAATTCATATGGTATTTTACTTCAGAAATTTAAGGAAAGCATATATTTGAATAGTGAGATAGTTGCATAAAGCAAACATCAAATACTTCGTATCTTGCACAGTAGTCTTCAGTCTCTGTGTCTCTCCTAAGGATTTTGTGGGACTTGCACTGCGGTAATCCCCACTTTGAGATCAGGATGATATAGATTGAGCATCCCCTCAAAGAGCAAAGAGAAAAAGATCTCCTCCTTCCTAACTTTTGCAGAAACAAACATTTCAGTATGTGTTTTATGATATGGCTCCAGGAAAATTATATTGCAATACTTCAAGAATTTTGTTAAAGCCTTTGTAGAATTGCTGTTGCAGAATTCATCCAGTTTCCATGTTACTCTCTAAAACCCTTCTTCCCACAATTGTTATTTATAGTGTCTAAGGAAGACAGAAAATGGTGACAAAGCATGACTGTCCCATTTCATCAGCTAAATGCATATTCATGATCCTAGAACATAAGAACATATACTTTTTTTTAACACATCCTCCAAGATACCTGGAAGGTTAAGATATATATCAGTTCAGTTCAGTCGCTGAGTCATACCTGACTCTTTACAACCGCATGGACTGAGACATGCCAGGCTTCCCTGTCCATCAACAACTCCCAGAGCTTGCTCAAACTCATGTCCATCGAGTTGGTGATGCCATCCAACCATCTCATCCTCTCAACCTCGTCCCTTCCTCTTCCCACCTTCAGTCTTTCTCAACATCAGGGTCTTTTCCAATAAGTCAGTTCTTCGCATCAGGTGGCCTAAGTTTTGGAGCTTCAGCTTCAGCATCAGTCCTTCCCATGAATATTCAGGACTGATTTCCTTTAGGATTGACTGGTTTGATCTCCTTGCAGTCCAAGGGACTCTCTAGAGTCTTCTCCAACACCAGTTCAAAAGCATCAGTCCTTTGATTCTCAGCTTTCTTTATAGTCCAACTCTCATATCTGTACATGACCTGCTGGAAAAACCATAGCTTTAAGCAGACAGACCTTTGTTGGCAAAGCAATGTCTCTACTTTTTAATATGCTGTCTAGTTGGTCTTAGCTTTTCTTCCAAGGAGTAAGCGTCTTTTAATTTCATGCCTGCAGTTACCATATGTAGTTTTCTTGGAGCCCAAAAAAATAAAGTCTCTCACTGTTTCCATTGTTTCCCCATCTATTTGCCATCTATTTCCCCATCTATTTGTTACATATGTTAAGATATATATAATAGAGTTTAATAAATATGATATCCATGAACTTCATGAGATTAAATTAAGGTAGCTTTGAGGATACTGTTATACCAAAAACACCATTAGTCCTTTTTCAGTGTCTTTGTACAGCAAATGTCCAGAATATTCATTCCTCCTTTCCTTTGATGGCTTTCTCTTATCAATGGATTATAGATTAGATACTCCAATCATCCTCTTAGATCTTCCCTGACTGGACCTTCTGAAATATTTGCTCAATTATACTCTATATTGCCCTATTTTTATTCACAGTATAACACTTATTCATGGGATTCTCCAGGCAATAATAATGGAGTGGGTTGCCAGACCCTCCTCCAGGAGGTCTTCTGAACCCAGAAATCAACCCATGTCTCTTGCATTGGCAGGCAGGTTCTATACCCCTAGTGCCACCTGGGAAGCCCATATAAATATATGAGCCTCTTGATGAAAGTGAAGAGACTCTTGATGAAAAGTAAAAGAGGAGAGTGAAATAGCTGGCTTAAAACTCAGCATTGAAAAGCTAAAATCATGGCATCCGGTCCTATCACTTCATGGCCAATAGATGGGGAAACAATGGAAACAAAGTTTCCACTGTTTCTCTCACTGAAGAGACTTTATTTTCTTGGGCTCCAGAATCACTGCTGATAGTAATTGCAGGCGTGAAATTAAAAGACAAGCTCCTTGGAAGAAAAGCTATGACCAACCTAGGCAGTATATTAAAAAACAGAGACATTATTTTGCTGACAAAGGTCTGTCTAGTCAAAGCTATGGTTTTTCCAGTAGTCATGTATGGATGTGAGAGTTGGACTATAAAGGAAGCTGAGCACCAAAGAACTGATGCTTTTGAACTGTGATGCTGGAAAAGATTCTTGAGAGTCTCTTGAACTGCAAGGAGATCCAGCCAATCAATCCTTAAGGAAATTAGTCCTGAAAATTCATTGGAAGGACTGATGCTGAGGCTGAAATTTCAATCCTTTGGCCACCTGATGTGAAGAACTGACTCATTGGAAAAGACCCTGATGCTAGGAAAGATTGAAGGCAGGAGGAGAAGAGGGTGACAGAGGGTGAGATGATTGGATGGCATCACCAACTCATGGACATGAGTTTGACCAAGCTCCGGAAGTTGTTGATGGACAGGGAAGCCTGGTGTGCTGCAGTCCATGGGGTCACAAAGAGTTGGACACAACTGAGCTACTGAACTGATATGTATATGTACGGATAAACACAAGTATACATATGTATGTATATATACATGCATATTTATATATAATCTTTTAACATTCAAGTTAAAAATTATTTTGTTCCTAGCAAGTATTTCCACTCTATTTTTATAAAATACATTATGAAAATCAAACTGGTTTATCTTAGCATTTCTCTTATATAATATTTTTCTGTGTTATGTGTATATGTGTTTATATATTAGGTTAGCAAGATTGTTCTTTCCTCATTTTTTACTTATTTCTTCTGTATGGTAGGAGTTTTTAATAGAAAAATTAATTTGCAAACAATATAAAACCATTCACTAAAAAACTATCCACATCTGTAGGATTTCTATATCTTAGTGAAAAGAGATGGGGAAAGCATTCTGTAAAGGAAATATGGTTCACATATTCTAGTCAGCTATATTGATATGGTTCAAAAAGTATCCCAAATTTTATTACATTATATTATTATTGTATCCACTTATGTTCTACATTAAGGTAGCTTTTTGTAATTAAAGTATAATTGACATCATTCAGGTACTTTAACAAATATTAATTTGCTCAGTTACTATGTTTTTATATTTTGTATTTTTAAAATTATTTTAATATATTTGGAGCATCAAAAATTATCTTGTGATAATTAAGGTACATACAACTTTTATAGTAAGAGTCAATTCTGAACCAAATTCAATTTTTCAAAAATTAAAAAAAATAATTTTGCCTCTCCTCTTATTATAACTGGTTCTAGTAAACTTTTGATGCATTCATAATAAAACCTTTTCTTTTTCTGTTGCAAATGTTTCATTTATTAGAAATTCTTTGAATACCACCTTTAGGCAAAATTAAACAGAAAATCTTATGGTCACAAAATATTTTCCTCTTTTATAAATTAATATTACTAAAAAAAGTTTTCTACAGTTTAATAATAAGAAATTGTGTTGCTCATTAAGGAAATATGAGATTAAATATAAATTATTAATTTTTTAAAGGTAAGATTTGGGGGACAAGAGTAAATAATTAAGAGAAACTGCGGTGTATTGGAAATGCCTTTGGCCACACAACTAGTAACACAGTCCTCTTATTTAAGCAGAAATTAAGGTTTTGTCAGTTATTACTGTCGTAACTCTCTACCGCTGTGGACACTTCGTAGAGTAGCCACTTCGGGTTCTTTGTACGTGGTACAGTGAAGTTCACTGAGCTGTTTTGTCAGGTGCTGCCAACTCAACCCACCATTGTTGTAGAGAATCAGACTAAATCATTTTGGCATGAGCCTTCCAGAAATAAGATACCCAGTATGAATGTTTTAATGAAATTGAGTATTTAGTTTCAACTGTTTATAAGACTGTCAAAAATATATAGCAGTCATTCAAAAATTTCTAGAGTAAATCAGTCAAAATATCTGACCCTATATGTTATTGAAATTTTATTTTAAATATCACTATTTAATATGAATAACAGTTGGAATGTATTTGGATGTGTTTTCTTAGGTATATAATTCCTCACTACACATTTCAATGTAGTAGAAGTTCCAGTCGTATAGTCATTTGATAAAAAGAGAGGGGGTATTTTTAACTACAGTTAAAATTTTCTCATATAAAAAATAAAGCTATCAAGTTTAACTAGTTTTGTCTCCAGAAGCTATTATCAAAAACAGTTTTATTTGATTAGATTTTAAGAATTTGTAAGAATCATTTATGAATGTTCTAAATGTTTAATTCTTATATAATTAGAAAAATAGCTTATCTTTATGATCAAATTATTTAAAATGTATCCTCATAGCGTAGACTTAAATGCCTCAAAATTTTTATTTACGCATTTTGAGAGAGTTTTTTGTTGATATTCCTGCTCGATAGCCTAAGAAGTATTTCACCTACGTATACTGTAGCTATGGTTTAGCACTGAAAAAGCTTTTAACACAAAGCCTCTTGGTGCAATTAAAGGTCACTTGTACGTATTATAATAGGCTACTCATTTACAAGATCTTTGTGAAGGGTCAATGCTATAGCATGAAATGGATTGCCCTTGGTGAGCCTGTAAATAAATGTGTCAACTTATCTTGTATTCAGTGGGCAAGGAAGAAAACTAACACAATTCTAATTTATTAATGTTTTTAATAAACAACTGCTAAAATGTTGAACAAAACCGAATACACTAGTGCTATATTCTTGACATAAATAATCATAGAAAATTGTTAGAGTATATAACTTTACTTTTTAAGGGAAATTGCACACATACACAATACACACAAACACACACACATCCTCAAACACACACACATCCACAAACACACACACTTTTTAATTAAATATATGGATTTTATTGAGGTATAGAAAAACAGCACAGTGGTTGTATTCAAACGGCCTTTACCATAAACCTAACATGTCTCAAAATGGATAAGTTGTACTTAATCCCTTTTTTCTGTATTTAAGTTCAAAACTTGTCATAGATAGGTATGAAAAAGGAATCAAACTGGATAGTGATTTATTTTAGTTATCTTTCATAGCCTTTCTCTTAGGGAAAAAAAACAGTTGGGCAGAAAATATGTTCATAATGATCTGTGCTAATTGAATTTAGTCACCTGATCTTTCAGTAAGTAAGACTTTAGAATAAAAATAAAAGTAATGATGAAGATACTTCATGTAAAAAATTATTTTATAATTTTATTGTAAAAAAATTGTAAAATTGTTTTATAATTTTTATTGTAAAAAATTGTAAAATTATTTTACAATATTTTAATATACTTGTATTTTGCATGTTTTATATGTATATTTATGAGCTCTATATAGTTTTTTATCTTCAAAATAATGTCAAATTAGTAAATATATATATTCATATATATTAAATATTTATATACATGAATATATATATATATATACACACATACACACACACACACTAATGAAATAAATTTAACTAGTGCTTTCTGGGTTCTTCCTTCTGAATTTGGCTACTCAGACACACAGCAACTTGGAGCTTCCCCGATCATTCAGACACACAACTACACACTCCTAATTTTCTTTCTAGTTGCTATGTACTATCAAAAATGAAAAATATTTAGATTTATAGTCAGTGCCAAAATAAGTCTTCTGTGTCAAACAAAAATAATTTTAAAATGTGTTTGAATCAAGAATCAATTGATAGGGGCTTCCCTGGTGTCCAGGGGTTAAGAATTCGCCTTCCAAAACAGGGGTCATGGGTTCGATGCCTGGTTGGGGAACAAAGATCCCACATATACCACAGGGCAACCAAGCCTACAACTAGAGAGCTCATGTGCCACAGCTAAGACCTGATGCAGCCAAATAAGTAAATAAATAATTTTTAAATAATCAAATGATAACAATAACCTTTAATAACCTGTAAGACTGATTGGTCTATAAAAATACTAAGGCTTTCAGTGAGGCCAGTCATGAAGTAAGTAGCCAGGAATAGCTTTGACCCAGGTAAGCCTTCTCTGCTTCTTATTTGGCTATTGAGTATCTACTCTGCACTCTTTGATTTGTTTTTGTGGTCATACTTCTTCAGCACAGTGGCAACACCTGCTTAACCATTGTTTGTAAAGAATGGAAGCTTTGGGCAAACTAATTCATTTAGGGGCATAAATGCTTTAAAGTCATGTCTGTTTTACTCATCCAGTATCCCCTTTTCATAGTTCAGTGCATGATTGTGTAGGTCCTCAAAAAATATTGAATAAGTGACTGAACAAATGAATGTCCTCTTGACAGTGCTCAAAACAATTGAAGGTGGATCCGTAAAACTTTCACAATTTCAGACCACACATAATAGTCTGATAATGCTAATGTTTCCATAAATGCTTAATATTGAGCCTAAGGCTAAGTAAAATAGGCTTCCAAAAATATTAGCTACCAAAAAAAATTAGCTAGAATATAGTGGATCATTACTGGTGAAATAAAGTAGAACTGCATTCCTCAAAAATACTAGACAGGAAATGATAAGATACAATTTTTAGTTAATAAAATGTGGTCTTCTATTTGAGTCATGGTTTCACTGTCATTTTATTGCCCTTTGAAAATTATTTTGAATGCTTTATCTCAAAAAATATATGATAATAAACATTCCATAAATATCAGTAGGAGTTTTCCAGCCTGATTCCTTAAGAGGTCTACTGGATTCAGACTAGATTTGTAAAAGCCCTCTAGAGCTGAGAGGAATCAATGCTAATTTCTGGGTTTCAAGTCCCTGTGCCTTTTAACCCCCTTTGACCCTTTAAGTAACTGTTTATATGTCTGGTTTTCTCTGGCCAGTAGAGCTTATTTTATTGCCTAATATGTTTTCCTGGCTTATCACACAAAAATATTGTAAAGATTTTTAAGACTTACGAGTTAGGAATGAAATGATTATGTACAATGGAAGTTGGATACAGCATTTTGGATATTCTCCAACTCATGTTTAAATACACATTGGCAGTAAAGCAACTAATGTCACTTCCATAATAACAAAATCTGTAACTATCATTGCTGAAGAATCATCCCATTGACCTCTGTGCACATGAAGCTGACGAGGACCAATCTAGTTCTTCAGTTTGGCTTAAGAATTTTCTCCTGGGAAACCATTGTGGTCTAGATAGAAATTTAAGGACAGTTATATTCAGAAGGGCTTTACAGTGCATAATTTATAACTGAATACACTTCGTTCACATGTCCTATTGACTTAATGTGTAATTCAGTCAAGAAACAGAAAGGGTACGTATAAAGATATTTTGGAAATGTGATGCTTCATAGTGCCATAAATATGGGCCATTTCTTTGCTTTAGCATTCTATCCTTATAACCCTCCCATCATTTTATTAGAAGGGTTCTTATGCTTTGCTCCATGTAAAATTAGGGAAGTAAAAGACTTCCACTTAAAAGCCTGAAAGTAAATTTAAAAGTTTAAAATCAGCTGTGCCCCTGATGCTTTAAAGCATGAGGGTGGCAAACTTTGGTCTGTGGGCCAAGTCCAACCCCATAATTTTTTAAAATAAATATTATTGGAACACAGCCAGACCTTTTTGTTTATGCATTGGCTATTGCAACTTTCACAGTATAATGTTAAGTTAATATCTTATGGCATACAAGGCCAATAATATTTCAGTTCATTTCACTCAGTCATGTCCGACTCTTTGCGACCCCATGGACTGCAGCGTGCCAGGCTCCCCTGTTCATCAATTACTCCCGGAGCTTACTCAAACTCATATCCGTCGAGTTTGTGATGCCATCCAACCATCTCATCCTCTGTCTTCCCCTTCTCCTCCGCCTTCAATCTATCCCAGCATCAGTGTCTTTTCCAGTGAGTCAGTTCTTCACATCAGGTGGCCAAAATATTGAAGTTTCAACTTCGGCATCAGTCCTTTCAATGAATATTCAGGACCGATCTCCTTGCAGTCTAAAAATATTTACTATCTGGTCATTTATAGAGAAAGTTTGCTGTAAAGAAGAACCTCTACTTGCGAAGGCTGCAAACTCTCAAGAATATTTATAGAGAGAATTGTCAATTAGGGGATATGATCTGTAGTCTCAAAATTAAGGTCTATTTGAGTAATAATTCATACAATCATTTGATGTGTAGTTTGCACTTTCAGAATGAATGCAGGTGTCTCTGAGAAAATACCTAGATTTCTTAAAAGGTTAAAATCAGAAAGAAGTTTAATGTGCTTCAAAGTCAGCTTCTTATTGCAGGCACCTATTTTCCCACCTAGCCACTCTGTAATCACGTGGAACCCACTTTCTTAGAGGTAAACCATTTCAGTCTCTGCCAACAGACAGTTGCTAGAAACTTCTTTCAAATGCTGAAGCAATGTCCCACCCATTAAAACTAATTCTACCTTCTGAAGCTTGCTATTTTGTGTATATAATCATTCTATTCATAATGAACACCTAATATGTAAGGAATAGTTATAATTTGTGTGTATATCTTCTTAATTTTCCTTAGATTTCTATTTTCTTTTTTGAAACACCAGATTAACCATTTAGTGGTATTTATTGTATGTTTAACTTAGAATCTTAAGCATGAAGCTCATATAATTTTTACAACATCCTTTAGAGGAAACTTTTCTTGAAAAAATAAGCATTAATTAGAAATATTAAAGTAGTGGTCCTGAATTCTGAAGTACAAAAGCTAAATTACAGATTCATACAATTTATTAAAATTTGATGTTTTACTTGTAGCATTTTGGATTCACAAATGGGCTCAGGTGATTAAAATTCATATATATTAAATATTTATATACATGAATATATATATATATATACACACATACACACACACACACTAATGAAATAAATTTAACTAGTGCTTTCTGGGTTCTTCCTTCTGAATTTGGCTACTCAGACACACAGCAACTTGGAGCTTCCCCGATCATTCAGACACACAACTACACACTCCTAATTTTCTTTCTAGTTGCTATGTACTATCAAAAATGAAAAATATTTAGATTTATAGTCAGTGCCAAAATAAGTCTTCTGTGTCAAACAAAAATAATTTTAAAATGTGTTTGAATCAAGAATCAATTGATAGGGGCTTCCCTGGTGTCCAGGGGTTAAGAATTCGCCTTCCAAAACAGGGGTCATGGGTTCGATGCCTGGTTGGGGAACAAAGATCCCACATATACCACAGGGCAACCAAGCCTACAACTAGAGAGCTCATGTGCCACAGCTAAGACCTGATGCAGCCAAATAAGTAAATAAATAATTTTTAAATAATCAAATGATAACAATAACCTTTAATAACCTGTAAGACTGATTGGTCTATAAAAATACTAAGGCTTTCAGTGAGGCCAGTCATGAAGTAAGTAGCCAGGAATAGCTTTGACCCAGGTAAGCCTTCTCTGCTTCTTATTTGGCTATTGAGTATCTACTCTGCACTCTTTGATTTGTTTTTGTGGTCATACTTCTTCAGCACAGTGGCAACACCTGCTTAACCATTGTTTGTAAAGAATGGAAGCTTTGGGCAAACTAATTCATTTAGGGGCATAAATGCTTTAAAGTCATGTCTGTTTTACTCATCCAGTATCCCCTTTTCATAGTTCAGTGCATGATTGTGTAGGTCCTCAAAAAATATTGAATAAGTGACTGAACAAATGAATGTCCTCTTGACAGTGCTCAAAACAATTGAAGGTGGATCCGTAAAACTTTCACAATTTCAGACCACACATAATAGTCTGATAATGCTAATGTTTCCATAAATGCTTAATATTGAGCCTAAGGCTAAGTAAAATAGGCTTCCAAAAATATTAGCTACCAAAAAAAATTAGCTAGAATATAGTGGATCATTACTGGTGAAATAAAGTAGAAATGCATTCCTCAAAAATACTAGACAGGAAATGATAAGATACAATTTTTAGTTAATAAAATGTGGTCTTCTATTTGAGTCATGGTTTCACTGTCATTTTATTGCCCTTTGAAAATTATTTTGAATGCTTTATCTCAAAAAATATATGATAATAAACATTCCATAAATATCAGTAGGAGTTTTCCAGCCTGATTCCTTAAGAGGTCTACTGGATTCAGACTAGATTTGTAAAAGCCCTCTAGAGCTGAGAGGAATCAATGCTAATTTCTGGGTTTCAAGTCCCTGTGCCTTTTAACCCCCTTTGACCCTTTAAGTAACTGTTTATATGTCTGGTTTTCTCTGGCCAGTAGAGCTTATTTTATTGCCTAATATGTTTTCCTGGCTTATCACACAAAAATATTGTAAAGATTTTTAAGACTTACGAGTTAGGAATGAAATGATTATGTACAATGGAAGTTGGATACAGCATTTTGGATATTCTCCAACTCATGTTTAAATACACATTGGCAGTAAAGCAACTAATGTCACTTCCATAATAACAAAATCTGTAACTATCATTGCTGAAGAATCATCCCATTGACCTCTGTGCACATGAAGCTGACGAGGACCAATCTAGTTCTTCAGTTTGGCTTAAGAATTTTCTCCTGGGAAACCATTGTGGTCTAGATAGAAATTTAAGGACAGTTATATTCAGAAGGGCTTTACAGTGCATAATTTATAACTGAATACACTTCGTTCACATGTCCTATTGACTTAATGTGTAATTCAGTCAAGAAACAGAAAGGGTACGTATAAAGATATTTTGGAAATGTGATGCTTCATAGTGCCATAAATATGGGCCATTTCTTTGCTTTAGCATTCTATCATTATAACCCTCCCATCATTTTATTAGGAGGGTTCTTATGCTTTGCTCCATGTAAAATTAGGGAAGTAAAAGACTTCCACTTAAAAGCCTGAAAGTAAATTTAAAAGTTTAAAATCAGCTGTGCCCCTGATGCTTTAAAGCATGAGGGTGGCAAACTTTGGTCTGTGGGCCAAGTCCAACCCCATAATTTTTTAAAATAAATATTATTGGAACACAGCCAGACCTTTTTGTTTATGCATTGGCTATTGCAACTTTCACAGTATAATGTTAAGTTAATATCTTATGGCATACAAGGCCAATAATATTTCAGTTCATTTCACTCAGTCATGTCCGACTCTTTGCGACCCCATGGACTGCAGCGTGCCAGGCTCCCCTGTTCATCAATTACTCCCGGAGCTTACTCAAACTCATATCCGTCGAGTTTGTGATGCCATCCAACCATCTCATCCTCTGTCTTCCCCTTCTCCTCCGCCTTCAATCTATCCCAGCATCAGTGTCTTTTCCAGTGAGTCAGTTCTTCACATCAGGTGGCCAAAATATTGAAGTTTCAACTTCGGCATCAGTCCTTTCAATGAATATTCAGGACCGATCTCCTTGCAGTCTAAAAATATTTACTATCTGGTCATTTATAGAGAAAGTTTGCTGTAAAGAAGAACCTCTACTTGCGAAGGCTGCAAACTCTCAAGAATATTTATAGAGAGAATTGTCAATTAGGGGATATGATCTGTAGTCTCAAAATTAAGGTCTATTTGAGTAATAATTCATACAATCATTTGATGTGTAGTTTGCACTTTCAGAATGAATGCAGGTGTCTCTGAGAAAATACCTAGATTTCTTAAAAGGTTAAAATCAGAAAGAAGTTTAATGTGCTTCAAAGTCAGCTTCTTATTGCAGGCACCTATTTTCCCACCTAGCCACTCTGTAATCACATGGAACCCACTTTCTTAGAGGTAAACCATTTCAGTCTCTGCCAACAGACAGTTGCTAGAAACTTCTTTCAAATGCTGAAGCAATGTCCCACCCATTAAAACTAATTCTACCTTCTGAAGCTTGCTATTTTGTGTATATAATCATTCTATTCATAATGAACACCTAATATGTAAGGAATAGTTATAATTTGTGTGTATATCTTCTTAATTTTCCTTAGATTTCTATTTTCTTTTTTGAAACACCAGATTAACCATTTAGTGGTATTTATTGTATGTTTAACTTAGAATCTTAAGCATGAAGCTCATATAATTTTTACAACATCCTTTAGAGGAAACTTTTCTTGAAAAAATAAGCATTAATTAGAAATATTAAAGTAGTGGTCCTGAATTCTGAAGTACAAAAGCTAAATTACAGATTCATACAATTTATTAAAATTTGATGTTTTACTTGTAGCATTTTGGATTCACAAATGGGCTCAGGTGATTAAAAATTATAAAATCAACATTAAATGTGATCTTTCAACTTTATTATTATAATCTAAGATTAGTTTACTATACATTAAGTTAATAAAAATATAGCATTAAGCTTTTGATAACTGAATAATAAGAGCATACGTATATATTACTAACAAGTATTAATTTTATCAGTGAAGGATACCCTTCCAAAATTAGCTGTTCATTAGCCACACTACCTAGTGTATATAATTGATAGTCAAATCAAAACAGTAGGTAAACACTAATATGATCAAGAAGTTTTGCTTATTTTGTTTTTTTTTTTAAAAGCTGTGAATTTCTCAGGCAAGGGAATAAGATCATATTGATGCTTAAAATGTAAATATATTATTAAAAGTAATTTGGGAGCTGAAAGATTATTTTTAAGTCATTAAAGACTTCAGTTGGAATCTTTCAGCATTTAACTGGGAAATTTAAACATGTAAGGACAGTTTACTTAAAATTGTTTTTATTCAAGTTCATGCATATTATTATTTTTTTAATAATTATATAGATTTGTGTCCCTGATATGTAAAAGTTGTTTTAAAATTAGATAAAACAAAACTCTTTTTCAAAGGTGTTTATAATGTGGAATAGAGAAGAAGATTGCATGAAACGACACAAAAAGGACTCAACTAAGTGTTTTCAGCCTAATAAAAATGTTGTAAAAATACTTGTAAGCTTGAAAATCACACTAGCTATTCTTGTTTCAAATTCTGTTTAATATATTGTTCTGTATGATTTTATAATAAACAGATTACTCCTTGAACAGGAATTAAGAATAAAGCTGCCAGGAAGAGGTTTTGTTGTCAGAGTAGTTCCCGCCTCATGTTTTGTAAGAGATTTCATGGTCCCATTGTAAAGAGTAGATGATTTAAAACGTGTTCCCAAGATAAACTTTCCCATTGTCATTAATGAGGATGGATAATACTGAGTGACAAGTGCATTAGGAATGACACAGAAAGAGCTGTTAGATTTGTCAGAGCATATCACTTCAGGCAGTGACACTTGAGGACATTCTTTTTGTGGATATTTGGTTGGTGAGGGAGGTCTGATGTAAAGATACCAAATTTGTGTTTGCTAATAGAATAATGTATTGTGCAATGTATAGATATATATTTTCCAGTGCTTAGAAATATTTAGGAGTTTATTTAGTTAAGTTCTTCCACATTTTAAGTTTATCCTGATTTCCTCCTAAGAAAGTCATCAAACTGTACAACCGTGAAGTATTAAAAATTTCCACAAAATTACTTGTTTTTCTTTTGAAGTTTTTTTTTTCTTGGACTGTCCAATTGAAGGGAAAATATTGAAAAATATATCAATTAAAAAAGTATTTTGCTGAGTTATGATAGGAGACTCTTCTGTGTCACCTTGAGAACAAAGATTTTGAAATAACGTAAACGTAATTTGTATTGTCTTTCTACATGTATTTTACTTTAGAGAAACATGTTTTAAATATTGATCAATAAGCAAATAATATATGACTATTCTGGTATTTAAAGTATTTCCAAACTGTAGTAGGCCGCTCAATTTTGATTCTGAACATGGAACTGGTCACTTCTTCGCCTTGATTCATCTTTCATGCTGCCAACCAAATTTTGTCTCTGTGTACCTTTTTGACACTAATAATGACTGAGTCTCTGTTCATTGGAGTTCAAGATTTCCCAAGCGGCAGTTTGGAGCTAGGATAAACTATCTATCATGATTGCATACCACTAATCTGTCTCAACCAAACCATCCTGTGACTGAAATCATATTTGACAGTTCACCTCTTCTTGATGAACCTGAGGTGAACGTAACTGCAGACCATCCCTGGGAGGACATGTAACTACTCCATATGTTACAGAGGGTCCTTTTATTTGTGAAACAAGACTTACTATGCCTGTAGCTGAAGAGATATTTCTTTCTGTCTCTCTCTCTTCCTGTGAGTGTGTCTCTCTTTCTCTGTCTCCCTGTCTCACCCTAATTCTTCTAATTTTCATTAGAATTTCTTTTAAATATGTTCAACCATTAAAAGTACTACCTATAGGTTAGTTTTCCCATGTGTTAAAATGGCAAAGTCATTTTTAAAAAATACTTAATGCTTTCTATAATGCTCTCTTACATATACCACAGTTGTCAAATATCAAAGATTTGCTCTTAGTATTTTCACTCATTCCTACATATATCAGTTCTTGAAACATCTCAGTCAATTTTTGTATTACAAAATACTTCTAAAAGATGTTGATTCTCTGAATTTAACATAAAAATATTTTCAGATTATTTTAAGGATTAAAAACAGATTGAAAGAATGATAAATTGAACACTCACAGGAAATGCTATTATAATATTTGATAAAGAGTCCTTATGTAAGCTTAATTATCATTTTTTATTACTATGTAGAATCTAGAGAAAATGACTACCTGGTAAAATAAACTTATTTACTGCCTTATATCTTTTTTGTAAAAATATCTTTCTTTTGTAATCAGAAACTTCAGCATTTTGAGATGATGAACAAGGAGATGTAAAGATTCACTGTTAATACCCTGAAAATAGAGAAATCTGATATAATTTTCAAAATGTATATGGAGGGTTTAACAGTAAGGTTACTTACCATTAACAGCCAAATTGTTACCACTTACCATGGAGATAGTAAGTAAACAATATCTAAATTGGAAACAAAAAACTGGGGATATTTAAACAAAACCATTTGAATATTAAATGGAGTTTCAAAGACTACATCTAGAAGTCTGTTTATAAACGGAGTTTATTTTAATCTCTCCTGCACTGGTGAAATATGATTCTGTGATTCTCCCTAAACATGTTCAGATGGCCTGAAAAGTTTTGCCCATGTGGTTCTGTTAGTTCATCAGAAAGCATTCAATAAAATCACTCCTAACTGTCCTTTATTTTTAATTAAAGTTTATTATTCCTTTGGAAAAGTTGTTTTAGTATAAAGCAATATTTTATGAAATATTTCATGAAACACCAGGATAATCACTAAGCATTCTGCACAGTTTTTCTAAAACACCTAATCAATTAATCATCCACTTTATTTTGGAAATTTATATAAATTAATTTGCTAGTATCACAGAGATAATTGTTTGGTCAATATAGTAAATGAAACACTTATATTTTTGGATGCAATATGTATTATTTTTAACAAATGAGTTTCATCTGCTTTAACTTTTATTGTCTTCTACAGTGTTTTTATTTCAACTAATGGTTACCAGTGAGCTATGTAAGAGTTCAGTAACATCACTTAAAATAAGTATCCTGAAAAAAACTTTAGTAAACTGTTTATAATTTCCATAATTTTTAAACTCTGTAATTTCTACCAGTGATTGGATAATATACTTCAAAGCCATATTTCTGAAGAGAAGGAAGCACTATCAAAGTATTAATTAGTAAACTATTTATATGTGTTCTTTATTCCAAAAGTGATTAAATTGAAAAAGCCTAACTTATACACTGACTCTGATGTTAGGCAGCCTTAATTTTGTGCTAAATTTTAACTTAGGCAGTAAAATCTGTGATCCATTTATCTTATCATAGCCAGTTACTCCTCCCTTCTAATTATATGATCATTAAATGTACTTTTTTCATCTGCATATTTTTTAAAATAAAATTGCCTCCATTTTTCCCGTAAGCATCTATTTTCTAATCAAAAAAGTGGATATTACATTGCTTCACAGTAAATATTCAAAAAAATTTTAATGATAATTCGTAGTTATGATTTGTTAAAGTAATTGCTTCATTTGAAAAGTAGAACTTGTTTATTTTAAATTTAAACAGCAAGTATATTAAGATATTTAAATATGTAGTATTTAAATAATTATGCTTTTTGTTTAGGGCTTTAATCTTTTTTTTAAGCACTTTTAAAAAATATACTTTTATGCCTAAGCATGAAAAATGTGATAAGAAAAGACAGTAAAATGGTCATGCCTTTTAGTAAATAGATTATATAAAATTATCTTGGAAAATGCCTTAATGCCATCACATAAGACAAAATCACTATGCTCTTAAGACTATTTTTAGTAAAATGATTGGCAACACTCAAGTCACATGTTTGTATCAAGAAGGAATAATTATTTCCCACTGAAATAATATTCATCACATTTGCTTTAGAAATTGGGATAAAATTTCCTTTGGGTGTGGGATTGGTATGTCTTTGTAGGAGTGTTTAAGATACCCTGAATGGATGAAACAGTTATTTCAATATAATGTACATACTGGGTCAATTGAAGTTTTGAGGACTAATTACCTGGAAGGCAATATCATCCATAAGTTTTTCTTAATTATTCAGTAAATATTTATGAAAATACTTTTAGCCTAGTTTGGTGCTTTTTATCAAAATACATGTCCTTAAAATTTGGTGTCTGGCCATCTCTCTAGCCTCATCTCCTGTTTTAGCTCCAAGTTGCAGCCAGACTCTCAATTGGAGTCTCTACATTCGCCCACTCTGTCTCTTCCAAGTTTTTTGTTAATGCCAAAAATATTCTCCACTTTCCTCCAAGTATTCTTGCCAGATTAGTCTTAAGATTCACCCTTCAATCCTTGAAATGGATGTCACTTCTAAAATGTCTTTCCTAATTCTCCAAGACCAAGTTTAGGTAGCCTCGTTCTGTATTCCCTGAATATCTTCTATAATTATCTCTACTAAAATAGCACCTATAATATTATTTTAATTTCCTGCTTCCTTGATGTCTCTCTATCATACTGTGAGAAAGAAAAAGTTGCTCAGTTGTGTACAACTCTTTGCGACCCCGTGGACTGTAGCCTGCCAGGCTCCTCTGTCCCTGGGATTTTCCAGGCAAGAATACTGGAGTGGGTAGCCATAAGCTGGTGACAAAAGCTGTGTCATGTTCCTATTCACTAATGCATCCACAGCACCAAACTCGGGATCTAAGACATAACAGATGTTTAGTAAATATTTGTTGAATAGAAAGCTAATAATATGTGGAACTGTTAAATACCTGACTACGTTGCTTTTTAAAAAAACTGTCATAACAACATTTAACATGAAATCTATCCTCTTAATAAAATTTTAAGCATACAGTACATTATTGTTGACTGTAGGTATAGTGTTGTACGCTGTGTTTTTTTCCTTGGTCTGACCTGGGTCTTCGTTGCTGTGTGCAGGCTTTCTTAAGTTGCAGTGAGTGGGAGCTACTCTCTAATTGCAGTGTTTGGGCTTCTTAATGTGGCTCCTTTTGTTGCAGAGCACTAGCTCTAGGGCACGTGGGCACAGTAGCGGTGGCACCATGCTTCGTTACACACCTGCATGTGGAATCTTCCCAGACCAGGGATCGAACTCTCATCCCCTCCATCGGCAGGTAGATTCTTTACCGCTGAACCACCAGGGAAATCCCTGAGTACATCTTTAATTAGATCTCTGCATGAGTCTGAGTTGACTGCTCTTGGATAAGAGCTGCTGCTGCTAAGTCGCCTCAGTCGTGTCTGACTCTGTGTGACCCCATAGACAGCAGCCCACCAGGCTCGCCCGTCCCTGGGATTCTCCAGGCAAGAACACTGGAGTGGGTTGCCATTGCTTTCTCCAGTTCATGAAAGTGAAAAGTGAAAGTGAAGTCGCTCAGTCGTTTCTGACTCTTAGCGACCCCAGGTTTGCAGCACTAGTAATCAATTCTCAATGCCCAAATGCAGGGCAACCCTTACCCTGCCATAGTAACTGTACCAAACTGTTTTAATTTTCCCTAATTACCAAACTGTTTCATGTTGTTATGGTTAGAATACTCCTCTCTATCAACCTGAAGTTTAAAAATAATAATAATAATACCTAACTCAATCTTTCCTTCTTGGTAAAGATTTTGCTACCTCCTTCTCTGTTCCATTCCCTGCCAGTATATTGACTTCTTGGAGTTCGTGTAAAAAAATAAATAAATACAAAAAAAAAAAAATAAAAAAAAAAAAAAAATAAATTTTCGGCTTACTTAAACTCACCATTTTAATGAGAAACCATGTTGTTTGATTCCCTAATACCCTATCAAATGATTTTAATTTTAATGTGTGTGTTTTTAGCTCATCTATATTATAGCTTTTCCTCTTACCTTTACAGGCATGTTGTAGAGATTCAGTATGGCTACCTATCAGGATGACTAATTAAAGCCAAACCAACTGAGCATTTAAAATGGACCCTTGAAATAGAGGGGAGGTGCCAAGTTGATAACATCTTGATAACGTTGGATAGTAATATCCCATGGGCTTACATATTCATTGTTCCCAGTCAATTGACATTTATATCTATTATCACTTGAGTGAAACATGATTAATTATTTTATGATAATTTGAAGCATTGTTTAAAATTCAGTTTGGAAATATTGTTTCCTGGCCATCTTCTTTGACCACTCCTTTAGAGGATTTGGAGCCAGTGTACTATTTAGGAAGATGATTTTTCCTTCCAATTTATTATATACTAAGCCTCCTTGTTTTCCAAATAGAAGATTCCTTCTTTCTCCAAGAGTAATAATTTTATGCTACAGATATCAAAGATAAGGACAAAAATGTCATATTGTGATTCTGTCTCCATGATGCTTCAGAATCATACAAAGTGAAAAATTCAAGCAGTGAAAGCCTTTTGCTTTTTCTACTGGTGTCAAGAGCCATGTTTCTTGAGGTTTTTTTCCCTCTAAATTGGGCATTAAAATATCTGTTTTATGTCATAAAGTTATGATTATATCTTGAAATTTTATTCATAAAATATTTCCCCCAAATCACTCTTTTTCGTGAGCTTACTTTTTTCCTTTCCAAGAAATAGGAATTGTAGTTCTCACTTTTTAATTAACTCCTAGCTATTTTAGTTGGAGATTTATTGCCTTAATCCATATCTGATGTGTTTATCACTTAGGAAACATTTTTTTTTAATGGGTTAGTAATTTTGTATAATGCTGTAATTGTATCTCTCATCAGGATAATTATGTAAAAGTAAATAAAGGTAGGGCTAAGATAATACCTAATTTAGGATGCCTTTCAAATGTATAATGCTTATAATTAAAGCTTTCAAACAGAAAGTAAAGGGCCTTGGTTTCCTTACACATCAGCCTAATTTTCAAAATAAAACCATAAAGTTAGCTGAATAGTTTCTTTATTTACACATTTACACATTGAATCACAACTGTCCACTTAGAAGATTTTTGTTTTAAAAAAATTGTTAATGTGTCTTTACACTAGGAAACAGAACTTAAAAGATGAATTTTATGGCTCATGTAACCTACAAGGTTGAGAGCAGTTATAATTTTAACTGGCCTAGTGCCATTAAAAAGTATTTAAGATTTATGGTAGGAAGTATGTAATTATTCATTTTATATTACTTAAACAGTTGGACGAACCATCACACATTATCAGTCATTAAAAGTAAATATGATGCACCATACATGATTTCAGAGACAATGCAGTATAATCACTCATTAAGACATAAATAAGATATTTTGTCTTATATTTTCCCACTTTCCTATTTTTTTTCAGTTGGACTAAAAGAAAACCTAGTCTAGCCTAGCCTAGCACCTAATAACCCCCACAAACACATATGCATATTTAAATGCAGATAACTAAATATAGATTCTCCAAAACACAGATCTTAACAACCTTTCTCATGGCACATTGGGCTCCCAGTGAATAATGGCTGCAGCATCTCAAGACAGAAAGCAGCAGCTAGACTTACTTGTGAAGTGACTGTGAAAACGCTTCTCTTTCCTGACTGTGCTACATACAGAATTCCATGAACCACTGAAGTAGTCGCATGACTTACGGTTTAGCTGCTGGCAGCGAAGAATAGGCCATCAAGCTCTAGGTCCACTATACTGTGACCAATCTCTCACTCCTTCTGAGAACTCTGTTTTTGAGCAGGGACTGGCTCTTTGCTGTGTAGTATTCATCTTTGTTTTTCTGGGACAACAAGGCAGGTGGGTGAGGGGGGCATCAGGAGTGAGGCTGGTGACTATAGATGGTGGGCTTTCTGTCTGAGGGGTCAGAAAACTAGATACTCGTAGGTCACTCATGGCCTTCACCAGCCTACTCAGCTGGGCCCAGATTTAAGTAACTAATAGGATTGAGCCACCATGAGTGTACCTGTACTCAGTTTCTAAGTTGTTCTGTTATATTGAAGTTGTATCAGTTTAAAAAATGTGTGCCATCATTAGGGACTTTGAAGTCTTTTGTTGAAAGGGGATTTTTGTCATAAAGCATTTGGTATAAGTGGTGTTTTTTCTGTTACTGTGAAAAATCTACATATAACTCCTCAGATGTGACATATGTGAATAAAAGTTAATTCACATATATGAATTAAAGTTATTGAGCCTATGTGAGTTAAAGATAATAATTCAATAAAACAGCCATCATATGCACAATTCATTTAGTGTACAATTCTAATAACATGCTCCCAAATGGCTTTCATATGAACTGATGATGTTCTGTTAAGTGTGGATAAGTAAAACCCCCAAATTAACAAAACTATCATAGGACAGTAGTTTTTCATGAGATCTCAGTTGCCATGTGTTTGATGCATAAGCTCTAATCTACATTATCAGCCATCCGTAACAAACTCTACTACTTTAATTATCAAAACTTTCTATATGAATTATTTAAAAGGTAATACCAGAAAGTGTTTAGATAGGCCAAGTATGTTTGGAATTTCTACTGTGTGGTATAGTATGCTAGTATTTACTTCTTGCTTCTTTTGATTGTGCATCCAATGAGATGCTAATTAGCTCGTTGTTGCTCTAATAGGGCTGGAGGATTTTGTAGAGATGCTATTATACTACAACGTATTATTAAACGTTGCCTTTGATATAAGAAATGTAGATATAACCATGAAAGCAAACCAAAGTCTGGTGTTTAGAGATATCCAGAATGGATGATCCCATTAGCAATTCATCAGTCTGTTTATTTCATTGGAGAAAGTAAAGTCATTGGCATTGTTTTTTTTTTTAATATTAATAAATAATACAATAAGATCTGGTTAGAATTTTTTGAAATTTATATTGAATAGATGATTTAATAGAATATTATTTAATAACCTTTTAGAACATTTTAAACATTGTAGGGAACTTTATTTAATAAAGGATTCATACCAGTATATTAAAAACATGTTGTTTACTCACTAAATATGGGGAGAAAATTGCCTCTGAGTTGGTGTGTTAAATTGCTTGCATGCTTTTGGCATTTTAATAAGAAAACCTGTAAATGTGATATGCTCAGTCATCACTGTGTCTTTGGTTGACACATTTTCTTTAATAAAAGACAGAAAATGGGAAAACATATATTTCTATCTAATTTGAATAGAGGCCTATTTTATGAGTATATTTGGAAAGCTATGCCAAATACTTGATATGGAAAGGAAAGTAATTTCTAAGGCTGTTAATATGAGTGACCTACCCCAACCATTTTTCTTCATTTTGCCAGCTATGCATTTCAGAATTGGAAATAAGTGGAGCTAAAACATTCTTCCCAATAGCATTGGGGTCTTCACATAGGCCTGTTTGAAAAATGCCAGGGCATGGTTCTTCCCTCAAACATGAAGATACTCACAAAATTACGCATGATTTATTCAGGAACAAGAATCCTGAAACAGTTTAATTTTACATTTATGAACTGAATTAACATTCTGTTCATACTACTAAATCAAAACTGAGTGTTACATCTTTATCTGCTATCAGTAATATCTTCATCAATTGAGATTTCTAGACTATAGTTTAAAAAAAAAAAAGCAACTGGGATTGTAAGCTAAGTTAGGTGCTAGGTATATTTGTAATGATGAGGCAGTAATGAAGCTTTGAAAATTACAGAAGATAAATGGCTGGTAATTGCTGTAACCCTCTTTTTCCTAATTTTTTTGCTAATCCTACAAAAAGGTAATTGTTTATCCATCTGGTTTCCTTAGCATATAAATTCTTTGCAAGCAGGAAAAATCATCACAGTCAAATAGAAGTGAAGAATTGGGCGCAGGGGAGGAAATGATTGTGATAGATTGAATGGACAGAGTTCCTGCCCTCAGGAATCATGAGAAGGTTATGTGATACAGCAGTTAAGATATTTATGCTTTTAAACATGTACTTGTTAAGCATATATAATGTTAAAGTTATGATGTAAGCACTGTGGGAAATGCAAGCACTGCATATTTTCTGTTCTCACTTTACCTCTCAGGTACTTCACTGTGAAAGTTATAGAAGTCCCTCCTCTCTGAAAATACTGTAGTCATATAATCCTTTTCAGGTGGTTAGAGAAGTTTTATTTTTTTCCCTCAAATTTAAAAAAAAATCACTATTTTCCCAGCGTTCAGTCTGTTGACTCTGCCTTTGAAATATATTCATAATTAAACCAATTTTCACCAGCTCCAATGCTACCATTCGGTCTCAGTGCAAGCCATCATGTTTTGCCTGGACTATTGTTTAGCCTCCCAGTTAGATATTTCCTTTTAACCCTGAGTGCTAAGCCACTTCAGTCATGGCCGACTCTGCAGCCTTGTGGACTGTAACTCGCCAGGCTCCTCGGTCCATGGGATTCTCCAGGCAAGAGTACTCAAGTGGGTTGCCATCCCCTCCTCCAAAGGATCTTCCCGACCTGGGGATCAAACCCTTGTCTCTTACGTTTCCTTCTTTGGCAGGAGGGTTCTTTAACCCTGACCTCCTTCAATTCTTTTGTTCTTTTTTTTTTTACAGCAATCGAAAGGATGATTCTTTTAAAACATAAGACAGATTGTGTCACATTTCTGCTCAGAATTCCCTATCAATTTTCTGTCTTGCTGAAAAGTCCTTTAGTGGTCACCAAGAAGACCGTATTGACCTGGCTGCCTTAACTCTCAGATCTCACCTTTTACCCCTTTCCATAACTTGCTCTGATTCAGCCACACTGGCCTATTGCTTGAACATGCCAAGCCTCAGGGCCTTTGCAGTTCCCTTTGTCTGAAATGTACTTCTCTCAGATTTCATAGCTGCTTTTCTGCCCCTTCATATATTAAAGTATCACCTTCGTAATGTTTTCCTGACCATCCATTTCAGAGTCACAGTTTACCATTCAGTTTGCCAGAGTTTACAATTCTGCCATTCCCAATCACTTTTAGTCTGTGTTTTCCTGTAACACTCATCACCTTCTAATCTGCTAGATAAGTTTATTTATTATGTTCATCTTCTATCTTCCTGTACTAAAATGTAAGCTTCACAAGAATAAGGATTTGTTCTTATTCTGTTCTGCTTAGAACAGTATGACACAGGATAAGTGAAGTGAAAGTCACTCAGTGGTGTTCAACTCTTTGCAACCCCATGGACTGTACAGTCCATGGAATTCTCTAGGCTAGAATTCTGGAGTGGGTAGCCTATGTACTAAAATGTAAGCTTCACAAGAATAAGGATTTGTTCTTATTCTGTTCTGCTTAGAACAGTATGACACAGGATAAGTGAAGTGAAAGTCACTCAGTGGTGTTCAACTCTTTGCAACCCCATGGACTGTACAGTCCATGGAATTCTCTAGGCTAGAATTCTGGAGTGGGTAGCCTTTCCCTTCTCCAGGGGATCTTCCCAACCCAGGGATTGAACCTGGGTCTCCTGCATTGCAGGCAGATTCTTTACCAGCTGAGCCACCAGGGAAGCCCAAAAATACTGGAGTGGGTAGCCTATCCCTTCTCCAGCTGATATGCTCCATCCAGGAATTGAACCAGGGTCTCCTGCATTGTAGGCAGATTAACCAGCTGAGCTATCAGGAAAACCCAGCAAGTGATAATGTGCTCAGTAAATATTCTGAAATTAATACGTCTGTGTGTCTCAGCTTATCTCAATTTATCTGTTTTCTTATTTTCTTCCCTTTTGTATTAAAATTATATGTAAGTCTGAATTTGGAAGCTTATACTAGTACTAATCATGGGATCATTTATCGAGTGCTTAATAGTGTCAGACATTGTACTAAGCACATTAACTATATTATCTCATTTAATCCCCACAACTCAGAGTCAGATGAGAAGGTTTAGAGAGGTCAAGTCACTTGCCCAGGGTAGCATGTGAGGTGAATGACTAAGCTCCAATTCAACCGACAACAAAGGCATGTCCTTCTTTGTAGCCATTGGGTTAAGGACATCTTTAGCAACTTTTATTCAGTATCAATGTTCTTATATATATTTACTAAAAAAAAAAATAGCTTGGCTCAGACAGTCAACTGAATACTAATATGCCTCATGTCATTCCTTCTTTTTAAGTAGCTACATGTTGTCGTGGTGCAGTCACTAAGTGATATCTGACTCTTTGTGACCCCATGGACTGCAGCATGCCAGGCCTCCCTGTCCCTCGCTATCTCCATGTCCACTGAGTCAGTGGTCCCATCTAACCATCTCATCCTCTGCTGCCCCCTTCTCCTTTTGCCTTCAGTCTTTCCCAGCATCAGGTTCTTTTCTAATGAGTCAGCTCTTCACATCAGGTGACCACAGTATTGGAACTTTAGCTTCAGCAACAGTCCTTCCAGTGAATATGCAGGATCAATTTCCTTTAGGATCGACTGGTTTGATCTCCTTTAAGTCCAGGGGACTCTCAAGAGTCTTCTCCAGGAGCTATATATTTAGAGATAAATTCTGACTTTAGAACTTTACAAATCCAAGTGATAGATAGAAATATAATATTCCTTTTAGATTGAAGGGAGAATATATTCATGATATCAGGTATAATATATCCTTGAAGAAGACTTGGAAATAATTCATTCCAAAAGGATCATATAAGTTGGGTAATTTGAATTTGCCCAAGAAAAAAGGGACTAGAAGAAGAGGTATAAAAAGTGAGGTAATATGCAGTGGCATCAAAAGGATCTCATTGTTCATATGTTTTTTGTTTGAGTAATCTCTAAACTCATTTTTTAAGCCATGTTCTCCATACACATTTTTAAACTAACATAAAATTTTACATTAATGTTTAATTTAAACATAATCCAACTTAGATTTTTTTATTCATGTACCATGCTTTTGAAGTTGTGCTTTAAAAATCACTGCCAACCCCGCATCATCTGAATTTTCTTCTGTGATATATTCTATGGTTTTATAGTTCTACATTTTGCATTTAGGTCTATGATTAATTTTTAATTACTTATTGTAAATGGTGTAATATCAATGTCTAGATTAATTTTTTTTGCATGTGGATATATATTTGTTCTAGCACTATTTGTTAGAAAGACTATCCTTTCTTCGTTGAATTACAGTTGTGGCTTCCCTGGTGGGTCAGATGGTAAAGCGTCTGTCTGCAATGCAGGAGGCCCGGGTTCGATCCCTGGGTTGGGAAGATCCCCTGGAGAAGAAAATGGCAGCCCACTCTAGTATTCTTGCCTGGCAAATCCCGTGGATGGCGGAGCCTGGTAGGCTCCCATCCAGGGGGTTGCAAAGAGCCAGACACGACTGAGCGACTTCACTTTCACTTTCTTTGTCAAAGATAAATTGACTGCATTTGTGTGGTCTCTTTCTGGGCTCTTTAGTCTGTTCTGTTGGTCTTCTTGTCTTTTCTTTGACCAGTAACACGCTGTCTTGATTATTGTGTATAGCTTAATAAGTAAGTCTTGAAATCTGGTAGTTTGCTAGAGCTCCATAGCAGTTATCACAGACTCAGTGGCTGAAACAATAGAATTTTATTTTTCTCACAATTCTGGAGACCAGAAATCCAAGATCAAGGTGTCAGCAGGGCTGGTTTTCCAAGGCCATTTTCTTTAGCCTGCGGCTCCCCGTCTCCTCCCCGTGCCGTCCTGTGGTCTTCCCTCTCCCGTGTGCATATCTGTGTGCGCGTTTCTTCTTCTAAGGACACCAGTCATATCGGAGCCGTCGCCTCTCTGGTGGTTCAATGGTAGAGAATCCACCTTTAGTTCGGGAGACGCAGGCTCAGTCCCTAGGTCTGGAAGATCCCCTGGAGAAGGAAATGGCAACCCACTCCAGTATTTTTGCCTGGGAAATCCCATGGACAGAAGAGCCTGGCAGGCTACAGTCCACGGGGTTGCAACAGAGTCGGACATGACTTAGTGACTCAGCAGCAGCAGCAATAGTCAAGAAACACGCTGCACGGACATACCTGTTTGAACCTGTGGGTAAATTTTATTGATATAATCTCTAGATATCGGTGCATCCTACTCATTAATAACAGAGTTAATCAGTTTTTCAACTTACATTTTTATAAAAATGCAGAATCACATATTTAACTTCAGGGTTTGTGGGTGTTATTTTTTAATTTGACTTTGTGTCGTTTGGGGACAGGCTAGAATAACATTTCAGGCTTTCCTCCTTCAGAGACATATATACAACTGAGATGAAAGAAGTGTTTTAATTCATCTAGCAGCCACATATAACTGTGCTTGGTTTACACTGTGAGGAGGTATTTGGGACGGCAGCAGAAACAGGGTTTGATTTGTTAGGTACACACCCTTTACATCACTCATATCATATAAAGTTGTTTATAAGCACGGGTACCATAATGTAGTAAACTTAGCCTGAATCAGTTCAGAAAAATATTTAGAAGCCTGCTATCATAAAGCAAGTAAGTAAACTACTATCCTTACACCATAAAAATGAATACAGTAGTAGAAGGGATTAGACAAATGTGCTGAAAATCAAGTCAAAGCTTTCTAACTATAATAAGCACAGGATACTAAAAATACTCATACATGAGAGGGATGGTATCTATTTGAAAGCAAATTAGAAGACTGGAAGGGAAGGTAACACTTGTGATCTAGAAGAATCTGCAGAGAAAATCTATCAGGAAATGGCTCAGGTACATACTAAAGTAAACTAAATAGAGCACTATATTTCACCCAGAACAAGTCTGGAGGAAAACAGCTGCTGGTGTTGATTCCATGGATCTATAATGTTAAGCTCACATTTCTGTGACTTTCTGAAACTTATCTCCATGCTTGTTGCCTCAGGATCACGAGGTGGTGGCTGCAGACTACCAGTCTGTAGTCCAGCAGGAAGAAGGCATCGAGAGAGTTTTCTGTCTTCTTTCCCGTGATCCTAAAAACTTAAGAGTGATTGAATTCACTATAATAAAAACAATAAATGATTTATTATACAAAGTCATGTGACTATAATATTTCTTGTTCCTCCTTAGTTAGGAACTAATGCTGTGGCATGTAGAGCAACCAAGATAACTCACTGTCTTTATGGGATTAAAGTACTGATAATTGGTCCAGGACTATAGGAGTAAACCAAGGCTTGCTGGTGTGACTAAGGGAATAATTCTGTTTCTGCCTAGTCTTCTGAGGGCTCCCACATTGTTCTTGCCCCAGGTGGTCAGCTTTGCAAGAGAATGTCAGTGTCTCTCTTGAGGGCTGAATAGACTGAACCAGCTTTGCTTGTCAGCCGCAGGAATAGCTGCATATGCCTTAGTTCTCTGCCTCCACCATCCATGCTGTTATTGGCCTCCCTGTGGCCACATGCTCCCTGTGTATCTTCAGCTTAAGGCTGTATTTTCTCTCCTTGTTATGGTCCTAAGGAAGCAGGGCTGAGGAGAGGGGAACTTTAAGTCCTCCTTTGTGGGAAAAGCCGTTTGCCTGCTTTAACTGGGAGCTGAAAACAAATCCCACATTTACATAGCGTATAAGCTTCACAGGGAGAAGGCAATGGCACCCCACTCCAGTACGCTTGCCTGGAAAATCCCATGGATGGAGGCGCCGGGAAGGCTGCAGTACATAGAGTCGCTGAGGGTCGGACATGACTGAGTGACTTCACTTCCACTTTTCACTTTCATGCATTGGAGAAGGAAATGGCAACCCACTCCAGTGTTCTTGCCTGGAGAATCCTAGGGACGGCAGAGCCTTGTGGGCTGCCATCTATGGGGTCACACAGAGTCGGACGTGAGTGAAGCGACTTAACAGCAGCAGCAGCAGCAGCAGCAGCAGCAGCAGCATAAGGTTTGGATACCCTAGTGTCACCAGCTAAAATCTTGCAGGCTTGGCAGTCTCTGGAACTCAGCAATCTAGGCATCAGCATGCCTTATCCAACTGTGCAACAGTTTCAATAGAACTACTGACAAATCTGGCCTTCCCCGGTGGCTCAGACGGTAAAGTGTCTGCCTGCAATGCGGGAGACCTGGGTTCGATCCCTGGGTCAGGAAGATCCCCTGAGGAAGGAAATGGCAACCGTCTCCAGTACTCTTGCCTGGAAAATTCCATGAACGGAGGAGCCTTGTAGGCTACAGTCTATGGGGTCGCAAAGAGTCGGACACAGCAGCAACTTCACTTCACGTCACTTCATTGACAAATCTAAGAGATGTTGTAAGTGAAGAGCTGATAGTACTGTACTTGATATTTGCCAAGATTTGAAAAATGAAAGGAGAAGAATCATAAGTTAACTACTCGTAAGACTGTAAGATTAGCAGTCCGTTAATACGAATTTTAAGTGCTTATTCATTTGTCTTTCCCACTAGCTGCTGAAGTTAAAAAGATACAGAAGCAGAAATTCTGGTAACTCTGTCTTGATCACACCAATTCCACTTTCATGATATTTTCTTTCCTTGAGATTCTATGTACATATTCAGAGCACATGTCAGTTCTCACCCACTTCCTAAACCTGACCTGACAGCTGTATCCTCTATTGACCTCTCTCTCTCTCTCTCTCTGTCCCCCTCTCTCCTCTCTCCCTCTGTCCCTCCCTCTCTCCACTTACTATTTTCTCTGTTACTTATAAAATTAATACTTTTATATTCATTGTTCAGTTGTCTCATTTTTATACATTTTGTACACTACTATCTAGCTCAATTTGATTAGATATGTGTAAAAGTTCCTACTGTGTGCCAGGCCCTTTGTGAGTATGCAGATGTTTAACACAGCCCCTACCCATGAAGAGCTCAGAGACTAGTGGAAGAAGCTGATATATAAACAAATAACCATAATAGAAATTGATTGGTATAAAAATAGAGTTAGGTATAAATTGCTATGTAAAGACTAATAATGGGGGGTAATTCTAGTAATTGTTAAACCATGTCCAGGAAAGACTACAGAAAAAACATATTTGAGTGCAACTTGAGAGTCATTTGGATTATAAAATATTTATATCCTCCTCATTTTCATTATATCATTTTGACACTTTTCTTGTCTGTTTAACTAAATACTTCAATGTCAGGAATTATATGTTCAAAGCCATTGTTTCATCCATAACACCATAATATTTCACTGAATAAGTATATTGGGCGCTAACCAAATATTTATATTCATATAAATGAACATTTACTTCTATTTCCTAATCTTCTGTCTTCTCCCACCAGATCCCAACTGGTCAGCGTACATTTTTATATTTTAATATCCCATTTTATTTAACATAACATTATGTAGTATATTTTTAGAACAGCTTATTTTACTTACAAATGTGTAGTTTCTTTCTATATCATATCTTGTAAGTAAGCATTGAGATATTTGCTCTTTAACCCTTTATGAGCTTTTATGGTATCTTCTGTAAGCATGATAAAAATACAAAACTTATGGGTCATTTCTCTTACATACTATAATTTATGGAAAATTCTCAAGTTTATTATTTTCTTCTAGCAAGTCAAAATAACTGAGGTTTCAAATTGATTTAAAAAATGCTTAAAAGCCATGTTTAACTACCGTAATATTAAAGTTACAAACTGGAAAATTGAATATTATGAATCTTACTTCAGAACAGAATAAAATAGGCTCAAGATCTCCTAAATTTCATGGAATAACACTGAGGTTTATCTTATAAACATTTAAACTCATCCTCATTTTTCGCTAATTCCAAGGTCAAGAACATTTTATAATTAAAGCTTCAAATGAATTAAAATCATCTTAAAGTATAGTAAAATTATTTGCCAAATATCTCTTTAAGAATCTGCTATATGAGGAGGCACTGGTGATACAAAAATGAATAAGACATTACTTCTATTTTGAGGAGCTCACTATTTAATAATTAAAGGGATTTGTCCAATCTGTATTACAGGGTAAATTCAGTTGAGTAAATGCAGTTGGCTGAATATGAATTTCAAAATTGATCAGAAGTAGAAAAGACCTCTATCAAAGACTTTAACTCAGTTCACCATTTCAGAAGCACAGCTGCTTCCACATGGTATTAATAGGTACTAAGTAAATGTTTATTAAGTATTTTAAATGCAAACATATTTACTGTAATTAAATACAAATATCTGACTTTTTCATTAAGACTTCAGTTTAAACAAGGATAAGGGAAGGAAATTGACCCTGAGAGAGCTATATCATAATGTTATTTCCAGAAGGAATGCTTTTGGATTCTCTCCCACAAGTAATGGGGAGCCTTTTAAGTGTAATCCCTTTTATTTAGGGACTACTGATGAGGGTTATGTTTTTAAAATATCACTTGGGCTGCAATATGAAAAGATAAATTGGAAGGGATGACAAGACTGGAGGCAGAGTCTAGTTAGGACAGTGTTGTAAGAGGCCAGGTCATTATCATCATCATCGTGACCTGAACTAAGGAAGGAATCTGGCAGAAATGCATTCGAATCAACTGAATTTAGTCACTGTCACTGGATGAGGGAGAAGGAGGAGTCTAAGGTGGCTCCTGATTTTCTGGTTTGAGTGCCTTGATGAGATAAGTGTCTTTCACTATTAATAAAATAAGGACCATGAGGAAAAGCTGTCAATGGGGACTTGTAGAATGGAACACGCTAGTGGAGAAAACCTGTGAACATTTGGGTGTGTGAATTTGTTTGGGGTGGTATATGGGCCAGGGATATAGATTTGGGGATCAGTGTTATATAGCTGATAGTTGAAGTTTAGAAGTTGAAGTTCAAGATTAGAAAATATGTTTGAATTCAGAAGACATGGCACAGAGGAATCCTGTGGAGTAGTCCATGGAAGTTGAGGGAGGAAAGAATTTTGAAAAGAGAATATGGAACAATGCTGAATGCACTGAACAGTGAATAAAAAGTCAACAGTTGAATCGTGGATAGACAAGTCTGTTTCATTTGGCAGTATGAGGCTCATGGGTGACCATCAGTCAAGATGTTTCAGGGATATTGAGTTCAGAGTTTTGATTACTTGCAATTACTGGAGTATTCAATTTATTTTTTTAAGTATTTAAAAAGTGAATGAGAGGTGAAGAAGTAGAGACAGCAGGTATCCACTCCATTCCAAGCTTCTGAATATGAGAAATGAGAGAAAGAATCATAGCTGGGAGAGATGCAGGATAGAGGGTTTTTCAATTCTTTTGTTTTTCCCCCTTATTCCTTGATTAAACTATTGCTTTTGGTTGCATTTTCATGAGTTAATGTTAAACTTGGTATTTTTTTTAATAATTAATCATTCTATACTACTTTTGGTCAATGATATAAATTGGAAAGAATCAGGGTTACCCTCAAACCAAATTAAGGATAAATACTGACGTGTGTGATTTCCATGAATGCACAGGATTAAAAAATATTTATGACAGAAATATGGAAAAACCATGATTGAATAAAAGGAAGAAGTTGACAGCGTGTTGGATAAATGTGAGATATCTTACAAATGATTTTTAAATGAGGCCATCTGTTAAAGCTTGCTGATGCTCTCAGTCTGGAGCAAGAGGTTATTTATGTTTTCACGCAAATCAGGCTTTAACCAAAATACTTTGGAAAAAAAATTTTTAATTACTTATTGTAAATGGTGTAATATCAATGTCTAGATTAATTTTTTTTGCATGTGGATATATATTTGTTCTAGCACTATTTGTTAGAAAGACTATCCTTTCTTCGTTGAATTACAGTTGTGGCTTCCCTGGTGGGTCAGATGGTAAAGCGTCTGTCTGCAATGCAGGAGGCCCGGGTTCGATCCCTGGGTTGGGAAGATCCCCTGGAGAAGAAAATGGCAGCCCACTCTAGTATTCTTGCCTGGCAAATCCCGTGGATGGCGGAGCCTGGTAGGCTCCCATCCAGGGGGTTGCAAAGAGCCAGACACGACTGAGCGACTTCACTTTCACTTTCTTTGTCAAAGATAAATTGACTGCATTTGTGTGGTCTCTTTCTGGGCTCTTTAGTCTGTTCTGTTGGTCTTCTTGTCTTTTCTTTGACCAGTAACACGCTGTCTTGATTATTGTGTATAGCTTAATAAGTAAGTCTTGAAATCTGGTAGTTTGCTAGAGCTCCATAGCAGTTATCACAGACTCAGTGGCTGAAACAATAGAATTTTATTTTTCTCACAATTCTGGAGACCAGAAATCCAAGATCAAGGTGTCAGCAGGGCTGGTTTTCCAAGGCCATTTTCTTTAGCCTGCGGCTCCCCGTCTCCTCCCCGTGCCGTCCTGTGGTCTTCCCTCTCCCGTGTGCATATCTGTGTGCGCGTTTCTTCTTCTAAGGACACCAGTCATATCGGAGCCGTCGCCTCTCTGGTGGTTCAATGGTAGAGAATCCACCTTTAGTTCGGGAGACGCAGGCTCAGTCCCTAGGTCTGGAAGATCCCCTGGAGAAGGAAATGGCAACCCACTCCAGTATTTTTGCCTGGGAAATCCCATGGACAGAAGAGCCTGGCAGGCTACAGTCCACGGGGTTGCAACAGAGTCGGACATGACTTAGTGACTCAGCAACAGCAGCAATAGTCAAGAAACACGCTGCATGGACATACCTGTTTGAACCTGTGGGTAAATTTTATTGATATAATCTCTAGATATCGGTGCATCCTACTCATTAATAACAGAGTTAATCAGTTTTTCAACTTACATTTTTATAAAAATGCAGAATCACATATTTAACTTCAGGGTTTGTGGGTGTTATTTTTTAATTTGACTTTGTGTCGTTTGGGGACAGGCTAGAATAACATTTCAGGCTTTCCTCCTTCAGAGACATATATACAACTGAGATGAAAGAAGTGTTTTAATTCATCTAGCAGCCACATATAACTGTGCTTGGTTTACACTGTGAGGAGGTATTTGGGACGGCAGCAGAAACAGGGTTTGATTTGTTAGGTACACACCCTTTACATCACTCATATCATATAAAGTTGTTTATAAGCACGGGTACCATAATGTAGTAAACTTAGCCTGAATCAGTTCAGAAAAATATTTAGAAGCCTGCTATCATAAAGCAAGTAAGTAAACTACTATCCTTACACCATAAAAATGAATACAGTAGTAGAAGGGATTAGACAAATGTGCTGAAAATCAAGTCAAAGCTTTCTAACTATAATAAGCACAGGATACTAAAAATACTCATACATGAGAGGGATGGTATCTATTTGAAAGCAAATTAGAAGACTGGAAGGGAAGGTAACACTTGTGATCTAGAAGAATCTGCAGAGAAAATCTATCAGGAAATGGCTCAGGTACATACTAAAGTAAACTAAATAGAGCACTATATTTCACCCAGAACAAGTCTGGAGGAAAACAGCTGCTGGTGTTGATTCCATGGATCTATAATGTTAAGCTCACATTTCTGTGACTTTCTGAAACTTATCTCCATGCTTGTTGCCTCAGGATCACGAGGTGGTGGCTGCAGACTACCAGTCTGTAGTCCAGCAGGAAGAAGGCATCGAGAGAGTTTTCTGTCTTCTTTCCCGTGTTCCTAAAAACTTAAGAGTGATTGAATTCACTATAATAAAAACAATAAATGATTTATTATACAAAGTCATGTGACTATAATATTTCTTGTTCCTCCTTAGTTAGGAACTAATGCTGTGGCATGTAGAGCAACCAAGATAACTCACTGTCTTTATGGGATTAAAGTACTGATAATTGGTCCAGGACTATAGGAGTAAACCAAGGCTTGCTGGTGTGACTAAGGGAATAATTCTGTTTCTGCCTAGTCTTCTGAGGGCTCCCACATTGTTCTTGCCCCAGGTGGTCAGCTTTGCAAGAGAATGTCAGTGTCTCTCTTGAGGGCTGAATAGACTGAACCAGCTTTGCTTGTCAGCCGCAGGAATAGCTGCATATGCCTTAGTTCTCTGCCTCCACCATCCATGCTGTTATTGGCCTCCCTGTGGCCACATGCTCCCTGTGTATCTTCAGCTTAAGGCTGTATTTTCTCTCCTTGTTATGGTCCTAAGGAAGCAGGGCTGAGGAGAGGGGAACTTTAAGTCCTCCTTTGTGGGAAAAGCCGTTTGCCTGCTTTAACTGGGAGCTGAAAACAAATCCCACATTTACATAGCGTATAAGCTTCACAGGGAGAAGGCAATGGCACCCCACTCCAGTACGCTTGCCTGGAAAATCCCATGGATGGAGGCGCCGGGAAGGCTGCAGTACATAGAGTCGCTGAGGGTCGGACATGACTGAGTGACTTCACTTCCACTTTTCACTTTCATGCATTGGAGAAGGAAATGGCAACCCACTCCAGTGTTCTTGCCTGGAGAATCCTAGGGACGGCAGAGCCTTGTGGGCTGCCATCTATGGGGTCACACAGAGTCGGACGTGAGTGAAGCGACTTAACAGCAGCAGCAGCAGCAGCAGCAGCAGCAGCAGCATAAGGTTTGGATACCCTAGTGTCACCAGCTAAAATCTTGCAGGCTTGGCAGTCTCTGGAACTCAGCAATCTAGGCATCAGCATGCCTTATCCAACTATGCAACAGTTTCAATAGAACTACTGACAAATCTGGCCTTCCCCGGTGGCTCAGACGGTAAAGTGTCTGCCTGCAATGCGGGAGACCCGGGTTCGATCCCTGGGTCAGGAAGATCCCCTGAGGAAGGAAATGGCAACCCGCTCCAGTACTCTTGCCTGGAAAATTCCATGAACGGAGGAGCCTTGTAGGCTACAGTCTATGGGGTCGCAAAGAGTCGGACACAGCAGCGACTTCACTTCACGTCACTTCATTGACAAATCTAAGAGATGTTGTAAGTGAAGAGCTGATAGTACTGTACTTGATATTTGCCAAGATTTGAAAAATGAAAGGAGAAGAATCATAAGTTAACTACTCGTAAGACTGTAAGATTAGCAGTCCGTTAATACGAATTTTAAGTGCTTATTCATTTGTCTTTCCCACTAGCTGCTGAAGTTAAAAAGATACAGAAGCAGAAATTCTGGTAACTCTGTCTTGATCACACCAATTCCACTTTCATGATATTTTCTTTCCTTGAGATTCTATGTACATATTCAGAGCACATGTCAGTTCTCACCCACTTCCTAAACCTGACCTGACAGCTGTATCCTCTATTGACCTCTCTCTCTCTCTCTCTCTGTCCCCCTCTCTCCTCTCTCCCTCTGTCCCTCCCTCTCTCCACTTACTATTTTCTCTGTTACTTATAAAATTAATACTTTTATATTCATTGTTCAGTTGTCTCATTTTTATACATTTTGTACACTACTATCTAGCTCAATTTGATTAGATATGTGTAAAAGTTCCTACTGTGTGCCAGGCCCTTTGTGAGTATGCAGATGTTTAACACAGCCCCTACCCATGAAGAGCTCAGAGACTAGTAGAAGAAGCTGATATATAAACAAATAACCATAATAGAAATTGATTGGTATAAAAATAGAGTTAGGTATAAATTGCTATGTAAAGACTAATAATGGGGGGTAATTCTAGTAATTGTTAAACCATGTCCAGNAGCCCCTACCCATGAAGAGCTCAGAGACTAGTGGAAGAAGCTGATATATAAACAAATAACCATAATAGAAATTGATTGGTATAAAAATAGAGTTAGGTATAAATTGCTATGTAAAGACTAATAATGGGGGGTAATTCTAGTAATTGTTAAACCATGTCCAGGAAAGACTACAGAAAAAACATATTTGAGTGCAACTTGAGAGTCATTTGGATTATAAAATATTTATATCCTCCTCATTTTCATTATATCATTTTGACACTTTTCTTGTCTGTTTAACTAAATACTTCAATGTCAGGAATTATATGTTCAAAGCCATTGTTTCATCCATAACACCATAATATTTCACTGAATAAGTATATTGGGCGCTAACCAAATATTTATATTCATATAAATGAACATTTACTTCTATTTCCTAATCTTCTGTCTTCTCCCACCAGATCCCAACTGGTCAGCATACATTTTTATATTTTAATATCCCATTTTATTTAACATAACATTATGTAGTATATTTTTAGAACAGCTTATTTTACTTACAAATGTGTAGTTTCTTTCTATATCATATCTTGTAAGTAAGCATTGAGATATTTGCTCTTTAACCCTTTATGAGCTTTTATGGTATCTTCTGTAAGCATGATAAAAATACAAAACTTATGGGTCATTTCTCTTACATACTGTAATTTATGGAAAATTCTCAAGTTTATTATTTTCTTCTAGCAAGTCAAAATAACTGAGGTTTCAAATTGATTTAAAAAATGCTTAAAAGCCATGTTTAACTACCGTAATATTAAAGTTACAAACTGGAAAATTGAATATTATGAATCTTACTTCAGAACAGAATAAAATAGGCTCAAGATCTCCTAAATTTCATGGAATAACACTGAGGTTTATCTTATAAACATTTAAACTCATCCTCATTTTTCGCTAATTCCAAGGTCAAGAACATTTTATAATTAAAGCTTCAAATGAATTAAAATCATCTTAAAGTATAGTAAAATTATTTGCCAAATATCTCTTTAAGAATCTGCTATATGAGGAGGCACTGGTGATACAAAAATGAATAAGACATTACTTCTATTTTGAGGAGCTCACTATTTAATAATTAAAGGGATTTGTCCAATCTGTATTACAGGGTAAATTCAGTTGAGTAAATGCAGTTGGCTGAATATGAATTTCAAAATTGATCAGAAGTAGAAAAGACCTCTATCAAAGACTTTAACTCAGTTCACCATTTCAGAAGCACAGCTGCTTCCACATGGTATTAATAGGTACTAAGTAAATGTTTATTAAGTATTTTAAATGCAAACATATTTACTGTAATTAAATACAAATATCTGACTTTTTCATTAAGACTTCAGTTTAAACAAGGATAAGGGAAGGAAATTGACCCTGAGAGAGCTATATCATAATGTTATTTCCAGAAGGAATGCTTTTGGATTCTCTCCCACAAGTAATGGGGAGCCTTTTAAGTGTAATCCCTTTTATTTAGGGACTACTGATGAGGGTTATGTTTTTAAAATATCACTTGGGCTGCAATATGAAAAGATAAATTGGAAGGGATGACAAGACTGGAGGCAGAGTCTAGTTAGGACAGTGTTGTAAGAGGCCAGGTCATTATCATCATCATCGTGACCTGAACTAAGGAAGGAATCTGGCAGAAATGCATTCGAATCAACTGAATTTAGTCACTGTCACTGGATGAGGGAGAAGGAGGAGTCTAAGGTGGCTCCTGATTTTCTGGTTTGAGTGCCTTGATGAGATAAGTGTCTTTCACTATTAATAAAATAAGGACCATGAGGAAAAGCTGTCAATGGGGACTTGTAGAATGGAACACGCTAGTGGAGAAAACCTGTGAACATTTGGGTGTGTGAATTTGTTTGGGGTGGTATATGGGCCAGGGATATAGATTTGGGGATCAGTGTTATATAGCTGATAGTTGAAGTTTAGAAGTTGAAGTTCAAGATTAGAAAATATGTTTGAATTCAGAAGACATGGCACAGAGGAATCCTGTGGAGTAGTCCATGGAAGTTGAGGGAGGAAAGAATTTTGAAAAGAGAATATGGAACAATGCTGAATGCACTGAACAGTGAATAAAAAGTCAACAGTTGAATCGTGGATAGACAAGTCTGTTTCATTTGGCAGTATGAGGCTCATGGGTGACCATCAGTCAAGATGTTTCAGGGATATTGAGTTCAGAGTTTTGATTACTTGCAATTACTGGAGTATTCAATTTATTTTTTTAAGTATTTAAAAAGTGAATGAGAGGTGAAGAAGTAGAGACAGCAGGTATCCACTCCATTCCAAGCTTCTGAATATGAGAAATGAGAGAAAGAATCATAGCTGGGAGAGATGCAGGATAGAGGGTTTTTCAATTCTTTTGTTTTTCCCCCTTATTCCTTGATTAAACTATTGCTTTTGGTTGCATTTTCATGAGTTAATGTTAAACTTGGTATTTTTTTTAATAATTAATCATTCTATACTACTTTTGGTCAATGATATAAATTGGAAAGAATCAGGGTTACCCTCAAACCAAATTAAGGATAAATACTGACGTGTGTGATTTCCATGAATGCACAGGATTAAAAAATATTTATGACAGAAATATGGAAAAACCATGATTGAATAAAAGGAAGAAGTTGACAGCGTGTTGGATAAATGTGAGATATCTTACAAATGATTTTTAAATGAGGCCATCTGTTAAAGCTTGCTGATGCTCTCAGTCTGGAGCAAGAGGTTATTTATGTTTTCACGCAAATCAGGCTTTAACCAAAATACTTTGGAAAAAAACAGATGCCTTATAGAAATTCATTATTCCTAAAATAATTACAACCCTCTAAATGTTAACATCCTTTCCTACAAAGAATGGTATTATGCTAATACTATTTATATATATGCATGTAAAATTCCTGTATTTTCACTGTAATCCAATGGAACGGTTTCTCCCTGCCCCCACCTCCAACCTCACCCCAGGAAATACATGCCTGCTTACCAGGACCAATTTTCTACTTATTTAGCCAAAAATAATTGACCTTTGAAAGTCATAACCCAAGTATTTTCGCTTTCTACTCTTGTGGGTTTTGTTTTGTTTTGTTTTGACCCTTAGTAAGTCTTACCAGATATGTTGAAGTAAAGGAAATTTTATGATAGAATATAGTCATTATGTCATGTTTCATTCATGTTGAAGAGGAAGAATTAATATTCTTTTGCCAGAGGATGAGCCTCCAGTGTTACCACTGTGTTACTAAGGTGCATAGTCACTCACTTGTAAAGGGTGAACTCTGTGTGCAGAAGTGCCGACAGACAGGAACTGTGAGCATCCCTAACTAACTTCCACATTCACCTTCAATCAGTTTGAGTCCACACATAATAGAGATCAAATCTGTGAGTGTTGGGGAAAAAAATCTGAAGAGACTTATTATTTGCAGTTTTTCTCATCACTGGGAGAGCAGCAAATTAGAATCAGACTAATATTTTTTTCAGTTCTGTAATTTATGGCTTTTTTGTTAACTTTGTCACTGAGTCAACTGTTGAACCAAATTCCTGGCTCAACATTCATTTTTAGTACCATGAGAAGATTTTACGCATAGACTTTCTATGTAGCACCAATGAAAGTTTTATTTATTGTGTATTCTTGTCCTCTGGGAATGCTTTTACCTTCAGTAAGCTCCTGTTTACCTTAAAATAGTAGCTTAACCATTCAGATGAATCATCTCATTTCTCCTTCCTAACTGAAGCATTTGTCAGAATGGAAGATGGAAGAAGGACTGGAGAGCTCCATTTGTGAAAGCCCTGCCTCACTCCTCGCTCGTGACGAGGAGTCTGCCCTTTACATTGTATGTGCTCTGTAAAGTGGTCTGAAACAGTGATGGGAGTGAGGCTCTGCGGTCCAATGGCCTGCCTTGAGAGTTTGCTTCACCACTTCTTGCTTGTGTATGCGTGTGTTCAGTGTATGCTAAACAAACATTTCCTCTCTGCCCCAGTTTCCTCATCTGTTAATTAGAGATAATAACACATACTAGTAGTCAAGTGGTGTTAGTCGCTCAGTTGTGTCTGACTCTTTGCGACCCCATGGACTGTAGCCCACCAGCCTCCTCTGTCCATGGAATTTTCCAGGCAAGAATACTGGAGTGGAATAATACACACTACTATATATAAAATAGATAACCAACAAGTACCTACTATATAGCACAGGGAACTATACTCAATATTTTATAATAACCTATAAGAGAAAAGTGGAGTAGGAAATGGCAACCCACTCCAGTGTTCTTGCCTGGAGAGAGTCCATGGGGTTGCAAAGAGCTGGACACAACTAGAGTGACTGAGCACAAAGGAGAAAAGAGTCTGAAAAAAAGACATGCATGTAACTGAATCACTTTGCTCTATACCTGAAACTAACACAACACTGTACATCAACTATACTTCAACAAAAATTTTTAAAAATAGGGATAATAATGGCACATTCCACATAGTGTGGTTTTGAGGATTAAATAAGGTAATATCTTTTTTATTTTTTTAACTTTTAATTGGCAGATAATTGCCTTGCAAAATTGTGTTGATTTCTGATGTACAGCAGTGTAGATCAGCCATAAGTATATATTCTCCATCTTGAGCCTCCCTTTACCACCCCCAACATACCCCTCTAGAAACTGGCATAAAACCTGATACGGTGTGGTGGTGGTAGTGGTGGTGGTTTTTCTCATAGACAAAGAAGCATTTCCCTGTTCATGGAAGCCAGGAGAAGTACTCGTTAGCAGACAGTAATTCTGCAGTTTTGCTATACTGGGAGAATATTGGTTGTTCTGTGAAATGGCACCAAAATATTGTTTGTCTCATTAAGGAAGGAAAGAAAATACCATGTGCTTTCATGAGTATTATCTCATTTAATCCTTGGAACAATTCTTGCAAACTAAACTAGCCCATTTCCATGTGAGACCTGAAGCCTTACACAAGCTCAAATGGCTAATGGATAACAAAGCCAAGATTCATTCACAGGAGTAGCTGACTCAAAAGCCCATGCGTTTCCACCTCACTCTACTAGCTGAATTATCAACCTTTAGGGCAGAGTTACTTTCCTCCATTTCTAGATGTGGCAGATTAAGAGACCTCTACAACAAACCGGTCCTACCTCTTCTCTTTTCAAGTGAGAGACAGCAGATATGGTAGATACTCAAACAGGGTTTGGCCAATGACCAGTCAAATACTTCCTTTTCCTAAAAAGAAAATGCACATTTTTCATCTTTAGTATTACAATGTTTATTTGTAGTTACTAAAATAGGGGCTCCCATGACTTTGAAAAAAATTAAAAATAGAATTTCATATATGAAACCAGTTTATCCAATTGAGTCTATTCTCTTCTGTTGAATAGGTTACAAAGTCCAAGTTAATGAGAAAGTGTAAGTATTTTAGTAGCTTCCTATCCTCATTCTGTTTTAAACTTTTTTATTTCTTTAAAGAAAATGTTGTCTCTGAAAATTTTTGCTTTTGACTAAAAGCAATAAAATTCTTATCTGGTAATAAATTTGTCTAAAACTAGGAAAGCTGTATGAGTGACAATTACTTTCTACCTAAGATTAATCAAGATAATGTGTTTACATGTGTAGGGCACTTAAATCATAGTGGGCTTTTCAGAAAGAATCAAATTTCAAAGTCAAGCTTACTACATCTTTTTCAAACTGATGCACAGCTGCATGAGAACACTATATTTTTTTGTTCATCATGTTCCTACATTGAAACCCTTCCATGCTTATCCCGCTTATGCCAGTCTTTCTAGAAACTAATCTTTCTTCTAGTCACATTTATGTCTCTAAATAGCTATGCGTTATTTTATACTCATCACCTGTGTTTCTCTCTTGGTACAGAGCAGAAGATTCTTCTGCTGACTAGTTGTATAACCTAGTCACATAACCTTAGGAACATTACCTGACCTCACTGTGCCTTCCTTAGTTTTTCATCTTTACTGTGTCAGCTACTGTGTCAGCTCCTTTATATATCTAATTTCATTTGTCTTCATGTAAATCTAAAGAAGAGGCCAAAGAACTTCAGTAATTTTCCCAGTGTTGCATGGCTGATAATTAGAGCCAGGATTCACATACACGTGTGATTCAAATCCTCTGTTGTGCACTACTAAAGCATATTATATCTCCTCAACCTATACTGCTCCTAGAGCATTAGTTTGGANAAAAGAGTCTGAAAAAAAGACATGCATGTAACTGAATCACTTTGCTCTGTACCTGAAACTAACACAACACTGTACATCAACTATACTTCAACAAAAATTTTTAAAAATAGGGATAATAATGGCACATTCCACATAGTGTGGTTTTGAGGATTAAATAAGGTAATATCTTTTTTATTTTTTTAACTTTTAATTGGCAGATAATTGCCTTGCAAAATTGTGTTGATTTCTGATGTACAGCAGTGTAGATCAGCCATAAGTATATATTCTCCATCTTGAGCCTCCCTTTACCACCCCCAACATACCCCTCTAGAAACTGGCATAAAACCTGATACGGTGTGGTGGTGGTAGTGGTGGTGGTTTTTCTCATAGACAAAGAAGCATTTCCCTGTTCATGGAAGCCAGGAGAAGTACTCGTTAGCAGACAGTAATTCTGCAGTTTTGCTATACTGGGAGAATATTGGTTGTTCTGTGAAATGGCACCAAAATATTGTTTGTCTCATTAAGGAAGGAAAGAAAATACCATGTGCTTTCATGAGTATTATCTCATTTAATCCTTGGAACAATTCTTGCAAACTAAACTAGCCCATTTCCATGTGAGACCTGAAGCCTTACACAAGCTCAAATGGCTAATGGATAACAAAGCCAAGATTCATTCACAGGAGTAGCTGACTCAAAAGCCCATGCGTTTCCACCTCACTCTACTAGCTGAATTATCAACCTTTAGGGCAGAGTTACTTTCCTCCATTTCTAGATGTGGCAGATTAAGAGACCTCTACAACAAACCGGTCCTACCTCTTCTCTTTTCAAGTGAGAGACAGCAGATATGGTAGATACTCAAACAGGGTTTGGCCAATGACCAGTCAAATACTTCCTTTTCCTAAAAAGAAAATGCACATTTTTCATCTTTAGTATTACAATGTTTATTTGTAGTTACTAAAATAGGGGCTCCCATGACTTTGAAAAAAATTAAAAATAGAATTTCATATATGAAACCAGTTTATCCAATTGAGTCTATTCTCTTCTGTTGAATAGGTTACAAAGTCCAAGTTAATGAGAAAGTGTAAGTATTTTAGTAGCTTCCTATCCTCATTCTGTTTTAAACTTTTTTATTTCTTTAAAGAAAATGTTGTCTCTGAAAATTTTTGCTTTTGACTAAAAGCAATAAAATTCTTATCTGGTAATAAATTTGTCTAAAACTAGGAAAGCTGTATGAGTGACAATTACTTTCTACCTAAGATTAATCAAGATAATGTGTTTACATGTGTAGGGCACTTAAATCATAGTGGGCTTTTCAGAAAGAATCAAATTTCAAAGTCAAGCTTACTACATCTTTTTCAAACTGATCCACAGCTGCATGAGAACACTATATTTTTTTGTTCATCATGTTCCTACATTGAAACCCTTCCATGCTTATCCCGCTTATGCCAGTCTTTCTAGAAACTAATCTTTCTTCTAGTCACATTTATGTCTCTAAATAGCTATGCGTTATTTTATACTCATCACCTGTGTTTCTCTCTTGGTACAGAGCAGAAGATTCTTCTGCTGACTAGTTGTATAACCTAGTCACATAACCTTAGGAACATTACCTGACCTCACTGTGCCTTCCTTAGTTTTTCATCTTTACTGTGTCAGCTACTGTGTCAGCTCCTTTATATATCTAATTTCATTTGTCTTCATGTAAATCTAAAGAAGAGGCCGAAGAACTTCAGTAATTTTCCCAGTGTTGCATGGCTGATAATTAGAGCCAGGATTCACATACACGTGTGATTCAAATCCTCTGTTGTGCACTACTAAAGCATATTATATCTCCTCAACCTATACTGCTCCTAGAGCATTAGTTTGGAGAGAGTTTTTCATGCTACTCAGCCTCTATAGGGGTTTCCAAGGTGGCTCAATGGTAAGGAAACTGCTTGCCAAGCAGGAGATATGGGTTCATCCCTGGAGAAGGAAGTGGCAACCTGCTTCAGTATTCTTGCCTGGAAAATTCTGTGGACACAGTGACCTGGAGGGCTACAGTCCATGGCATAGCAAAGAGTCATATACAACTAAGTGTACACACACACCCTCCATAGACACCCCTACTTTGCCCCAGCTAACTGCTTTCCCAGGTGAGAATGTGTAATGTCCCACTAAGTAGTCATCCACTTTTTTTTTCACCCCAGCACACTTGAGGGATATGACACACTTGCACTAGTGACTTAACAGGATTCCTCAAAAGATAGGACTCAGGATCTGGGCAATAAGGACCAAGAGTACTTTGAAGAATCCTCTTTCTCTGGTGTGATCTCAGTGTGTTGTAAGCTGTAACAACTCAAGAGTATTAGCAAGGCACTATACTGGACACTTGTGTTAACTCGTTTAATCCTCACGGCAACTTTGAAATTGGGTCTATTATCATTTTACTGATTAATGTACTGAGATACAGAGGAGTTATGTACCTTGTCTGGCTTGCTGCTGCTGCTAAGTCATTTCAGTCGTGTCCGACTCTGTGTGACCCCATAGATGGCAGCCCACCAGGCTCCCCCATCCCTGGGATTCTCCAGGCAAGAATACTGGAGTGGGTTGCCATTTCCTTCTCCAATGCATGAAAGAGAAAAGTGAAAGTGAAGTCGCTCAGTCTGTCTGACTGTTAGCGACCCCATGGACTGCAGCCCACCAGGCTACTCCGTCCATTGGATTTTCCAGGCAAGAGTACTGGGGTGGGGTGCCATTGCCTTCCCCATTGTCTGGCTTACTGCTCGGTTTTTTTGCAAAGATGAACAACATACTCAATGCTGACTAGTAAACTGCGGTTTGGAATGACACCTAGTTAAGAATTTCAGACCATAAATTACTACTTCTTCCCCCATTTTCACTTCTTTTCAAGTGTGAGTTTCCTCACAAGCTACTGACCAAGTACTGTGTTGGCTTCTAGTTTTTTGCGCAAATAAGTAATTAAGAAATGTTATCTGGCTGGCAGTCCTAAAAGGGGAACACTTGAAACAAGTAAATCTGTTGGCAAGAATGTGTAGTATAGTAGTTAAGAGTACCAGGCACAAGTCTACTGGACCTGTCCCACCAGTTACTAGTTACATGAATGTAGGTAAGTTGTTTCCTTTTTCCCTTGTTTGTAAAATTGGAACAGTCATAGTATTAGCATCATGATATAGCTATGGGATAAACTGAGAAAACGCTGTAAGTACATTGAACACAGACTTAAATATTAGTCACGTAGTAAATATTAGTCATTAACTAGTAATAGTTAAAGGGCTTCCCTGGTAGCTCAGATGGTAAAGAATCTGCCTGCAATGCAAGAGACACAGGTTCAATCCCTGGGTTGGGAAGATCCCCTGAAGAAGGAAATGACAACCCCCTCTAGTATTCTTGCCTGGAAAATTCCATGGACAGAAGAGCCTGGTGGACTACAATCCATAGGGTCTCAAAGAGTCAGACATGACTGAAGCAACGGAGCACAGAACCAGCGTCTTCTTTCCTGAGCAGGTAGTCTTGTGTGCTTGCTTATTTGAGACATTAATGTGCTTCTTTAGGAAAATACCTTGGAAATTATTTTAAATTTTTTGAACACCAAAATACCATTTTGTAACTCCCCAAGTTTTCTACATTAATACTTAAAAAGTCTTGAGGGATAAATTAGGAGATTGGGATTGACATATACACACTACCATGTATAAAATAAATAACTAAGAACCTACCTATAGAGCATGGGGAACTCATCACAATATTCCGTAATGACCTACATGGGGAAAGAATCTAAAAAAGAATAGATCAGTGCATATGTGTAACTGATTGGATTTGCTGTATAGCAGAAACTGACACAACATTGTAAATCAACTATACCCCAATAATTAAAAAAAAAAAGAAGATGACTTAAGTCTTGTAAAGAGCAGCTGCTTTTCTAGTAGCTTTTCAAGGGGCTCAGCAAAGCAAGATGAATTTTAAATGATACCCAGTCACAAGTACCTTCATTTTCCTTCATCACTTTTTTCTGAATACCTTTTTGGTTATGTACCTTATGAATTTAAAACATGACAAAAGATGAATTTCATAATATGTACATTATGTTTTCTGAGCCTGTTAATTCTTTAAGGAAATTAACGAAAAAAATAATGAAGCCATGTTATACAGGTACTTAATTTTTTTTTAATCTGTGGTAGTACTATGGTAATTAATGCTTATTTTATGCAAACTAGAGTGTATCTGTTAATGGACACATTACTGTCAAGAAAATATTACTTGTCTTAATTATCAGTAATGAAGCAGGGATAAGCTGCTCACTTAGATATAATATATCTAATGACCTTTTCAGTTAGAGGTTGTGATGGAAGGTATCAGTTTCACAAATTATGCTTCATTCAGCTTCTGGCCTTTGTGTAGATTAATGTTTTGTGGATGAGTTTTAAAGTCAGGCATAAATTGTGTTTGGTGTTTAAAAGTGATTTAGTGTCTTGCTTTTAGTACATCATTTTCTCGTTTATAAAGCTTCAGTTTTATCTTCAAGCTTAGAAAAAAATAGTCTATAGTAAATTTCAGACTGCTTTACTAACTGCCAGTGTTGGTTTTTTTTAACCTTACCAAATAAAATGGTACTTCTATATTCACTTTTTAAACCAAAGTGATTTAGTGTCTTGCTTTTAGTACATCATTTTCTCGTTTATAAAGCTTCAGTTTTATCTTCAAGCTTAGAAAAAAATAGTCTATAGTAAATTTCAGACTGCTTTACTAACTGCCAGTGTTGGTTTTTTTTAACCTTACCAAATAAAATGGTACTTCTATATTCACTTTTTAAACCAAAGAACAAGTTTCTGTGTTATTTCTGAATTTAGGGCAGTAAACACCATGACTGGGAATATAAATATTTATAATGCCATTTTTCCTAATTAGACTTCCCGAGATGACACAAAGCTGTTTAATGTGAGAGAATTTCTGATATTTCTTAATCAACTTCTTACTGAATAATCTCAGGGTATTAAAAAATCATTCAAGAACTCATAGATTTAGCCTTGCGTTCAGACCAGTAGGGGAACTGCCTCATGTTTTAAGTAACTAAGGAAAGAACCCACCTGCCGATGCAAGAGACATAAGAGATACAGTTTCGATCCCTGGGTTGGGAAGATCCCCTTGAGGAGGGCAGGGCAACCCACTCCATTACTCTTGCCTGGAGAATCCCATGGACAGAGGAACCCTGTGGGCTAAGGTCCACTGAGTCGCAGAGTTGGAAACTACTGAAGTGACTTAGCATGCACACATGTACAAGGATTTAAATATTAGAGATCATGGCAACAAGGCAATGAGACAAAAACTCCATTTTTAATTCAATTTTTTAAGCCCTTTCTATGTAAAAATCTTAGAAGGTCAGTAAAGAAATCTGACAAAATTGGAGCTGCTCCACTTGAATGGAGATGTTGTCCGACAAAAACTGGAAGGAACCTAGGGCTCTCAAGGAGCAGAGTTTTGATACTATGATCCTGATGGTCATATAACTAACAGACCCGCTAGAGCAGGAGAGACCATCTTTTCAACCCCCTCATTTTAATGACGAGGTGCCTAAAATCTAAAATGTAACCAACCTAAGTTCAGGTGGTTAATAAGTGCTATGACCTAAAATGTAAAAAATAAAAAAAAAAACTTTAGTAGTTTTAGAAGTAGAATCTTTGCTTTACTGTCTCATGCCCTATACTAATGTCATCATGAATTTTGATCTCTTCATTTAAGGAACAGTTTCTGAATTGACCTACTCTTTTCATTAAAATATATATATATATAACCATAGATTTCCATTTTCAAGGACACAGTAAAGTCCCACCTGTCCCCATGTATTGTCTCTTTATTTCTAGCACCATTGCTCACTTTGGTGCGGACAGGAATGTGCCTGCGCTATAGCTGAGTTCCTTTGATTCCTTAAAAATATATTCACACATGCTGTTGCCTCTGATTTGAACGCCCCAGCTAACAACCTCTCTACTTCCTGCCACTGTCCTCTCACCCCGGCTCGCTTCTCTGTATCCTTCAGGTTATGGTTTGAGTGTCACGGCCTCATTGAGGACTTTGTTCCATCCACGCCGAGTCTGGACCAGACACCGCTTGTGCTCTCACAGCATCCTGTACCTTTTCTTTCATAGCAGTAGCCTCCCCTTCTACATGCTCACTTCCATAAGTGTAGGGACCACATGATTAGCCCATCACTGAATCCCCAAGCCTAGGAGAGTTTCTGACTCATGGCTGCTGCTGCTGCTAAGTCACATCAGTCGTGTCTGACTCTGTGCGATCCCATAGACGGCAGCCCACCAGGCTCCGCTGGCTGCTGCCCTGTATTTACTAGGAAGGGAAGAGAGGAACATGGACTCCACTTCCCTCTCAAAGAATGTAACATGTTGAATGGTGTGAACCTTAAGCCAGTTTCTTGTTGAGGAGCAACTGTTGACTTCCTGTCTGACTTTGGAAGACTCTCTGATCTTAAGCCTTTGTTTCCTTTTCCAGTAGGATGATATTGCCTTCCGTCTGTGTCTTCTGCTGCTGAAGTGAAAGTTCTATCAGAGCTTCATCTTCAGTTTCTGAAGTGTACTGAAGAAGTCATGTTCTCCTTTGGATACCAGATTAGAGGTTTCTCTTAGAAAGTAATTTCTTCAAAAGCATCTTACTATTTTCCCAAGTCCCAAGAAATTAATGGAGGCTTCCCTGATAGCTCAGTTGATAAAAAATCCACCTGCAATGCAGGAGACCCTGGTTTGACTCCTGGGTTGGGAAGATGTCCTGGAGAAGGGATAGGCTACCCACTGTAGTATTCTTGGGCTTCCCTGGTGGCTCAGCTGGTAAAGAATCTGCCTGTAATGCGGGAGGCCTGGGTTCAGTCCCTGGGTCGGGAAGATCCTCTGGAGAAGGGAACGGCTACCCACTCCAGTATTCTGGCCTGGAGAATCCCCTGGACTGTATAGTCCACAGGCTCGCAAAGAGTAGAACATGACTGAGCGACTTTCACTTTCACTTTTCACTTTCAGGAAATAAAATAATGGGTTACCTCCTTCAGTGTGCTTCCCTGGTGGCTCAGAGGTTAAAGCATCTACCTGCATCTGCCTGCAACGCAAGAGAGCTGGGTTTGATCCCTGGGTTGGGAACATCCCCTGGAGAAGGAAATGGCAACCCACTCCAGTATTCTTGCCCAGAGAACCCCATGGATGGAGGAGCCTGGTGGGCTACAGTCCACGGGGTCGCAAAGAGTCAGACAGACTGAGTGCCTTCACTTTCACTTTCCTTCAGTGCAGATGGGTTCATGGCCTTTGATTGGTGATGACATCCTTTAAATGAATGCTGCTGCTGCTGCTAAGTCGCTTCAGTCGTATCTGACTGTGCAACCACAGAGACGGCAGCCCACCAGGCTCCCCCATCCCTGGGATTCTCGAGACAAGAACACTGGAATGTATCGCCATTTCCTTATATTGGTGGCTATTTTTGGGAGCTTTAGGATTTTATTTGTTTTATCCTTGAGAATGGTACTTACATAGTTTGTAATTTAATATATATACTATGTAACCATGATGAAATTATTTTCTATAATTTAAAATGTCCAAATTTGTTTCTGTCAAAAATGAGGAATTTAAATGCAACCGTGTAGCATATGAATTAGGTGAATAAAAATTTGTTCAGCAAAGCCTGTTACACTAGAAGGCAACCCACTCCAGTATTCTTGCCCAGAGAACCCCATGGATGGAGGAGCCTGGTGGGCTACAGTCCACAGGGTCGCAAAGAGTCAGACAGACTGAGCGCCTTCACTTTCACTTTCCTTCAGTGCAAATGGGTTCATGGCCTTTGATTGGTGACGACATCCTTTAAATGAACTGCTGCTGCTGCTGCTAAGTCGCTTCAGTCATATCTGACTCTGTGCAACCCCAGAGACGGCAGCCCACCAGGCCCCCCCGTCCCTGGGATTCTCCAGACAAGAACACTGGAATGGATTGCCATTTCCTTATATTAGTGGCTATTCTCAGGAGCTTTAGGATTTTATTTGTTTTATCCTTGAGAATGGTACTTACATAGTTTGTAATTTAACATANGAGACGGCAGCCCACCAGGCCCCCCCGTCCCTGGGATTCTCCAGACAAGAACACTGGAATGGATTGCCATTTCCTTATATTAGTGGCTATTCTCAGGAGCTTTAGGATTTTATTTGTTTTATCCTTGAGAATGGTACTTACATAGTTTGTAATTTAACATATATACTATGTAGCCATGATGAAATTATTTTCTATAATTTAAAATGTCCAAATTTGTTTCTGTCAAAAATGAGGAACTTAAATGCAACCGTGTAGCATATGAATTAGGTGAATAAAAATTTGTTCAGCAAAGCCTGTTACACTAGAGAATATTGCTTGAGATTTGAAAGAGATAATCAGGGCCCCATCAAAATACCACTTTTCCAATTATTGTACTTTACTATCTTTGTGTTGCCAAGAGCAGCCAGTGAGGAGAATAAGGTGTGAGAGAGACGAGATGAGGTAAGAAAACTGTCCTAGTCATTTTTTCAGAAAGTTGAGATAATTAGGTTAAAAAAAAAAAGACCCATTGAACTTCAGTAGTGATTCTATCAGGAAAAAAAGGATTTTTTTAAAGGACTTTTGGGGGAAAATAATGCATGAACATAACCAGAACAGCAGTTTATATTTAACAGAACTAAATGGTCACATTTTTAAGTAAAGTACGCCTTGGCATTTGAACAGCTGTTCTATCCAAATCAGATCTGAATACTGTTGTTTAACCTTCCCAGCTGTAGCGGGGGTGGTTTGTTAGTTTAATTCAGTATAAAATATGCATAGTATACTTAAATTTGAAACTTTAAACACATATTTGTATTAAACTGATAAATTTTAGTCATACAAGCCTATTTTAGGTAAACCATTTATCTTTCTGTGAGTTTATTTTTTGTAACTATATTGGTGTGTTTGAGCAGATTTTAAATAATTAAAGTGTCCTAAACTCTTTGTATTTAATTCGTATCTTTTTTTTTTTTACTTTTGTATTAGGTATGAATTTAAAAATACATTTTCTATGCATATATTTGTAATTGCATTTGGGATATTCATAGGAAATTTTAAATATTTTTCCTGTTTTTCTTCCTTGTTAATTCTCTACCCCATTAGATTTTCTTTACTAACACAATCATAGAAATGGAAGGCGGACCAGGTGGTTGCTGTAGGAAAGCAAAATAAAAGACCAGCATCTCTTACAAGACTTACAGTCTTACAAGACTGAAGCCAAAAGGGACTAATATCAAAATACATAAAACTACGTAGCATGTGAATATAGTGAATAAAATTTTGTTCAGCAAAACCTGTTTGGCTAGAGAATATTGCTTAACATTTGAAAGAGTTAATTTTAGAACAAACAGACATAAATGCTCATGGGTATATACCACATATGTTTACACACACACATATACAGATAAATGTAAAAATAGTTATAGATGCATCTAAGTGTGTGTGTTTATGTACTATATCCATAGAGGCGTTTCTTAGTTTTGTCTTCTGGAGAGCTTGGAAACAATTAACAATCTTAGGAACACTCCAAGTACCCAGATGTTGGATTCTATGTAACATCTGCAACCAAAAAGAAGAGGGTCGGAGGGGAGGCCTCTTGGCAAAATAGCTGATTCTGGAACTGGTACATGGAAAGTGGAATGTGAGACTGGAATTTGTGCCCCAAAGTAGGGAGGTACTCAAAGAGTGAGAGGAACATGAGAAAAGGTACAGGAGCCACTTTGAAGAATATCCTACTAGCCAAATCTTGGAAATTTGAGCTTCAAAATAAATAATGGAAAATAACCCATTGAGTAAAATCAAAATCCAAGTATCCATACTGAGATAAATAGATAAATAGATAGATGTATGTGTGTGCTTAGTCACTCAGTCGTGTCCAGCTCTTTGCAACCCCATGGACTGTAGCCTGCCAGGCTCCTCTGTCCACGGGAATTCTCCAGGCAGGAATACTGGAGTTGGTTGCCATGTTCTCCTCCAGGTTAACTTCCCAACCCAGGGATTGAACCCAGGTCTCCCGCATTGCAGGCAGATTCTTTACCGTCTGAGCCACCAAGGAAGCCCAGATAGATAGATAATAGATAGGTAGGTAGGTAGGTAGATAGATAGGGAAACTTCTTTCTTACAGAATATCAAATAATAAATGTTGAAGGAGTGATGAAGTAGAAAATTACCATTAACAATCAGAGTTACATTCAGTTTAGGCAGAAGTATTGTCAGTTGGAGGCTAAGATAGGCTGGTGATCTGATGAGGAAGAAGATATTGACAATCTCAGAATATTTCTTTCACAAACTACTAGTACGTTACAACGGGCAGAACCGTGACTTTGATGAACAGGACAACCAGGCGATGAAGGTTTACATCACAAGTGAGTTGACATAATGTGTGGTACCTTGCCTCGTGAGACACTAGAAGAGCAGTGTGCCCTGTTAGTGATCTCCTGCCCCAAAAGCATTGGTCAAGAGGGCATATCAGATAGATCTCGGTTTCTGATTAGCCTACAGCATGAGAGTCTTGTATAGAAAAACTGTTGAGTGCCTGAATGGTAGGGAGAAACAGAATATTGAGAAAGATTGGGTGTCTTAGTATTTCTGGGATGATTTACAAAGTGTGATTGGGGTCTACAGATAGACAGTAGTGTTGTACTGATGTTGATTTCCTGACTTGAACAATTATATTGTGACTATATATGATAAAGTCCTTGTTCCGGGAAATAGTCACCAGAGCAGTTGGGGACGATGAGAATCATCTATGCTGCTTGTTATTAAATGGTTCGGAAAAGGGCTAAGTATGGGTATACACACATGTTTGGAGAGGTATATCTAGATTTCACTAAAAAGAGAAAGAGATTTAAAAGTTAGGGAATCTAGGTGAGAGGACTATGGAAATTTTTTGTTCTGTTGCATACTTTTCTATGTTTGAAAGTATTTCAAAATAAATTATTGTAGTGTTTATTGAAATGGTAATATGGCATATACTTCATGGTGGTGATTTAGTTGCTAAATCGAGTCTGGCTTTTGTGACCCTGTGGATTGTAGCCTGCCAGGCTCCTCTGTCCATGGGATTCTCCAGGCAAGAATACTGGAGTGGGTTGCCATTTCCTCCTCCAGGGGGTCTTCCCGACCCAGGAATCGAATCCAGATCTGCTGCATTGCAGGCAGATTCCTTCCCAACTAAGCTACAAAGGAAGCTCTGAGGACTACTTGTTGTATAAGTCTATTTTTAAGAACTGTGCTGGAGTGCGTTGCCATTTCCTTCTCCAGGGGATCTTCCCAAACAAAAAACCCAGCTCTCGCACATTGCAGACTCTTTACCCACTGAGCCACCATGGAGGCCCAAATACCTCATAATCGAAAATTGAAATTTCAGTCAAAAAGCATATGAGTAGTTACACAGAGTTAATAAAGACTGTAAATAGCTTAATGTCATTTCAAGCCACATTGTGCCACTAAATGAGTTGTTTTTCAGAGGTTTCTAAATTTGTAAATTGAGGATAAAAGTTGTAAATTTGTGTAAGGTACCCAAAGCCTGGATAAATAAGTTTTCCAATCTCACATAGAAAGTGACAAAACAAAGTCCAAAACCAAAGTCTCCTGATCCCATATCCTAAGTCGCCTCTAGGATGCCAGTCAGGGTAACAGATTATTGAGGCAAAACAGAGACATTTGCATTCAAATTCTGACCTTTGGAGCTCACTTTAGAGTTCGGATTTACAAGATGGCTCTTAGAGCTTCATCATTAGTTTCATCAACAGGGCGTGTTCTGTGTTGTAAATTTCAAATGCATCCTAAAAAAAATAGAAAACCTTTTTATTTTTCCTCATCTGTTTCTTACATGGTAGTATAAGTGTACGAGTGAGTAAATTCCTTTCATCTGCATTCCAACCCTCTTCGTTATTGTTTAGTCACTGAATCGTGTCCGACTCTTTTACAACCCCATGGACTATAGGTCACCAGGTTCCTCTGTCCATGGGATTTTCCAGGCAAAAAGACTGGAGTGGGTTGCTGTTTCCTTCTCCAGGGGATCTTGCCAACCCAGGAATCGAACCTGTGTCTCCTGCATTGGCAGGTGGGTTCTTTACCACTGATCCACCTGGAAAGCCCCTCCAACCCTCTTACCCAGTAACATTTCCTTCCCTCTTACAGAATTATAGCATAGGTGTGGACTTAAGTCACTACTCTTTTTCTAAAGTGATTTACTGATCACTTGAATGTGCCTAATGCCTAATGTGTTTTTAAAAATTCACACAGTCATTGACTTGAGCTGCTGTATAAGAAAATGGTCTTTCCTGGATCCTGTGTCTGCCCATATCATTTTAGGTATAATGAAGGATTTTGTGTTAAAACATTCCTTTTTTAATGTTATTAACTGTGAAAAGAAAATGTAGTTAGATATTTTCAGTTAGTATAAGTAAGTCCATTTTGAGGGCTGAGTATTATTCTTTCTTCTTTACTCTGTCACCATTGCTTAAGCTCCTTCTATCCCAAATCTACTTGCATTCTTATTCTTTAAATGCCTTTAAAAGTGTTCTGGTTTTGCTACTTAAACACGTACATGTTTGAAATAAGATTGTTTATAAGTAAAAGAATACAGTTGGCCTAATTAACTTCTAATGTCATTTGATTTATCTTGGGGCAGAGATATTCAATGTCCTATTTTAAAATAATGTCAAAACTATTTTAAATAAATGTCAAAAACTGTGGCCTGAACATAATTTTTTAAATAGCTGTGTCTCCTGGGTTCCAAAACTGCTTCTTTCCACTCTTATTCCTATATCTTGATGACCGAGTCAGTTATTTCTTTTCCTGTGATTTCAGTTTACTAGCTTAAGAGCTTTATAGATGTAAGAGTTTTGCAGATTGTAAATATGTATATTTTCAATACATTGCTCTAAATTGAGCCTGGATAATTCTTATTTTTATCTAGTGAAATAGAAGATATCTTTTCAATACTGAGCAGTAAAGACAGAATTTTTTTTTCTTTTCAAAAAGAAGACGAACAAAAACATTTTCTAACTAGCATGTCAGTTATACCTTTACTCCTTAGTATATGTATCTTTAGTTTTTTTAAATCATAGCTAAAGAAAGCATCAACTGTTAGCCACAGTTGGGAACAAGTAATATATTGATGAAGTATATTTCTGTCTGTCCTTCTAAATCTATTTTCTTTAGTAAAAAAAATAATAATAATTGCATTTCCAAAAGTGAATATTTTCTTCTCCTGTAATTACATAGCAGGTACCTAGGATTATAATATGCTTATACATGTTAAAACAAAACAGCTTTATGCACTAACAGTCTGAAATTTTAAGTAAATAGATAGGTTTGAATTAAAGTACATTTTGAAGAGAAAGGGGAGTTATTGGTTAATGGGGACAGACTTTCACTTTGGGATGATGAAAAGTTCTAGAAACGGATAGTAGTAGCAGTTGTATTACAATGTTGTGAATGTACTTAATGACACTGAAATATACACTTAAAATGGTTAGAAGATAAATTTTATGTATATTTTACACATACATACAGTACATTAAAATCTGATTCATGGATTTTCCTCTGTAAGTGATTCTCCCTCTCCATAGACATTAGCTAGCATTTAGTATTTAACCATAGTATATGCTATTTATTCATTTAGTGTGTGTTATATACTTATACTATGTTAGGTATACATTCTATGTATAAAAAATTTCTGAACAATAGTTTTTAATTGACTCCAGCTTTTTTTAGTTATGTGATCTTTTATAAGGTATTCAATCCCTCAAAACTTTTTTGTTAGCACCCATGTGTGTGTAATAAGTTGCTTCAGTTGTGTTCAGCTGTTTGTAACCCTGTGGACTGCAGCCCACCAGGCTCCTCTGTCCATGAGATTCTCCATGCTCATGCTAAAATGGATTGCCATGCCCTCCTCCAGGGAATCCTCCCGACCCAGGAACCTGTGTCTCATTATGTTTCCCGCATTAGCAGACAGGTTCTTTACCACTAGCACCACCTGGGAAGACCTACCAACCGCACCTGAACCCTAGTTCCAGCCCTGGGGTCGCAGACACAGGCTGACCAACAGATCCTGTCTCAGATTTGTTTGTATAAAAACACAGCAGGAACTAGCCCCATGCAGACAGCAGCCCGGGGGTCACACCAGTCCTCTGTCCTCACACTGACAGATGAAGGTCTCTCCAGAGCTTTGTGTGAAATAATGATAATAATGCCTATTCAAAAACTTGTTACAAACAGTAGTTAATATAAACGTTTTTATCGAGAATATGAATATTATTCATATTAAGCACTTAGCACACAAGGAAATGCATAGAGACCACTCAAGAAATTATAACTGCTAGCATTTTTTATTAGACATTGCAGATGAATTAACACCAGAGTTCCTTTCAATTCTTGGTTGTGTTTTGGGGGCTGCATATTTGAGTTACATCTTATAGTCAGAGCCTGCAGTCTCTGTTTATTTTGCTTTCTTGACTGCTAAACATGATACATACAGAGGATCCTGTGAATCCTATGTTTGAATTCTTAGAGCCCCTCAGCCTCCTAGGCCTTGCACCAGTGGCTTTGTCAACAGTCTTATGAAGCAGGGTAAACAGAGAAAGAAGACAGACATGCAACATGCTGGTATTTTTGTAAAACAACCCTTATTTCCCAGCAGTCCCCAAAACAGTTCTAACACCTTTCAGATTTAGATAGCCTCTTTACTGATAAGTCCCATGGGAGATTTAAGCAATTACTATTGATCAAAAGGGCTTCCCAAGTGGTGCAGTGGTAAAGAATCTGCCTGCCAATACAGGAGACCCAGGTTCCTTGGAGCAGGAAATGGCAACCCACTCCCATATTCTTGCCTGAAAAATTCAATGGACAGAAGTCCTTGGGGTTGCAAAGAATCGGACATGACTAAACAACTGATCATGCACGCATTGATCGTAAAGGTTAACCGGTGTTTTTCAAAGTGTAAATATACTTTTTTCACATCATTTATGTACTTATACCCTGCTTCGTTTACAAGAGGATTTGAGGTGGTTATGTGATTGCTATTATCATCATTTTATTGAAATGCAAAGTAACTAGACCAAAAGGGACCGCAAAAGTTTCTCTCCTCTTCTATCTCCTCTCTCCAGGCAGCTTGTGCCTTGGCTGTAGTCATCCAGGTGTCCTAGCACAAGCATGTGATTCCTTTGGTGGTAATTCATGCCAGTATTTCACATCACATTTCTTAAGGGAATAAAGTATTTTCTGTTTTAAGAAGATTTAGTACAATTGTTTTGTTTTGTTTCATTTTAGTTAGTATGGTCTCTCCAAAAATAATCCTCAAATTGCCTGAAACTGAAGGCCAAGAACATGGAGGGAAATGGAAATAGCATGAAACAGATAAATATGTCAGTTTTCATATATTTATCCAAAAACTTAGAATTCAAAAATGTTATATGCACTCACATACTGAGCACTCTAACTTAAGCTAGAGCACACTTCTGAAATCTGATAGGAATGATATTGTAAAGCTTAATTATATTTTTATGACCCATGCCATCTGTGCATTTGTTCTGCTTACAATAGAAATAGAGTATTCAAAAAAAAAAAAACAATACATTTAGTCTGCAGTGTAGTCATCTTATTGCAAATGCATCAAGGCAAATTATCTCTTATCATTTCAGATCCTGTTCTTGTATTGTGGATTTTTGTATCTGTTTCAAATTAGAAAAACTTACTAATTAGCAGAAGAACAACTACAAACCATATGTGGTTGATTCAAACAGAAGATAGGACACTCATTTTTATTTCTTGAAACAATTTCTAACTTAGATAAAATATTATAGATTTTTAATGTACAATAGTATATGACTTAAAGATTATTTTCTAATGATTAAAAATTAAGACTTTTGAAGTCACCATATAAAATGTATCTATATTTAGTTGTATTACTGTTGAAAGTGAAAATGTTAGTCTCTCAGTTGTGTCCTACTCTTTGCAATCACTCAGCTGTTTCCGATTCTTTGCAACCCAATGGACCGGCTCTTCTGTCCATGGAATTCTCCAGGCAAGAATACTCGCGGGGGTTCAGTTCAGTTTTCATTTGCCCAGTTTTGTCCAACACTTTCCAACACCATGGACTACATCACACCACTTCCCTGTCCATCACCAACTCCTGGAGCTTGCTCACACTCATGTCCATCAAGTTCAGTAATGCCATCCAACCGTCTCATCCTCTGTTGTCCCCTTCTCCTCCTACCTTCAGTCTTTCCCAGCATCAGGAGCTTTTCAAATGACTCAGTTCTTCGCATCAGGTCGCCAAAGTATTAGAGCTGCAGCTTCAGCATCAGGCCTTCCAGTGAATATTCAAGAATGATTTCCTTTAGGATTGACTGGTTGGATCTCCTTGCAGTTCAAGGGACTCTCAAGAATCTTCTCCAACACCACAATTCAAAACCATCAGCTCTTTGGCACTCAGCTTTCTTTATGGTGCAACTCTCACATCCATACATGACTATTGGAAAAGCCATAGCTTTGACTATACAGACCTTTGTCGGCAAAGTAATGTCTCTGCTTTTTAATACACTGCCTAGGTTGGTCCTATCTTTTCTTCCAAGGAGCAAGTGTCTTTTAACTTCATGACTGCAGCCACCATCTGCAGTGATTTTGGAGCCCAAGAAAATAAAGTCTGTCACTATTTCCATTGTTTGCCCATCTATTTGCCATGAAGTGATGGGACCAAATGCCATGATCTTAGTTTTTTGAATGTTGAGTTTTATGCCAGCTTTTTCACTCTCCTCTTTTACTTTCATCTCGAGGCTCTTTAGTTCCTCCTCACTTTCTGCCATAAGAGTGGTATCATCTGCATTCTGAGTTTGTTGATATTTGTCCTGGCAGTCTTGATCCCAGCTTGTGCTTCATCCAGCCCAGGATTTTACATGATGTATTAAGGAAATGGCAGTCCACTCCAGTATTCTTGCCTGGAGAATCCCAGGGACGGACGAGCTTGGTGGGCTACAGTACACGGGTCACAAAGAGTCGGACACGACTGAGCGACTTCCCTAAAAAAAATTTTGCATAAGTTAAATAATAAGCAGGGTGACAATATACAGCCTTGACGTACTCCTTTCCCAATTTGGAACCAGGCTGTTGTTCTGTGTCCAGTTCTAACTGTTGCTTCTTATTTCTCAGGAGGCAATTAAGGTGATCTGGTATTCCCATCTCTCTAAGAATTTTCCACAGTTTCTGTTGATCTACACAGTCAAAGGCTTTGGCATAATCAATAAAACAGAAGTGGATGTTTTTCTGGAATTCTCTTGTTTTTTTTTCTATGATGCAACAACAGATGTTGGCTGTTTTATCTCTGGTTCCTCTGCCTTTTCTAAATCCAGCTTGAACATCTGGAAGTTCTCGGTTCACGTACTGTTGAAGCCTAGCTTGGAGAATTTTGAGCATTATTTTGCTAGCGTGTGAGATGAATGCAATTGTGCAGTAGTTTGAACATTCTTTGGCTTTGCCCTTCTTTGGGATTGGAATGAAAACTGACCTTTTCCAGTCCTGTGGCCGCTGCTGAATGTTCCAAATTTGCTGGCATATTGAAGAGTGCAGCACTTTCACAGCATCATCTTTCAGGATTTGAAATAACTCAACTGGAATTCCATCACCTCCACTAGCTTTGTTCATAGTCATGCTTTCTAAGCCCCACTTGACTTCATGTTCCAGGATGTCTGGCTCTAAGTGAGTGATCACACCATCGTGGTTATCTGGGTCATGAAGATCTTTTTGTATAGTTCTTCTGTGTATTCTTGCCACCTGTTCTTAATATCTTCTGCTTCTGTTCGGTCCATACCATTTCTGCCTTTATTATGCCCACCTTTGCATGAAATGTTCCCTTGGTATCTCTGATTTTCTTGAAGAGATCTCTAGTCTTTCCCATTCTGTTGTTTTCCTCTATTTCTTTACGTTGACCACTGAGGAAGTCTTTCTTATCTCTCCAGAAAATATTACTTAAGTTAAAATTTCTCTCCAAATGTAGTCAGTTATTGTTATCTCTTCATAAGTGATACTGATGGTTATGGTGTATTTTTAATTTTATTCTTTGGATGGAAGAAATAGGCCACCATTATCAAAATGAATATTAATTTCTCTAGAGGCAAGAAATGTGTATTAATCTTTGTGTTGTTTGGACATCACAAATGTTTGACATTCTGCATGTCAAATTTTCAGAATGAAATGTTTAAATATAATACCTCATTATAACTTCATTTACAAAGTATAACTTATACATGCACATATATTAAATCATAAAATTCCTATTACTTGGAATACTGTATAATATCCTTGGTATTCAGCTAAAGATATCAGCTAGAAGGTTTCATTTTACCAGGTATAATCTATTGAAAGTACACTTTTATTTACAAGAAATATTGAATTATCTTTGTGTGTCGTAAGTATGAAAAATTTAATGCACTCATGTATCAGTACTTCTGTCTGTTCTATAACAATGTATTATTTTATGTCTTCTGTGATTCACATATCATAAAATTTCATGGCAGGATTGATTGATTCTCCTTTAATAACTGATGCTTTCTTTTTTCTTTATATTATACAACTATCTGTATTAGTTTCCTATTGCTGCTATAGCAAATTAACACAAATGTAATGGTTTAAAATAACCCAAATATATCATGTTATAGTTCTGAAGATCTGTGTAAAATCAGTCTCACTGGACGAAAATGAAGATGTCAGCAAGGCTTGTTCCTTCTGGAGCCTCTCCTCTAGTGAAGAATCGATCCATTTCTTGCCTTTTCCAGTTCTAGAGGCTGCCAACATGTCTTAGCTCATGGCCATGGCACTCAGCCCTCTGCCTTCTTCATCACATCGTCTTCTCTCTGACTTTGACCCTCCTGCCTTCCTCTTGTAAGAATTCTTATGATTATACTGGGCCCAGGACAATCTCCCTCTCTCTGGATCCTTAACTTAATCACATCTGAAAATTCTCCTTTGTCATGTATAGCATAGTCACAGTTCCCAGGAATTAGGACCATGGATATCTTTGGTGGTAAGCCCGGACATTATACAGCTTACCACACATCCTTTTATTTCTTTGTTTTAATTTCTTAAAATAAAATTGTTCTCTTCTTGCCCTTGCTGTTTTCTTGAGGTACATTTTACATTTTCCCCAACCTAGATAATTCCTCCTACACCCATCAGAATAATTTCTACAACCAGGAAGTTCAGTTCAGTTCAGTTCAGTCGCTCAGTCGTGTCCGACTCTTTGCGACCCCATGAATTGCAGCATGCCAGGCCTCCCTGTCCTCCAACTCCCAGAGTTCACTCAAACTCACGTCCATCGGTGATGCCATCCAGCCATGGAAACTCTGCAAATTCACTGACTAAATCAATTTCTCCTCTTATATACACTCCAGGCAACCATGTACTTCTGTAGCACTTATCCGCTTGATATTTTTATGCTTATTAGCGAAATTCTTTGAAGTTTTTGACCCCAAATACCTTATTAACTCTTTAAAGGTATACACCATGAATTTGTCATTTTTTTTCTTTTCTTTATATTCCCATGTTTTTAAAAGATTGAGTAGTCATTGATTGCACATTTTATAGACGTCTTATTCCTGAACATTTTGTGAGGGTTTTTTCTCACAATTGTGAATGGGATTCTTTTTTTGTTTCATTACATTTTTTAACTGATGCTTAAATGTTGATCTTGTATTTGGTTACTTTTTTGATAGTTTTCTCATATCTCTGTTTTCTGATGTTTATACATGTTTCTTTTTTTGTCCAGTTGCATTGTCCAAGACTTGCAGTATAAGCATATTGGTGAAATTAGACATCAGTCTTTGTTCCTGATTTTAATGTGATTTATTGCATTGTCTTATCATTTAAAAAGGAAATTTGTTTTAGATACTTGGGAGGTATATTTTCTGGTAAAAGATGTGTTCTATTTTCTAGCTTAAGAATTTTTGAGTATTTCTTCTGCTACTAATTTTTCTCCTTCTGTCTTTTAACAAAATAAATCACCATTTTTATATGCAAATTGCTTTCTCCCTGCCATTCTCTTTCTTCTCTTCTGTAATGCCTGTTACAAAGATGTTGATCTGGCTCAAATGTCCATATCTTTTAACTTTTCTCTATTTGATTTTTTTTTTTTTTTGCCCTTTTGATTTATATCCAAGAAGAATTATTTTACCCTGTATCTTCTAGCTCACTAATTCCTTTTGTGTTCATTTTGTTAGTCAGTTGAACTTTTTTTATTTTGACAGTCACATTCTAATTTTCCATGCTTCTAGTATTTTCCTAACAACACATCTTATTAACCATTTGAGGATATTCTATTATGAAGTCATCCTCCATGTGCTTTATATAAACTATTTCATTATGTATAAGTTCTATTTCTTGAGTATCCATGTTTACTTATATGTTTAAATGTTGAGTGGTTCTTGATTAGACTTTTGTCTTTGTATTTGAAGTAAATGTGGATCACGTATGGATCTATTTCTTTTTACTGTAGCCTGTCTTATTCTTCGTCTGGAGTCATGGAGAATGATAGGGTGTGTTCCGAGGTGGAAAAAGCTAGTTGTTGTCTTCTGAGATTGGGTTTCTTAGTACCTTGGGGGATTTAGTATTTAATAGCTACATGGGATTATTGTCTTAATTCTTGAATTTCATTTTTAAAGAATTTATAGAAAACTAAATAAAAAGAATTTATATCAGTAATGTAAACTAGTGAACCAGTAACTCTGTATTTTATTCCTGTGCTCTCTTTGTGTTTATTAATCGGATTTCTCATTTGTTTATCTTAAGAGTATCTTGACTACATTTCTTTTCTGTTCCTTATGCTTAGTGTTACCCTCTGGGCAGTTTTTTCCTATGTTCTTGATATACACCAAAGCCATTAAAGAATTTAGTCTCATCTCCGATGTTTTTCATATGGCATAACCCTATGGCATATAACTTTGATATTTAAATTTAGATGATTTCGATTTTAAATTTTAGCAGCATGCAATTCCAGGCAGAACTGTAAAAACCAGTTCTCAGTTATCTACAAGTGTGTCAGCCACATTTCAGGTTATCAGCATCAAAGATTTCAAGTTTTTATTGACAATGTCACATTATTTCCTTAACTGAGGACCTTTTCATATAAATATTACATGAGGTATTTAAAATAGTCAAACTCATAGAAGCAGAGAATAGAAATGAGGAATTGTTTAGTGAGTATAAAATTCTTGTTATGCAAGATGAGTAAGTTCTAGAGATCTTCTTAAGGCATAGTACTTACAGTTAACAATACTGCATTATATACTTTTAGACGTGTTAAGAGTTTGGATCTCATGTTAAATGTTCTTACAATCCCCCCCCAAACAAAATCACTACAGAAGAATACAAGGATATTTTTGGATATGATGTATATGTTTAGTTCTCTGACTGTAGTGATGGTATTAAGGTGTATACGAATGTCCAAACTCATCAAGATGTATACATTAATTTTGTACAGTTTCTTGTATATCAGTTATACCTCAACAAAGCTAAATAAATACATAAATAAAATACTTGTTTTCCATAATCTGACCAGCTGTAGAACAGAAAAGGTTATCAGATGGTCTCAGTAAAGGGAATGCCAATTGTCTAAACTGGTGATTTTTTAAAATTTCATTTTATTTTGTTACTGAAGTATAGTTCATTTACATTGCTGTTATTAATATTTTTAGGTATACAGCAAAACCAGTGCTTTTTAAAATTCAACTAGCACATCAGTACAGATGCCCTAAGAGAGACCACTAGTTTTTCTCAGCAGTGGGAAAGAAGGTTAAAGCAATAAAGTTACAGAAGCCAGCTCTCTTCTAACTTCTTCCTAAGAAAGTCACAATAAAAAGAAAGCTAGAGCACATTTTAAATCAATTATACTTTTTTCTTTAAGCTGCTTATTTAGATTTTTCATGCCTAAGGTCTTCACTGTTAGTGTGACCAATTGAATAAGTATGCAAGGGAAATTGTTATTACCATTCCCAATTTTATTTGAAATTAAAATGATTTATTTCCACATTTTCCTTTTGCATTTGAAATTAAAATACAGACTTCTTTGGCAGCACATTCTTTTGGTCTTTAAAACATTGAAACCTAATTCCAACTCTTTGAAAGAGGTACTTTAATTAATTGACTGTAGAAGATTTCCTACTATTTAAGACTTCTATTCTATGGTCCGTACGTCCTACCATTCAGTATTTTCAGTATTTGAGTCAAAATCATTTGATTGATAGAATATAAGCTGAAAATGGACAGTTGCTAATATGGGGTTCACTGGAAAATATGGCACATCATGATGTGTGACTATAAACACACCATGCATACAACAACTTGGTATTAGTTGGGAATACAATTATGAGAGCCACATTAGAAACCAGATTAGAAATACCTTTACCAAGGATTTTCAATCCAAGGGACTTTATCTCCAAGAACAGTCTTTGGAGGCCTGTCTCCAGGGAGGTGTACCGCCTACTGAAAGAGCCAAGGAAGCGAAAGTGAAGTCGCTCAGTCGTGCCCGACTCTTTGCAACCCCATGGATAGCTGCCTGCACCACGACCCCATGGATAGTAGCCTGCACCAAGCTCCTCTGTCCATGGGATTTTCAAGGCAAGAGTACTGGAGTGGGTTGCCATTTCCTTCTCCAGGAAATCTTCCCAACCCAGGGATCGAACCCAGGTCTCTCACACTGTAGACAGACCCTTTACCGTCTGAGCCACCAGGGAAGTCCTAAGGAAGTGTTAAGTGCCTGATACATGCAAGTGGCTGGTACTAAAACCCTCTAAATATGCTCTTTGTCTCCAAGAGGGAGTTTATCAAGGTACTTAACTAATACACCACACTTTGGCGTTTGCAGACATGGATTTAGTCCCAGCTCTGCCACTTACTAATTGTCTAGCTGTAAGCAAGTATCTTGGGCTTCTAAAGAATCTGCCTGCAATGCAGGAGATCCAGGTTCGTTCTCTGGGTCAGGAAGATTCCCCTGGAGAAGGGAATGGTTTCCAATTCTTTTCTAGAGAATTCCATGGACAGAGGAGTCTGGTGAGCTACAGTCCATGGGGGTCACAAAGAGTCACATGCGACTGAGTGACTAACATTTTCACTTTCAAGAAAGTATCTTACTTGAATTCTGTGTCCCTTTTTCCTCATCTTGAGTAAAAAGGATAATAGAAAAAAGAAAAAAACAAACTACCTTCTTCCAAGCATTAGATGATAAAATGGTATGTGAATTGTCCACTACAATAACTGCCACATCTTAGTCAATTTTTATTACCTACAATAATAAGAATCATTGCTACTACAAAGTATGTGTGCATGCTTAGTTTCTCAGTTGTATCCGACTCTTGGCAACCCATCGACTGTAGCCTACCAGGCTCCTCTTCCCAGGCAAGAATAATGGAGTGGGTTGCCATTTCCTCCTTCAGGGCATCCTCTCAACCCAAGAATTGAACCCATATCTCCTGCAACTCCTGTATTGCAAGTGGATTCTTCTACCACTGAGTCATCAGGGAAGGCCCCATACAAACTAGGTACTCAATAAATATTTGTTGAATACATGCATTAGAGAAAGGAGGTTATTGTTGACTGACCAGAACTAGCAGACAGTGTTGTGAAGAGATGATGTTTTGAAATGAATCTTGAAAATGAGCACAATTGGTATAGCAGAGAAAAAATGCATTTCAGGTTGGAGTTGAAAATGATAAGTTAATAGGTTTGAAATAACTAAAACACAAGGAGTAGACACAGTAGTTAAGCATGGAGTCATTTAATTTTAAGAAAAAATAGGCCATTAAAATAAACTCACACCTCTTCATTTTACAGACGTGAAAAGGGAGACCCAGATAGCAATAGAATCAGGATTAGAATTCATGTCTCTTCTGTACCATGTATCTAACAGAGCTAATCATCCCTTATAATAGGGATGATTAGAGGCCATGACTTTAGGCTGTCAGTTTCAGGAAGGAGGCATTAGATGAGGAGATAACTACAAGCAAGAAGCTATTTAGGAAGCAATTGTGATAATCCAAGCCCAAAGTTATAGGGAAACAAGAGACAGACTAAAAGAAAACATGTGTTTCATTATGGTCTTTTAGATTGGATATGAATATGTATGGTTACCATAACCATGGGCCAAGAAGAAAACCGGTTATGGTAGTTATAACATTCTGATACCCTCTAACTCAGAGGACATGGTATTAAACTCAGAACCATATGTAAATATCAAAAGCAAAATGTACTTATTTCCAGATATCCTTTTCAGAAAGGCAGTTTTCATAAACCTAGGGATAATCAAAAACTTATCTGGGATACTTCTGAAAATGAAGACACCCTGTGAGCTATGTGGTGTTAGGTGCCCTTATAACAAATCATACACAGAAGAGCCATAGACAAATAAACCTTTCAAAAGTGGGCTGACGGTTTCTGACAGCAATATAAAGCCATCTTTCAGAGCCAGTAATTCAGTCAGGCCCATCTGAATCATTTCCTCCATAAATTGTCTTTAGTGGAAATGTAAGAAAAAGCACCAGTGAACTAATAATTATCTCCTCTTTGTCATCAGGATGGCCCAGGTTAGGAAAATGCCACCTTAAAATTAATCCCATCTTTTTTTTTTTTTTTTTTCATCTACCTGGATTTTTTCTGTTTTTCCTTTCTTAAAGTATAGCACATTCATATGTGATCTGTTTTTCTTCTATACATATAGGTCTAGAAAATAAGTATGATAATAAAGATAAATTGGTACCTCAGAATTATTTTAGACTCTGTAATTTGTAAATCAAATATTTTGACCAAATTAACCACATTAGTCATTTATTTAATAGACTGGTAGATACAGCTCTTAGTCTTTTTACTATTTTCCTCCATTTTAATAAAAAATATATATGATGAATTAAATCATAAAGCTGCAAATTTAAAACTGGCCCATATTGCAGCTTCATATTAATGATACAGCTGATGAGAATAAGTATCAATAAACTAAAGATGCCTAGTGCTAAGGACAAAGGTGGCATTTTACATTTTTATTAACACTTGTAATTTTCTCCTGCTTGATTTCTTTTAGGCCAAGCCCAATTTCTGCTAAACCATGGGTCAGTGAGCTCGTGCTGATTCTCATATGAATGATGGGCTTGATTTTGCAAAGATAACACCAACTATCAATACCTAGGTCTTGCCACCATTATGAAGAACCAAGAGTAGGACAGTGTGCATTTGAACGTGTTATTCCCTTTACTCTTATTAACTGTGGCAATCCTGAACACCATCAGAAATGTGTATATTTCTGAAGCATTACATTTTTAAATGTTTTTAATGTTTAGTAACAAAGCAGTATAAAACAAGCAACATATTGTCATACATATTTGTTATCTTTCCTTATTAAAACTCATAGGCAGAAAAAAAGAATACACGTTAAATGGTTTTAATAAGGTAAAGTTTTACATTTAGTAAATGATCTCTTACAAACAAATCTAAGTGTAAGAACAGGGTTTCACCAGAATGCGATGCGTATCTGCTTTAGTAGCTTTTCTACATCCGCCCAAGTGAAAACAATATTATATTAATAAATCATAAGAGGCTTCTATTAGCTTGATAAATAAGCACATTTAAAATACAAGTTAGAAAAGGATTTGTTTAAATACTTTAAATAGTCTTTGTCATACCATTCTAGTGATGCCTAATACAATTTTCATTTTTCAAAGATTTTTGGTAGAAATTTAATCTTTGAAAATATTAATAACAGCTTACAGCAGGTAAGCTATAAAATAACACTGGATGCTGTCTATTTAGTTTCTGGTTGAAAAAGCACAGCAGTACTTTAGTTCATTACCTTTGAAAAAAACAGTAACAAGATAATACAGCTGCCTCTGATTAAGATGTAAATTCTTTCTAATTAGAATGTAAATTCTTACATTTAAATGAAGACATCAATTGTCAGGATGCCATATGATATCTTATTCCACCTTGCCTGAATGCAGCCCTCACTGCTCATCTATGGCACTAAAATAGTTTTGCATTCCCTTTGTTCTCTGATTCTTGTAATATTCTCTCTTCATGTTCCCTTTTCACATTGCTTTTGTTTGTTTTCCCCCTTGCATCTGATATTGTTGTGCCTTGGGATTTTGCAGAAATTTGGAATGAAAATTGAGTTCACTCAGTGCCAGTATTTGCTTGTGCCTCAATTACTTCTGCTGAATTTTCCTCAATGCAAATCAGGCAGGTTGCATAAAGTGGTGCATGTATTTGAAATAATTAATTTTCCGTAAAATGATGGATCAAGTCCAATCAACCTTCATGAAATCTAAATAATAGAATAGAGAATTAGAAATTAATTAACATTTTGTGTTAATACTTTACAGTATAAACTACCAATAGTAAGTTTTACTATTATTCTAACTTTTTCTTTATTAAATGTTGATGAAAACCTTCTGCCTCAATCACTTTTTGCCAGAAATATGCTAACAAGGAATCCTGTATCAATAACATTAAGCAAAGGTTTCAAAGATTACAGCAACAATTAACTGGTGAATTGAATTAACCATGCTTCTCTTTACTGAGCAATAGTGAAAGTTTTGTCTTGAATAATGTACACTAATTCACTGTTATATTAGAGGAGGCCATAAACCTTTGAGCACAGTATCATATCTTTTACATCATGTTTCTTAAACCAAAAGAGGTAGAAGTTTAAAGGAAAAACCAATTCAACCAACTTTGCAGTGAAAGCTGGAAAGGAGAAACCTAGAAACTGAAAGCATGCTTTACAGATTAGAAGGGTGCCTCCTTTTCTTTTAACATTTCATTACAGAAAATTTCAAACATAGAGAAAAGTAAAAGCTAATAAAATGAACCCCTATATGCCCATCAAGTATCATCAGTCATAAAGAAACTAAGAGGAAAACAAGACATACAACCTGAAGTAATAATAAATAACATGCAAATAAGAGAGTAATGTGCAATAGAAGCTCAAATGCAGGTAGAATATATAAGTGCTATGGATGCTTAGAGAAAGAGATTAGTTTGTGTTGAATGGGTGGAGAAGAAAAGACAGAACATTCCAAGCAGAGTGGAGATAAAGTAAAACAGAAATGAGCAGAACCTGCAATAGTCTATTTAATATACCAGAAACTGGCATGGTTTGATCAGAAGTTTTGTATTTGTACATAAAAGTGGTTAAGTTTGGTAAGATGGAGGGGTTTGAGAGCTAGACAATGAAGTTTACTCCTAATTAGCTAAAGAAATATTTTAGGCTTTGGAATGACAGTGTCCAAAATACCTTCTCCTTGTCCAAACAAAAATTTTTCCTGTTATAATTAATTCTTTCCTTATTCTTTGCTGATCATATTCACAAATAGCATATTTCTGATGACTAAAGAATAAACTGCAAACAAAAAATTTTCTTGTTTCCAGTGTAGTTAATTAAAAACATGTTAGAAATAAATCTATAATAATTTTACTATATTGCATTTCATTTGACTTATCTACCTGGTATAATCAAGAGAAATATCACTGTTGGTATTCATATGGTCACTTGAAAGTTGTTTAAAATCATAACTTAGCTGTATTTTGCACAATCCCAAATCTGTGACCTTATTTACACGCATTCTTGCTATTGTTTGTTGTTCACTCAATTGTGTCCCTATTCTTTGTGACCCCATGAACAGCAGCACACCAGGCTTCCCTTTCCTTCACCTTTTCCTGGAGTCTGTTGTCCCCTTCTCCTCCTGCCTTCAATGTTTCCCAGCATCAGGGTCTTTTCCAGTGATTCAACTCTTTGCATCAGGTGGCCAAAGTATTGGAGGTTCAGCTTCAATATCAGTCCTTCCAATAAATATTCAGGACTGATATCCTTTAGGATTGACTGGTTTGATCTCCTTGCTGTCCAAGGGACTTTCAAGAGTCTTCTCCAGCACCACAGTTAGAAGGCATCAGTTCTTCAGCGCTCAGCTTTTTTTATTGTCCAGCTCTCATATCGTACATGACTACTGGAGAAACCATAGCTTTGACTATATGGAACTTTGTAGGCAAAGTAATGTCTCTCCTTTTTAATATGCTGTGTGGGTTGGTCATAGCTTTTCTTCCAAGGAGCAAGCGTCTTTTAATTTCATGGCTCCAATCACCGTCTGCAGCGATTTTGGAGCCCAAGAAAATAAAATTGGCCACTGTTTCTGTTGTTTCTCCATCTCTTGGCCATGAAGTGATGGGACCAGGTGCCATGATCTTAGTTTTTTGAATGCTAAGTTGTAAGCCAACTTTTTTACCTTCCTCTTTCACCTTTATCAAGAGGTTCTTTAGTTCCTCTTCGCTTTCTGCCATTAGGGTAGTGTCATCTGCATATCTGAGGTTATTGATATTTCTCCTCTACTGATACTGGTACTTTCTTGCTATACCATTGTTGTTATTACAAATTACTATACGCTTAATGGCTTAAACAATGCAAATTTATTTTCTTGCTATTCTAGAAGACAGAAATCCAAGATGCATCTTACAGAGCTAAAATCAAGAGGTCAGAAGAGCTGAGTTCATTCCAGACACCCCAGAAGAGAATCCATTTCCTTGCCTTTTCCAGCCTCTAGTGGCTGTCTGCATTCCTGGTTCATCACCACATTCCTCCACCTTCAAAGCCAGCTACACTGGACCAGGTCCTTCTTATACTGTCGTCACCCTGGTTCTGTCTTCTGCCTCTCTCTCTCACTTTTGAGGGCGCTTGTGATTACTCCAGGCCCACTGGGAGAAACCTGAGTAATCTCCCTACTTTAAAGTCACCTGATTAGTAACCTTAATTCCAACTGTAACCTTAATTCCCCTTTGCCATGTAAAGTTACATATTATAGATTCTGAGAATCAGGATGTAGACACCATTGAGGGACCATTATTCTGTCTACCATACATTACTGTCATATTTGCTCATCAGTAGGCTTCCCCGGTGCCTCAGATGGTACAGAATCTGCCTGCAATGGCAGGTGACTTGGGTTCAGTCCCTGGATTGGGAAGATCCCCTGAGGAGAACATGACAACCTACTCCAGTATTCTTGCCTGGAGCATCCCCATGGACAGAGGAGCCTGGTGGGCTACAGTACACAAGGTTACAAAGAGTCAGACACGACTGAGCGACTAAGCATAGCCATACATCGTGACAGACCATAGAGACAGAACTTTTTTTTTTTTTGCCACAGAACTATTTCATTGGCTCAGAAAGAAATTTTTTTTTTTCTCTCAGTGAAAACAAACTAATGGTTATTTCAACTCATTTTGAGAAAAAGAAAAATCTGAATAATTGCCCAACCAAATGTAATCAGTTTTATACAATTGTATACTAAAATCAGTCATTGAAGACTTGCCCCAAAAATTATGTTTCAAAGAATTGAGTAAGAAATTCGCATTTTTTGAGTATTTATTATGTGGCAGACATTATAATAAACATTTTAGAGATAATGTTGCCTTTTAATCTTTGCGTGTATGTGTTTAGTTGCTCATTCATGTTTGACTTTCTGCAACTCCATGGACTGTAGCCCACCAGACTCCTCTGTCCATAGAATTCTCCAAGCAAGAATACTGGAGTGGTTAGCCATTTCCTTCTCCAGAGGATCTTCCAGACCCAGGGATCAAACCCAGGCCTCCTGCATTGCAGGCAGATTCTTTACGATCTGAGCCACCAAGGAAGCCCTTTAATCTTTAAACACCCCTATAATTAATTGCATTTTCCTTCTTTTAATGATAAGGAAGCTGAAGCTGGAAGACTAGGTAACTTCCCAGATGACATACAGAGAGACCCCAGAGTCTTTGTACTACACCATGCTCAATTCTGTAAAGCATCAGTTGTATCCATCAGTCCAACATTTTTTCAGTATCAATTAGGATCGAGGCATTCAAATTATTATGGAATCAACAAGCAAGTAGAAGATATAATCTCTGGCTTCAAAGAATTTGCAGTCTGTTTGCAAAAAGAAGGCAAAAATGTGTAGTAGTCTAGCATCAGATTGTAAGCCTGGACTTAGGCAGCCTTAATTTCTCTTTTACTATATAGCAGATCGGTTTCCAGTGTAGTTTCACAGATTAACCGTATGTGCCAGCCCAGGATCTGGCACATAGCAAGACTCACTAAATGATAGCTGCTATTATTGTAATAAAATTCTAACAGTACAAGGGAAAATAGGATTTCTACAGTACAAGAAAAGCTAATTGTCAAATGAGTGATTTCATGTTAAACTCACAGGTGTATTTAAAAGGATTACTTGTATTTAGAAATATCATGAGCAGCAGTATAGTGTAGTACACTAGCTCTGGAAAAGAATGCCTAGTTTCAAATTCCATCTCTTTACTGATTTATCTCTGCCTCAGTTTCCTCATTTTTGTAAAACGAAGATGACTATAGTACCTACATCATAGAACTGGGGAGAGGATTAAATGAGTAAGCAAAATGCTTTGAAGAGTATCTGGCATAGAATAAGTGACACATAAGTGTTATTATTAGTATAAGCATACCTGTATAGCCCATCTTCCAGGGCACATTGTAGTTGGCAGTGATGGTAAAGAATACACGTGGTCTCACTTTCCCACAGCCATACACATGATTTACACAACTGGGCAGCATCACTGATAGAATGGACTTTGCACAAGGACAAATCATGGGCCTGCAAGTGTACCTAGCAGTATGTTTTGAGTAATACAAAATGCCTCTTGATGAAAGTGAAAGAGGAAAGTGAAAACATTGGCTTAAAGCTCAACATTCAAAAAACTAAGATCATGGCATCTGGTCCCATCACTTCATGGGAGATAGATGGGCAAACAGTGGAAACAGTGGCTGACTTTATTTTTTTGTGCTCCAAAATCACTGCAGATGGTGATTGTAGCCATGAAATTAAAAGACACTCCTTTTAAGGAAAGTTATGACCAACCTAGATAGCATATTCAAAAGCAGAGACATTACTTTGCCAACAAAGGTCCATTGCAGGTGGTGTGTATATGAGTGTTCTCTCAAAAACTTCTTTCACCTTCCTGTGTTTGAATATTTCACAATACAGTACTGGAAAACATTAGGAAACGCACTGCATAATCACTAGGATACTGTTAAAAAGTTAGATTTTTTTTTTCTTTTCGGGTATTCTCTTCATTAAAAGTTTTGACATGGTTAGCAGGTGGTGTGTATATGAGTGTTCTCTCAAAAACTTCTTTCACCTTCCTGTGTTTGAATATTTCACAATACAGTACTGGAAAACATTAGGAAACAGCACTGCATAATCACTAGGATACTGTTAAAAAGTTAGATTTTTTTTTTCTTTTCGGGTATTCTCTTCATTAAAAGTTTTGACATGGTTTTGATGACATAGGTTATGTTATGTTAACTATTCCATCACCATTTTTATTCAAGTAATTGTATAATTACTTGGTAATAGAGAAAACACAGAAGCGAAGAGTTAGACAGAAAACCTCAGCACAGTTCTGTGATTGCAAAGTCAGAAACCTTCAAGACAAATAATTATAATTAACATGATTTGCTAAAAACTGAAACTCTAAATTTAATGTGTAAACAGAATATGGTCTCTGCTCAAATGCAGTTTGCCCTGCTAAAATCTTAAACCTCTTTTTTTCTCTCCAGGCAATTACTTTTCATTTTTTTCCTTCTCTTTGACCTCAGCAATATGTTCCCTGTTTACATTATTCATGGAATCATGAAAGGTCACTATTGTCTACCCAATCCCAAAATCGTTGGGCGCTTTTTCAAATTGTTTTGCTTGAGTTGTACTGAAGTGGTAACCCGCTGACGCAGGCTCACAGTCCAGCTACTCTTGTGCTCTAGTCAGGCCAGAGAAAGATAAAGGACTGAAAGTGTCTTTCAGTTGCTAAGTGAATGAATAGTTGGTAAGGAACAATAAAACTTTAGAATTTTGTAAGTCCTATGGTAAAATATGGACTCACTGAGACATTTATACCTTAACTGATAATGGTGCTAACTCATGAGTTGAGGTCCTTGCGAACAACAGAACATTTAAAATGCCCCTCTTAAGTGTCCACTGGTGACTGGTACCAACTGTGACACGCTATGCAAAAACCCTTGCACTTGTGCAACATAAGCAACATAGGTAGGAAGAAAATTTGGAGAGGATACCAGAGCATGAGCAGATTTGCACTGCAAGATGAAGCAAAAGGAAGATAAGTGCCAAGGACCAGATGGAATGAAGTCATGTTCCCCTGGCTCTCTCGCCCAGCCTGAGAAGCCAGGCCAGGGGAGTTCATGATCACGGTACAGGAATGGGGGCTCCTGCTCGGTGCTGAGCTACCCCACTCATCAGAACTGCTATTCTATATGCTCCTTACTCCCGATTCTGTATTCGTCTTGGATTCTTACCTGAAACTTGGCAGCTTGGAAGCTGATTCATATTTTGCTCTGCTTAAGACTTTCACTTCCAAGTACACATTTAGGCTTGGTTTGCCTAGTTTTGTGTTTACATGGTTGAGTGCTACCCTGGAAAGATGTACTCTGGAACTAATATGAAGTGAGTGACATGCCTTCAGCAATCATAAGGAAGTTCTGAAGTTTCTGTTTCAAGATTTTGACATGTCAGCATGTGCAAAATCTCGTCTGATGCCAAAATGCCTTATGCCAACAGGCTTCTTTTGATCTTGGTGTGCAAGAGTTTCGTTGCAGCTATTAACCTGTTGCCTTGAAAAGAAACAGAAAATTATAAGATTATGGCCTGTAACATAGGTTGTAGGCACAAGTATTTAGTACTATAACCCAACATTACTTTGATATTACTTTGGGGTGGTTAGGATTTTTAGCTAGGTTGGCTTTATTTTTTAAAATCTAGTTTCTAAAACTGTGCCTTCATCTCCTGATTTTCCATTCAACCCAAGATGATGCCTCCTGACTGCTCAGCTGGAATCTGGATTTGCCTTCTTTCATTCAGCATACTTTTGAACCAGTGGCAAGTCTTCTTGTGGGGAATATTTGGGGTAGCTAATTCTAATTTGGCAGCACCCTAGGGACATTAATCAATCAGAAAATATAAATGAGCAAATCATTTCTCTGATGAAATGGTTCGACTGGGACTAATATTGAAACGAAAAAACATCCAAATGTTGACCAAACTGAAAACACAGGTGCAATTCACAAGATCCAGGGTACTATTGATTTTGTTCTTAGATGCTGATGGCTTATAATCTAGGTAATTGGCAATAACTTATGTTCTAATACTAATGAGTTCACTTTCACTACTTGCTCCCTGGCTGATGACATAGTCCTCTCCATTGCCTTCCTCACTTTTATTATCTGCCCACCTCCTCCTGATACACAGCCACATTGGCAGCACCTTCTATAATATAGTGCTGTGGAAAATACTGATTAAGATTTGGGGTGAAAAATTACAATGTAACTGTAGTTTGTATCAATGATATAAACATACCTTGTAATTCAAGTATATAAATAAATACTCCTTAGATAAAAAGAACAGTTATCCCAGTTTGCTGTTGGAAGTAAGAGAAGACTTCCCACAGGAAGCTTTTTAAAAAATAATTTTGTTGTTGTTGTTTGTTTTCAGTTTTTATTCTTTTTGTCCAAAATGCTAATGATTAAAGCTTGTGCTGTGCTTAGTCACTCAGTCGTATCCGACTCTTTGCAACCCCATGAACTATAGCCCGCCAGTCTCTGCTGTCCATGGGGATTCTCCAGGCAAGAATACTGGAGTGGGTTGCCATGCCCTCCTCCAGGGGATCTTCCCAACCCAGGGATCGAACCCAGGTCTCCTGAAATGCAGGCAGATTCTCTACCAGCTGAGCTACCAGGGAAGCCCAATGATTAAGACTTGAGGGATCGATAAAGAGATAGTACTTGATTTCTTCCAAATGGATTGAAGAGAATGGTACTCTTAAAAATATTGAGCTAGTACGAGTTATTTTAAGGCATTCATTTTAAAACTCATTTATGATATTTACAGTTACCATTGTCTATATTCAGATAGTTTCATCACCTGCCATATGTGACTTCTCAAGGATAATGCCTTGTAAAAGTGCCCCACCTAACCTGCCTCTTGAGAAATCTGTATGCAGGTCAGGAAGCAACAGTTAGAACTGGACATGGAACAACAGACTGGTTCCAAATAGGAAAAGAAGTACATCAAGGCTGTCTATTGTCACCCTGCTTATTTAACTTCTGTGCAGAGTACATCATGAGAAACGCTGGACTGGAAGAAACACAGGCTGGAATCAAGATTGCCCGGAGAAATATCAATAACCTCAGATATGCAGATGACACCACCCTTATGGCAGAAAGTGAAGAGGAACTANTCACTTCCACTGTATAGTCATAAGGGATTTGATTTAGGTCATACCTGAATGGTCTGGTGGTTTTCTCCACTTTCTTCAATTTCAGTCTGAATTTGGCAATAAGGAGTTCATGATCTGAGCCACAGTCAGCTCCCAGTCTTGTTTTTGCTGACTGTGTAGAGCTTCTCCATCTTTGGGATACAGCAGGTGCGCAATAACTGTTCCTTAAATGAATGAACATTCATTCTTTTTTTGTACACCTAAAACTAATATAATTTGTAAATCAACTATACTTCAATTTCTTTCTAAACTGAACATTCATTCTTGATACAATCTGAACGTTTAGGGGCCTGGGATTAAGGAAAATTCAAGACCTCCATAATACTAAATATTTTTTCATTTTCAAAGACAAACTCCTGCTTTTTTCACTACTTTCTTCCCTCTCACAAAATTACTGTGTGTGTTCATGCTCAGCCACTCAGTCCATGTCTGACTCCTATAGCCTTATGGACTGTAGCCCACCAGGCTCCTCTATCCATGGAAATCTCCAGGCAAAAATACTGGAGTGGGTTGCCATTTCCTCTTCCAAAGGATCTTGCTGACCCAGGGATCAAACCAGAGTCTCCTGCATCTCCTACATTGGCAGGCAGATTCTTTATCACTGCTGCTGCTGCTGCTGCTGTATCACTTCAGTCATGTCTGACTCTGTGCGACCCCATAGACGGCAGCCCACCAGGCTCCCCCGTCCCTGGGATTCTCCAGGCAAGAACACTGGAGTGGGTTGCCATTTCCTTCTCCAATGCATGAAAGTGAAAAGTGAAAGTGAAGTTGCTCAGTCGTGTCTGACTCTTCACGACCCCATGGACTGCAGCCTCCCAGGCTCCTCCGTCCATGGGATTTTCCAGGCAAGAGTACTGAAGTGGGGTGCCATTGCCTTCTCTGCTTTATCACTGAGTCACTCCTAATTAAAAAGCCCAATTCATTGGGTATGTATTGGTTAAGAATGTATGCTCTGCAAGTTCATTCTCTTCCCTTGGAGTCCCCACACATAAACTTGCAAACATACATATGGACACACAAGTAGATGGGGCATCACTGTTTTTCCTTTTTTATCTCCAATATACAAAAATTCTTGTTTGCACACATCAGTAAGAAAGCAGTTATTCACTTTCTCAAAGAGTTCTTATTTCACTTAAGGAGTCATCCCAGGGTCCCCTTCAGAGTGGGTTCTCCCACCATATCTGAGGGTTCGTTCATTAACATTAACTGCTTGAATACAAGGGTAAGGAAGCTTCCATTGGCTGTGGTTCTGTAAATTTCACTTAAGCCTAATCAAAATGATGATGAAGCACCTCTGAGAGGACTGAATAAAGCCAGCAGGCAAATGAAGTTCTCTTTGCAAAAATATATCCGTTTACAGACAACACATTAAGGCAGAACTTGTAACGTATGACTCTGCCTCTAAACCAGTCATATGGACTCATGCTTGTCACCTCTCTGGGCCCTGATTTCCCTGTCTGTTGAGTGAGGTCAAGAGGACTGGTAAGGCAGCTGAGCTCTAGGGCAGGAGTTTATCCCTAGAATACAATATAAATGATGAGGTGAGGTGAGGTGAAGTTGCTCAGTCATGTCTGACTCTTTGCGACCCCATGGACTGTAGCCTACCAGGCTCCTCCGCCCATGGGATTTGTAGCCTACCAGGCTCCTCCGCCCATGGGATCCTCCAGGCGAGAATACTGGAGTGGGTTGCCATTTCCTTCTCCACGGGATCTTCCTGACCCAGAGATTGAACCCAGGTCTCCTGCATTGGAGGCAGACGCTTTAACCTCTGAGCCACCAGGCTTGACCAAAAACATTTGGTTGAGTCTAGGAAATATCAGTATCCTCCCACATCATTGCCACCAACTTCAATTATCCTGAGTGTTCACTTTGCTGTGGAAACAACTCCAAAGTCTCTACAGCTCAACAAAACAAAGGTTTGCTGCTGCTGTTCCTGGATTCATTGGAGAAGACCCTAATGCTGGGAAAGACTGAAGGCAAAAGGACAAGGGGGCGGCAAAAGATATAATGGTTAGAGCACGTCATTGACTCTGTGGACATGAATCTGAGCAAACCTGAGCGATAGTAAAGGACAGGGGAGCCTGGCATGCTGAAGACAACGGGGCTGCAAACAGTCTGACACAACTTAGCAACTGAACAATGACAAAGAACGGACTTAGGTCTCAGGAGAACTCTGCTCCACACAGTGACTCTGGAATCCAGGCCAACAGTCTCCTCCAGGTTAGAGTTGAGCCACCTAAAATGTCTTCGCCTCTCCTCCCTCACTGCAGCAGAGGGAGGGACAGCTGTAAGATCTTGCATGTTCACTCCAGAAGGGACTCCCCCAACTTCAGTTGACCGCCCATGGCCAGAGTAGTCACATGGCTCTGGAGAAGCAAATAGTCCATCAGTGATGTGATCACCAAGGTCTCGGCCACATGCAAGGACAGCCCCCGACTCCTGCTCTCCAATCTACAGAGTCAACTAAGTCATTCCCTTATTTCCTTAGAGTAAAGCCAGACTGTCCCCCATACGATTATTCTCTGTAAGAAAGCCAGCAGGGCATCAGTGTCCCCAGCCACAGGGCCAAAGTCATCAGCCTTTGACGAAAGGTCAACAAAGCCCTCGTTTATGGCAAAAAAGTATCTAGTTGGTGCCACTTCCAAATTAAGCCAACCCAGCCACTCCCAGCTTCAGAGCAGCCCCAACCCCTACGGCCATGGGGCTGACAGGACTGGTCCCCAGCTGCCACCTGGGCATTCTCTACTACTTCTAGCCCAACCAAATCACCTAGTGACTAGACCCGCCACTGAAATGGGCTGCTGCGGCCAGACCCCTGCCTCCAGCTCCTCCTACCCCCAACAGTTGCAGGTGTCTGCCCACCTTCGGAAGAGCCTAAGTCTCCCAACACAAACTGGCCATCTCCCTTCCTCAGCTGGCAACCATCCGAGGCAGATCCTCCTTCCAGGCTACCAAAGCCCTCCCTCATGTCTAGTCCCCAGTCCTCAGCCCACAGTCCTGGTGGGCTATGGGACAGGTGGAGGCAGGGGCATATTCACAGCCTATCAGTCCTTTGAGGGACTTTTTCATAAGTTTTTATTCCTTTTACTTTCTGGTCCATCTGGAGGTCACATTCATCAAGTTCACAATAAAAAGAGGCTGAAGGGAAATGACTGACCTCTCTATTAGTAAAGCAGAGAAGTCCCCCTTTCTACAGTCAGAGGACAGAGTTGACATGAGACAGGGAAGATATGGGAGAGCTTCCATCTTTTTCTGATGCCCCCAAGTGAGTCATATCAACTCTGAATGGATAAAAGAATGAGAGAATGAATGAAAGAATGTCACATGACAGATGCTTAATGAATATCTGTTCATTTATTCTTTGTAGCATTGGCTGATATAACATGTCAGTAGATCCCCAGTCCTGCCAGCAGAATTGGACAAGATTGCCGAGAAAAGAACAAGAATCTCCTGTGGATAAATCCTTTTTAGCATTCATTATGCACCAGGCTGTGTTACACACATGGTCTTTATTTGCATTAGTGCTTTTGATCCTCACAACAACCTCATGGGATAGACAATACCTACATTATGAGTATTACTCTGATTTTTAACTCCCATGAGATATAATTCCTATGATTATTCCTACATTACAAGTTGAACAAACTGAGGCCTGATGTTTGTTATGAGCCAGCCAGCAAATGGCAGAGCCCAGCTATGGGTTCAGGGATCTAACTGATCTGTGAAGTATGTCCAGTTGCAGCATTTGATTGGAATTCAATTCAGTCAGAACCTCTTAGGCCCCTACTGTGTGCTCATGTAGTCCACACTCGGTGAATATGCACATGGGGAATATAGAAGTGATGAGTCATGAGCCCTGCCCTAAAGGAGCTTGTGACTCAGCAGAAGGGACGGTGACAATGATGCCACACCCCACACCCACCTGGAGAACACCCTGGGTGATGGCTGTGGAAGCACTTGGCAAATGTAAACACCGATCAAAAGTAGATCATCGTAGTTGCTATGGCTACACACAGGGCACTGAGGGGAGCCACATCCCATCTGTGAGTTGTGATGAGGCAGAAACCACTGGACTCAGGGGGAGGAAGACTGTCCCCTGCTGCCTCCACCCCCTCGGAGAGCTGGAGACACAGGTTGAGTCAGGAGGGCCTGCCACTCCCGGGGACCCGTAGACAACAAAGACAGCTTAGGCAGAGTGATATGTGCCCTCGAACACCATGATGACTAAAACCCAGAGACACAGGAGGGATAGAGCACCGCAGCTGTGCCTCCTAAATATAGCCTGACTCCAGCTCCCCATGGAGAGGCAACCAGAGCCATCTTCCAGAGGTGGCTTTAAAAATAAAGCTGCAAACTAGCTTCACACTCCCCTCAGCTGCTCGGGGCCCACGAGTTGGCATCTGCCTCTGAGGGGTTGGCAGAGAGGCTGGAGAGGAGGTGGTGCACTGTAGGCAGACTTTGAGGTTCCTAGGATCCTCCTAGGAACACTTGCAACACTTGTGGTCCTGTCTAAAGAGCTCAATGAGTGAATGAATCAACGTCACTGACTTTAGTAAGTTCATTAAGCATTTGGGTTATTCCCACTTTACAGATGAAGAAACTGAGGCTTCTCATAGAGAAGACATGACTTGGCCAAGGTCACACTAATAGTAAACAGGAGTCAGGACATCACTGCATCTTCTTCAACCAGATCCACTGATTTTTACAGCCCACAGCCTGTCTTCACCCTCTGCCCCTTCTCTCTTCAGCTCCTTCATCAACTGCACCTGCCCCTGCCTTCACTTTCTCATCTCATCCCCACTGGAGCCCCACGCCACTCCAGTCTTCCTCAAATGGGCATAGAAGAGATATAGAGTGTAAATTCCATGAGGAAAGAGATCACATCTATTCTTTACTATCCCCTCAGCCTCTAGAGTAATGCCTGAAGAGAGAAGGCACTCAATGTTTGTTGAATAAATAACTCCATTTCCTCTTTTCATATCAGATCCAATCCACTAAAATCCCCATAGGCTCTGCCTCCAAAACACATCCAGGGGACTTCCCTGGCAGTCCAGTGGTCAGGACTCTGGGCTTCCATTTCAGGGGCAGGGGGTCGATCCCTGGTCAGGGAACTAATATCCTGCATGTTGCAGATGTGGTCAAAAGAATAAAAGAGAAAACATCTTTTAAAATGTTTTTTAGAAACATATAAATATTTTTTAAATGTTTTTTAAAAGAAACGTTTTTAAAATGTTTTTTAAAAGAAACATTTTTTAAATGTTCAGAACATTTATTACAAAGGCTGAATTAAAAAGACTGACCAACAAATAGAGTACTGTAAAGTAAAATAAAGTAAAATGGAAGCTCTAAAATAAATAAATAAATAAAATTTAAAAAAATAAAAAAAAAAAATAAAAAGACTGACCACACCAAGTATTGGTAGGGATATGGGGAATTGAATACACTGCTAGTGGGAAGGTAAAGTGGCTTGATCACTTTGGAAAACAGTCTGGCAGTTCCTTATAAAGTTAAACATATACTTACCATATAATGCAATCATTTCACAACTATTTAACCAAGAGAAAGGAAAGCATATGTCCACACAAAGACTTGTTCACAAATGTTCACAGCAACTTTATCTGCGATAGCCACAAACTGAAAATCACCCGAATGTTTGTCAGCAGGAGGATGGATAAACAAAATGTGGGGTATCCATACAGTGGAATATTACTCAGCAATAAAAAGGAAGGAGCATGCAACAGCAAAAGGAATGATGCATGCAACATGGCTGCCACAAAATAATAAAGCTAAGAGCATCATTAATTATTAGAGAAACACAAATCAAGTGGAAAAAGAAGACATGGTTATATAAATACAATGGACTGTTACTCAGCCATAGAAACAAATGAAATATCGCCATTTGCAGCAACATGGATGGATCTAGAGATTATCATAGGAAGTGAAGTAACTCAGACAAAGACAAAGATCAGATGATATCACTTATATGTGGAATCTAAAAGAATTAACACAAATGAATTTATTTACAAAACAGAAACATTTACAGACACAGAAAACAAGCTTGCTGCTATCAAGGGAGAGAGCGTGAGGGAGACAGACGAGGAGTATGGCATCAGCAGATTGCTGCTCAGCCGCTGAGGTGTGTCTGACTCTTTGTGGCCTCACGGACTGGAGCCCACCAGACTCCTCTGTCCATGGGACTTCCCCCGCAAGAACAGTGCAGTGAGTTGCTATTTCCTTTTCCAGGGGATCTTCCCGACCCAGGCACTGAACCTGTGCCTCCTGCATTGCGGGTGGACTCTTTACCACTGAGTCACCCGGGAAGCCCCTGAGATTAACAGACACCCACTGCTACATATAAAACAGTAGGATCTTGCTGCACAGCACGGGGAACTATATTCAACATCTCATACAACCTATAATGGAGAAGAATCTGAAAAATTCTATGTATATATCTGAATCACTTGGCTGTACAGCTGAAACTCACACAATGCTGTAAATCAACCATACTCCAGTAAAATAATGACAACAATGCTCAGTGAAAGAAGTAGAACAAGAAAAAATGAGTACCTACTTTTTTTGGTATGATTTCATTTATGCAAAGTTCTAGAAAATGCAAACTAACCTATAGTGACAGAAAGCTCTGTAGCTGACTAGGATTTACAGGGTCCTCATTACCATCTTTCTAAATTCCATATATATGTGTTAGTATACTGTATTGGTGTTTTTCTTTCTGGCTTACTTCACTCTGTATAATTGGTTCCAGTTTCATCCATCTTATTAGAACTGATTCAAATGTATTCTTTTTAATGGCTGAGTAATACTCCATTGTGTATATATACCACAGCTTTCTTATCCATTCATCCGCTGATGGACATCTAGGTTGTTTCCATGTCCTGGCTATTATAAACAGTGTGTAGCTGACTAGGATTTGACGGCTGGTGGGCAAGGTATGATGAGAATGGGCCAGGAGAGATCACAAAGGACAAAATGAGAGTTTTTCAAACTATGAATTTGTTCCTTATCTTGATTACTGTGATGATTTCATGAATATTTGCCTACATCATGCTGCAGGCCATGGGGTCACAAAGAGTCAGACATGGCTGAGCAGCTGAACTGAACTGAAGACATGTTAAATTATATCCTGTACATGTGGTTTATTGTATGCCAATTATATCTCAATAAAGCTGTTTTATTGGGGGTTGGGGTTTTCTTTTTCATATCCAAAATTCAACCATTTGGGGTATCAACCTCCACTGCCAACCACTCTGATCCAAAGGCTACAGTTACCTGGATGCCTCACTCTGTAGGCCCCAGCCCTGCTGGAATTCCTCCTCTTCCAGAATATTCCATCCTCTCAGGAAGATGCCAAGGTTCCTGCTCAGCAGGTCCACCCACACACCCCCAGCCACTCTGCTAACTGACTGATGACAATTCACAGCTGCCCCTCTTCCGGAGACTTGGCTGAGCCACATCATCTGGCCCGGGAGGTTACAGCTCCATCCCTGGGACACCAACAGCCAATGACTAATTGATACAGGGATACAAAAGTCTAGCCCCCTTGCTCCAAGAAAAGATGATTCCTGCTGCAGAGCCCCACCACCATGGGTCAGGCTGAAGGTAGACTATACATCAGTTTCTTCTGCTTTCCTAGCCTTACTCCCCACCCCACCCAGGCTGTACTGAAGAGCACCCCCTGAATGAATCACAGAAACCTGCATCCCTTTCCAGGCTCTGGGAAATCAGCTAAAGATAGGTGGTATCAGGGGTGGACCTAGGAAGCAGATCCAAGGATGGGATTCTGGGGCGCATCCCTCAGGCCAGGAGGCAGGTGAGAACCAGGAGTCCAGGGCATGAGGGGCAATGCACGTGCGGCTTTTCAGCTGTGGCGCCTGGGATGGGACACGGTAGAGGAGGAAGCCCAGACTCACGCAGCATCTCTGGAGCCTGAGTGATGCGGGAGAGAGGATGGAGAAGGAAACGGCAACCCACCCCAGTCTTCTTGCCCGGGAAATCCCATGGGCAGAGGAGCCTGGCGAGCTACAGTCCAGGGGGCCGCAAGAGTCAGACATGACTTTAGTGACTAACAACAGCAAAAAGGAGAAAGGGTAAGTATAAGGGCCAGCAGATCGGTAGCTGCTGCAGAACACTCAACGTTTTGAAGAGAAAATAGCAAGTGTGGCACAATCAAGCATTAATTTAAAGCAGTTATGAGAGGCAGACAACTTCTTCAATGGCATTTACAGAGTTAGCGACCCCCACCTCCCGCAGTCAGACGACAGACCTGGGGCTAGATCCAGGACACAATCACAAGAGCTGTAGAACTTGGAGAGGGTTGCCTTCTCAGGCCCAGCAGTTCTCATTCACCAAGTCAGAGCCCTGAAAGGAAGAAATGGGATCCTGAGGCCGGGGGTGAAGACATGTAAGATGCATGTAAGATACACTTGAATCCCTTGACTCTCCATCTCCCCTAAACATTGAGTGTACTGAAAATGCCTACACTCCATGCTTTTTTAAAATTTTTTATTTTTTTGTATTTATTTATTTTTTTACACGAACTCCATTGAAGGATAATTGCACTACAGAATTGTGTGGTTTTCTGTCATACATCAGCAAGAATCAGCCATAGGTACACCCATTTCTCCTCCCTCTGGAATCTCCCTCCTATCTCCCTCCCCATCCTCCCTTCAGCCTGTCACAGAGCCCCTGTTTAAGCTCCCCACGTCACACAGCAAATTCCCACTGGCTATCTATTTTACATGTGGTATTGTGAATTTCCATGTTACTCTCTCCATACATTTCCCCTTCTCCCTCCTCCCATCCCCCGTGTCTATAAGTCTATTCTCTATGTCTGTTTCTGCCTTTAGTTCAGTTCAGTTCAGTCGCTCATTGCTGTCCTGCAAATAAATTCATCAGTACCATCTTTTAGATTCCATATATATGGAAGTCTTTCTGACTTACTTCACTCTGTACAATAGGGTCTAGGTTTGTCCACCTCATTAGAACTGACTCAAATGTGTTCCTTTTTATGGCTGAGTAGTATTCCAACATGTATAGGTACCACAGCTTCTTTATCCATTCACCTGTCGATGGACATCTAGGTTGCTTCCATGTTCTGGCTGTTGCAAATAGTGCAGGGATGAACACTGGGGTATATGTGTCTCTTTCAATTTTGGTTTCCTCAGGGTATATGCCTAGGAGTGGGATTGCTGAGTCATATGGTGGTTTTATTCCCAGCTTCTTAAGGAATCTCCATACCATCTTCCATAGTATCAGTTTACTTTTCCACCAACAATGCAAGNTTTCAATTTTGGTTTCCTCAGGGTATATGCCTAGGAGTGGGATTGCTGAGTCATATGGTGGTTTTATTCCCAGCTTCTTAAGGAATCTCCATACCATCTTCCATAGTATCAGTTTACTTTTCCACCAACAATGCAAGAGTATTCCCTTTTCTCCACACCCTCTCCAGCATTTACTGTTTGTAGACTTTTTGATGAGAGCTATTCTGACTGGTGTGAGGTGGTACCTCATTTTAGTTTTGATTTGCATTTCTCTAATAATGAGTGATGTTGAGCACCTTTTCACATGCTTGTTAGCCATCTGTATGTCTTCTTTGAAGAAATATCTTCTTAGGTCTTTTTCCCACTTTTTCATTGTGCATCCCCCAGTCGCCCACTTTAAGTCTTTACAGGCTCAGATGAGGTTGGTGGGTTAGAGGACAATGCTAAACCTCCTCAGGATGTGCCCCGACCTCCTTTCCTGGCCACCAGGGCCACAGATAGAACCAACCTCCAGATGGCTCACTGGGCAAGTGCTCAGCCTGCTCAGAGAAACAGAGCGATTAAATATCAGAGCAGCTATAAGGCCCAGCTAATCTGAGCCAGCACAAACCTGAAGAGTATATCTGGAAGTGGGTGCTGAAGGAGGAAAGCAGAATATAAAGCTGGATGCTAAAGTTTATTTACATGGAGGCACTCCTAGATCACAGGATTTAAGTCCCTAGCAAAGAAACCTAGAGGGCGGTTCTGACATGCTGCTGGTATGGCTCTCGGAAGCTGCTGTCACAGGCTTGTAGGGAAAGGGATCCAAAGGCTCAAGTGAGACTACTATTCAACCAGCAGTGGAGGACACATGAACCTTAAAGAGTAAACCATGGGCCCTCTGGCCTTTATAGAAAAAATGTGCTAGTTTCTGTTGCATTGAGATGGTTAATAATAACATAAGGTTCCCAATAGCTAAGGGTATTAATATAGAAATGAATGAGATGAATGGATGAGTCCAATGCCAAGATTAGATACTCCAGTGGAGGTTTATAGTTCTTTGCCCAGTTTCTAGACTTGAGCCAGTTCTTAGACCCAGAACCCATTAACTAGTCCTCATAAGACAGATCTTACAACTTTATAGTAAATAACACATGGAAGTCATTCACCACTGGAACTATTATCATTTATTCAAGGGAAAGGAGAATTACAATGGGGAGATGAAATATCTAGACTCTTTAAGGGATGTTAGATACAGGATCTAAGCTACTATGGGTACCTTGAGACCTAAAGACGTACCATGATTCCTTCATTGTAGTAGAAGAATATGGCAGTCAAATAAAATATTGAATCATGGCCCAGCATCAGTGGTAATTTCTCAGTTCCCAAGTATATAATTGGAATATATCTACTCAGCAATGGTTCCTTGACAAGTAGAGTAAAATCTCTTTTAGTACAAAGGACCAAGTGGAAGTTTCTAAAGCTGTCCCCATTCTTGGACCAAAGTGGTAAATCAAAAACATTTCCACTTCCCGCAGGAATGGCAGAGATTAGTGTCATCCACAAAGACTTTAAAAGTGCAGAGGAGATGGTCCCCATCATATTTCCCATTTAATACACTAGTCTGGCTTCTGCTGTAGCAGATTACAGTGAACAACTCCAAATTTAACCAAAGAGCAGCTCCATGTGCAGCTTCTCAGCTTGATGTGTTATCTTAACTAGAGTGAATTAGCATGCTGCTGCTGCTGCTAAGTCGCCTCAGTCGTGTCTGACTCTGTGCGACCGCATAGATGGCAGCCCACCAGGCTCCCCCATCCATGGGATTCTCCAGGCAAGAACACTGGAGTGGGCTGCCATTTCCTTCTCCAATGCATGAAAGTGAAAAGTGAACGTGAAGTCGCTCAGTTGTGTCTGACTCAGCGAATCCATGGACTGCAGCCTTCCAGGCTCCTCCATCCATGGGATTTTCCAGGCAAGTGTACTGGAGTGGGTTGCCATTGCCTTCTCCAGAGTGGATTAGTATAGTTGCAGATAAATGATAGGCAGCTTTTGATCTGATAAATGCTTTCTTTCCCATACCTAGCAGAAAGGAGTACCCAGAACAGTTCATATTCACAAGGGATGAACAGCAGTATTCATCCACAATTCTCTTTTCATACTCTCACAGGACTCTGTTCATTCTCCTTCATTCTGTCATCATATATCCAGAGGGGCCTGAAACATCTAGATATTCCACAGAACATCACTGGTTCACTATACTTATGACATCATGTCATCAATGTCATCAAACCTTTATGAGTAAGTGAGCAGAGGATGAGATGGCTGGATGGCATCACTGACTCGATGGACGTGAGTCTGAGTGAACTCCGGGAGTTGGTGATGGACAGGGAGGCCTGGCGTGCTGCGATTCATGGGGTCGCAGAGAGTCGGACATGACTGAGCGACTGAACTGAGCTGAAGCAGTAACAAGAGTATTTGGTCATGGGACACCAAGTAACCATGAGACCAAAACAACCCACTGTGATCTGGGAATGTCAGCAATCCATCCAGAATTGGACATGGTACATCCAGGGTCATGTTCAAACAGGTCCAAGGATAGAAGTAACTGAACAAACAGGGGTCCCACACTCCATGTCACCAATCATGTTTGCACCAGTGTCTCTCCCTCAGCTCACATCTATAGTCCTGTGAGAGGTTCCCCACGACCAGGTGGCAGGAAGGAGGGGCCCAAGTTCGGTTCACAGATGTTGGTGCACATAGAAAATGGACACTCTTGCGCCACAGGCCCACTCGGGGGACCCTAACAGACAATAGTGAGGAGAGGTCCTTCTAGTGCAAAAGCTTCAGGCAAGGCATCTGATCATCCACTTCGTGTGAAGAAAGAAGTGGCCTAAAGTTAGGACATATGCAGACTGATGGGCAATAGTGAACAACAGAGCTTGTTAGCCAGAAGTCTGGAAGGAACGAGAAGTCCAGGGACGGGGAGGTCTGGTGTAGAGGCACGGGAATGGGCTTATGGCAGTGAACGCAAGTGTGAAGATCCCTGTGTCGTAAGTTAACATACACCAGGGATTACCTTCTGTGAAAGACTGAACAGGATGACTTAGCCAGACCAGGTTAGCTAGTCTCAGCTCTTGATCACTAGTGTGTACAATGAGATCATAAAGTAACCACCGTGGCAGGGGCTGAGTCAGGTACAAACCCAACAGGGGCTTCTAGTTAGCTAGGTTGATCAAGGTCCCATCATTGCTTCCTGGGTTACTAGATCAGCAGGCACAGAAAGAGCTTCTTACTGTCAGGGATCGCTGGCCCCGGTCATCATACAGTGTGGCTTGTGCCCATATAATTGGAACGTAGAGGAATGTGTTTGGAACTCGTGTGATTCTCTGGAGTGTGTCTGGTACTCACATACCTAGTATCGTGTATAAGTAGCAGGTGCCCCAACCACAGCCTGAGGATGGCGTAGTAACCAGGTGCTCAGACTCCTTTAGAGATGAGTGCCTGGGCCACCCCACCTGGCAAGCCACCCAGACCAGGAAAAGTGCTAGCCAAGGATAAGAGGAATCGAAAGCAAATAGAAGAGGAGGAAGATAATGATGACCAACTGCAGTCTTGAGATTGTGGCAATAGGAACTGTAGCATGCCCCACTAATCCTCCTCTTTAAAGTTTCCCCAGGAGTTACAACCATGGATTTCTCGAGAGGCTGGCACCAGGTGGGATGAACTGAATGTGAGAGTCAAGAGGATCTCAGTGGTGCAAGTGGTGGACAAAGTCAATGCCCAGCACAGATGCTCTTACCTGGCCAGGATACCCATCTCCCAACTGCTGCGAGTGCTGGCTGCTAACAGTCACAGCTGCCTCCCTTCTCCAGAGAACTGTCCTTGGCTGGCAGGAGCTGCTTTGCCCAGAGATCACACAACCTCAGCATTGGTCCATAGCCAATGCCTGATTGAATTGGGAGTATAAAATGTTGCTCCTCTTGCCTGAAGGGGGAACATTTTACAGTGTGGTTTACAATTCAGGACCCAATCACCTCCTTGTGGATCAGATCGAGGCAACATTTGACCTCAGCCTTTTCTCTTTCTCTATTCTGCTTTACTCCCTCCATTAAAGGGATTTCCTAAGAACATTCCCTAATAAAGCACGTGCACTTGAACCCCTGCTTCAGGCCCTGCCTCTAGGAAACAAGACTAAGACGTTATTTTGTCTGTCTTATGCATCATTAAAGCCTCATCACCAAGTACCATGATGCCTAGCAAAAAATAAATGCATGCATGAATGAATGGAATGGGGCAGTCAAGCAGCCAAGCCTTGACCTTGATTTGAACTTGAGCTTGATCTTTAGAGACCAAACTCTGACACAGCAGTGCCTGAATGAATGAATGAATGAATGGCAGAAGGAATGCACGCCTAAACAAAGGTTGTCTCTAGAAAGAACCGTTCTAGGTTCCTATGGCTGACCCACTAATACAAATGACTCAAAGTTTTGAAAGCTTTAGGAGGACAAAAACCAATATCTTTCAACCCCTGCCATGTGCCGGGCACTTTACATGCATTACATCATTTCACCTTAATAATAACTATTTTAGGGACTTCACCGGCAGTCCAGTGCTTAGGACTCCATACTTCCACTGCAGGGGGCACAGGTTGGATTTCTAGTCAAGGAACTAAGATCCCACAAGCCAGGCAGTGCAGCTAATAATCATTATTTTCGATAGATTCTATTAACATCCCCATCTTATAAATGTTCAAGGGATTGCCAGTAAAGCAGAGATCCAAATTCAAGTGCCTACAAGGACCAGAAAGGTATGAAATAAGCAGAGGGGCCCCAAAGGCCTGTCATCGCTCTAATCATCAGGACTGCACCGAGAGGCCTTCTCCTCCCCTTTCCTAGGCAGGACCTCCTCCTGCCCCACAATTTTTATGTCCACAAGCCTGAAGACATCGTCAAGGCTCTGGGGAGGAGGGAAGGTTATTTCACAACTTTCAGGATCTGGTTTGCTTTCTCCAGCGATAGGGGGCAGAACATTACAGGCCAAGGAAGGAAGCATTCCTAACCCCTGACACCCTTCATCATTCCTCACGCATTTCAGACATCTGCATGCTCTGATCACTTGTACGCCTCAGCTTGGAAAGGTGTTACCACCAGTCTGACAGGTGCAGAAGCCAAGGCTTAGAAAAATGCAATGGCTTGCCCAAGGTAACCCTCCAGTGTTGCGCCAGACTTGAGTTTCCTGAGATTTCATCTACTGCTCTTTTCACAAAGCCATACCACGTGTGCCTGGGAGCCACAGAGGGTTCTGCAGGCCCTCCTGCCCTCACCGAGGTCCTCTGGGAGCCGCTCTAAAGACACCACTGGATGTGCTGGCTTCCACTGTGGCCCTGCTATCTGTCCCCAGTCCCCAGCCTGTACTGAGAGCTTTATTTGCTTACTGAAACCTTGGGTATTGGAATGGCCAAGGAGAACTCTGTAATCACGGGCTGCTGCTGTTGCTAAGAAACAGGTCCTTTAAATCCAATTTACAAAAAAGATAGAGCGAGCGAGCAAGTGAGAGCGAGAAAGGGATGCTTGAACATCTGGTTCTCCTCCCTGGCTGTCTCCGGTGACTGTGAAAATGAGATAAGTACATTCCAAGATGGATGCTGGCCCTCTCTAAGCCATTTTCCGACTTGCCTCTAAGCTGATATTTCTGGTCAGCCTTGGGTTTGACAGGTTGTGGAGAAGGGTGGGGGGAGTGCTCTTGCAGGAAGCCTGGTGGGTTTAAGAATTCCAGGCACCTTGTCTCCTCCAGGAATGACTCAGATGCCCCCGAGCCACTGAACTAACGGGGTTCTTACGTCTAGAGCTCCCCACCCCGACTCCCACTGTCAGAATAATCATTCCACATATTTATATAATCCTCTTCAGCTCACTCTGGATTTCACGCATGTTACCTTAGCTCTTACGGAGGAAATATTATTCTCTGCATATCACAGACGAGGAGGAAATTACGACAGTTAGAAAATGCACCTGGGCCAGGAGTGGAGGGGTCACGAGCCCTAACCCCAGTGCTGCCAAGAGCAGGCTCAGCTACTCACTCCCCTCTTTGGGCCTCAGATAACGCAGCCTTAAGCCATGAGCTAGAGTTAGATCATGGTTTCCCTCAGTGTGTGCTGCAGAGCAACATTCCATGGGCGGTTACTGGGTACCAGGTTAAAAAGGAATCCTCTGGTCAAACAAGTCTGGGAAAGTTAGTTTTAAGTTATTTAGGTGGTTAAGTTAGTTAGCTCTCACTATAAGATTACTCAGAGCCTTGAATGCTTTAATATGCTGTAGAAATCTCCAAGAGCAGCTATCTTAGCTTGCGTTTCCCCAGAAGCAGGCTGTGATACAAGAATTTGAGTGCCAGCAGTTTATTCGGGAGGTGCTGTCAGGGAACCCTGGTAGGGAAATAAAGAAATGAGATAGGGGGACTTCCCTGTGGTCCGGTGGTTAAGAATCTGCCTTGCTGTGTAGGGGACCTGAGTCAAGCCCTGGTGGGAGAACTAAGGTCCCAACATGACTCTAAGCAACTAAACTCACGCAGAAACTATTGAGCCCATGGGCTATGGAGCGTACATGCCACAGCCAAGACCCGGTGCAGCCAATAAATAAATATTATTTTTAAAAAAGAAGTGAGATAGGAAAAGGAAGGCAGCCATGAAGGAGGAGTTACCAAGCAAGGTATCACTGTGGGCAGCAGGAGCTTCATCCACTGGGGATCTTTGGTGGGGGATACGTGCCTCAGAGTTATCCCATCAGGAGTGAGGGAGCTGGGGTATTTATACCCCAACTGTGGCCAGTCACTGAGCTGGGCTAGGGAGGGGTGTCCTTAATTGTCATTAAAGGTCCAGTATTTCTTATTTTTCAATTTTCACTTTCATGCATTGGAGAAGGAAATGGCAACCCACTCCAGTGTTCTTGCCTGGAGAATCCCAGGGACGGCGGAATCTGGTGGACTACCGTCTCTGGGGTTGTACAGAGCTGGACACGACTGAAGTGACTTAGCAGCAGCAGCAAGCACAAGAAGAAACACTTCAGAGGGGCTGCTCTTCCAGATACTGATAGCTGGAAGTCCAGCCCAGTGCACTGACTTGGCAATTGTGGGAGTGACTGGTGGTACCCCAATAATATCTACTATATGGAAGAAAACTGCAGTTTTCAAGGCTGATTCAGTCACAACACTCTGAGGAAAACAGCTCCAGGGCCTCATGTTCCATGGAAGAGTCTATGGAAATATCAAGCTAGGCCCTCTCCAAGGGATGATGGGTAGCTCTACAAGTCTGAGGCAATAACCTTATAAGGACCGAAGAATCACATTTGCTCATCATCAGTTCAGTCACTCAGTCATATCTGAGTGGGCTGCAGCACACCAGGCCTCCCTGTCCATCACCAACTCCCAGAGCACGTTCAAACTCACTGACTCATCCATTGACTCAGTGATGGCACCAAACCATCTCATCCTCTGTCATCCCCTTCTCCTCCTGTTTTCAATCTTCCCCAGGATCAGGGTCTTTTCCAGTAAGTCAATTCTTCTCATTAGGTGGCCAAAGTATTGGAGCTTCAGCTTCAGCATCAGTCCTTCCAATGAATATTCAAGATTGATTTCCTTTAGGATTGATGGGTTTAATCTCCTTGCAGTCCAAGGGACTCTCAAGGGTCTTCTCCAACACCACATTTCAAAGGCATCAATTCTTTGGTGATCAGCTTTCTTACTAGAGAATTCCCTGATAGCTCAGTTGGTAAAGAATCTGCCTGCAGTGCAAGAGACCTATGTTCAATCTCTGGGTTGGTAAGATCCCGTGGAGAAGGAAATGGCAACCCACTCCAGTATTCTTGCTTGGAAAATCCCCGTGGGCAGAGGAGCCTGGCGGGCTGCAGTCCACGGGGTCGCGAGAGTTGGACACAACTTAGCAACTAAATGACAGCTTTCTTTACAGTCCAGCTCTCACATCCACACACGACTACTAGAAAAAACACAGCTTTCACTAGATGGACCTTTTTCAGCAAAGTAATGTCTCTGCTTTTTAATATGCTGTCTAGGTTTATCATAGCTTTTCTTCCAAGGAGGAAATGTCTTAATTTCATGGCTGCAGTCACCATCTGCAGTGATTTTGGAGCCAAAGAAAATAAAGTCTACCACTTTCCATTGCTTCCTCATCTATTTGCCATGACGTGATGGGACCAGATGCCATGATCTTCACTTTTTAAATGTTGAGTTTTAAGCCAGCTATTTCACTCTCATCTTTCACCTTCATCAAGAAGCTCTTTAGTTCCTCTTCACTTTCTGCCATAAGGGTGGTGTCATCTGCATATCTGAGGTTATTGATATTTCTCCTGGCAGTCTTGATTCCAGCTGGTGCTTCATCCAGCCCTGCATTTTACATGATGTACTCTGCATATAAGTTAAATAAACAAGGTGACAATATACAGCTTTGAAGTATTCCTTTCCCAATTTCAACTACTCCATTGTTCCATGTCCAGTTCTAACTGTTGCTTCTTGACCTGCATACAGGTTTCACAGGAAGCAGGTAAGGTGGTCTGGTATTCCCACCTCTTGAAGAATTTTCCACAGTTTGTTGTGATCCACACAGTCAAAGGCTTTAGCATAGTCAATGAAGCGGAATAAGGTGCTTTTCTGGAATTCTCCTGCTTTTTCTATGATCCAACGGATGTTGGCAATTTGATCACATTTGCTCACCACCTCCCCAAAGCTGGTGAATCCTCACAGACATGAGATAAATTTGCCTCTGATCTGCCCCCAGTTCACCCTTCAGCACGTTCAACCACATTTCTAAGATGCTGCCTTCTGACCTAGGTTCTAGTCTGGACCATCGCAGTCCATACAGCAAGCTCCTGCTACTATGTATATGCAGGATTATCATCCCCTACCCCTAGGAGTCACCATCCCCTTCTCAGTTCCTTAGGTTGGCTGGAAACAAGAAAACTATTTCAGACTGCCTCCTCTGCTCACCCCTCTCCCCACACTGGTCGCCTGGATCTGCAGCCTGATTTTTGAAAGCCAAATAATAATACTAATTCCAAGAGAATTAGTAGCAGGGTAGCAGGGTGGTTTAGAGCATAGGTGCCTGGAATCAAATTATACCTCCACTACGTACTACCTGTGTGACCTTGAGCAAGTTAGGTACCATCTCTGTGCCTCCAGTTTCTCTGAAAGGGATGATAACAATGCTGCCCATGTAGAACGGTTATTACAATGTGTTAGTTACTATTAGAATGTAGTGCCTGCAGACAGTAGGTACTCAGGAATGATGTCATTAAGACAGCCATATGATAGCAGCTCCCACTGCAGTATTCTTGCCCGGGAAATCCCGAGGACAGAGGAGCCTGGCACGCTACAGTCCACGCGGTCGCAAAAGGACCAGACGCGACTTAGTGACTAAACAACAATGCTTTTGAGCTCTCATCCCATGCCAGACACCATGGTAAACACTTTATATATATTAAATCATACAATCCCAGCTATCTACCTGTCAAGCTATGCTATTATCCACATTTTACTGATGTGGAAATAAAGTTCAGAGTAGCTATGCCACTGGTCCAAAGTCACAAGATGGGTAAGCAACCAAGAAAAATCTTTCATGTCTCCAGGAATGGTTGCCCCAGTGTGGAAACCTGGGACATGTGAAACAAGGTTTGGTGCGGCTCAAAGGCTACTGAGGGTGCCTTCTAGGTGATCAGCCCATGGCTAGTTCTTTCTCTTCCCTCATCTCAGAATCCTACAGAAAATACATAGTTCTCCTTGGGCCCTGGATCTGATACTTGGAAGTCGAAACTTTCCACCTTTGTCTTCTCTGCCTGCCAGAACTTGTCCTGAGCCATAAAGCCCTTTTCCTCCAGGAGGCCTTTTAGGATCCTTCCTACATCCAGCTGCAAAGAGGTTTTCCTCCTTCCCTTCCCTAGTAGAGTTCTACCTCAATTACACTCTTTGGAATGTTAACTTCCTGACACCTTCCTTGTGTAGGTCTCTTAGCACACTGGATATCATGAGCAGGTGTGGCTACTCCACAAAGCAGAGGCATTGTCTTCAACCCTAGGCTACAAGGCCTAACCCAAGTGGGATCTGTCACAACTTTAAGCGGCTAACACTGAGATGGAGCGGAGAAGTCATCTCTCCATGAATTTTACAGCAAGGGGCACCACCCTGCTTCACTCACCCAGTCAGGCGGTGGAGGAACCAGACTCAAACCCAGGACTCTTGGCTTCCAGCCCAGAGCTCTCACACTGAGGACCTGGAGGACTGTCTCCAGGATGATTCAGGATATTGAATTAACAGGCAACATATACAAGAAGGGACTTATACATACACATTTCCCCACCACCACCATCCTCAGGATACCGAGTTCCCTGCTCATCTCCCTGGCCTGCTCACTCCTCTTCTCCTTCTTGTGATTTCTCTGCAATTATAGTCCAGTGTCTGTGCTTTTGCGTCCCACCGATGAGACTGAAATGCCAGCCATTAGTCTCCATTCTTCACACTCTTAAATGAGAGGGCCAAGATTAATGAAGCATCTTCTCTCAATCAGGAAGCCATTTCAGGCTGTGCTTTTTAAGCCCAGCGAGTTGTGCAGATGAATTAATACTGCCTGACCTTTTTATTTTCCACTGGAGGATTGGTGGTGCTCCCCCTACCCTTACACTGTTTGAGAAGCAATCCTGCTCTCAGCCACTTGGTTCAGCAGCTAGGAGTGTGAGCCCAAAGTGAGAGTGTCGCCTCACAGCACTGAGGGCAGACCATTCCCAGGAGCAGTTGGGTGAGGGCAAGCAGGCTGATGTAGCTTCTAGAGGCTCCTCCTACTCAATACATCCACACCTAACAAAACACAAAAGCAGACAGAGGACCCAGCAGGAAAGTGTTGCCAAGCCAAGTCCTTGACGTGCGCTGGGGGTCCCGGAGCCCAGGACAACATTCAAAATAGCTAACAGCAAAGTGTGGCAGACGCCTGCCATGGACCAGCACAGGGCCAGCCAGGCACATCCCAGGGGCTATCAGCTGTGGACAGAGCATTTGTTCTCCCAAGAACTGAAGAAGGTTGGGGTGCTGATCCAGAGAGAGAGAAAAAGTAGGCGGAGAGGGAAGAGGATCAAGTAACACAATGGAAGAGTTGAACTCAAGTCGTGGAAACAATCAAGGGACGTTATATAAAAGCAACATCTAATCTTAAATCTTAAATTGCTTGTGTTTTTGCAAGAGAAATTACTCCCCATTAGTGAAGGACTCTACACACAAATGTCTACCTATGTCTGTGTGTGATACAGCAGAGGTGGGAGGGCTGTGGGGGGAAGGGGCTGAAGTATACATCAGAATCCCCACATTTCTGGACAGGAAGGTGTTCCAGAGTAGGGGGCAGATGAGCTGGAGCTTTCAGAATGAGTAGGAGCTTTCCAGTATGAAGATCTCTCCTCTCTCCCCTATGCTTCAGAAGCGAGTCTGTTCCTGTTTCTACTAGATAATTAGCTAAGCTTTGTCGTAGCTGTACAGGTCTCTTCCTAGGATGTGAGCTCCTTATTGGAGGGGTCCTGCTTCTTTCATCTCTGCATCCTCAGCACCCAGCATATGTTTGATCCAGAATCACTGGCCCATCTTTCCCACTAGGGTATAATGTATTCAATCAGGAGAGTGTTGGAAGGTGGAAGAGAGGCAAGAGAGAGGTGATATGCAAGATGACGTTGATGAAGGCTATGCTCAAGACAGAAAGTATTGGAAGAAGAAACTGTGGATATTGGGCAGATGAGTAACAATTTCTGTCTCATCATCTCTTATTTCCTGAGTGGAACTTGTAAATGTGCTGTTTCTGTGTTCACTGAATGGGCCAGTGTCACCACACAAGCAGTTACACACACACACACACACACACCAATAACAATAATGATGATGGTGCTATGACTAGGTCAGTGTTCAGAATCATAATGTGTGTTCTCGGTGGCACACATTTCAAAATTTTTTTTGTTTTGCTTGCATTTCTGTTCATTCATTCAGCCAACCAAGCTCCTCCTACGTGCCAGCAGCTTCTCTAGGTGTCAGGATTAAATACAGTCCCTCGACCTCAAGAAGAGAAAGTGGCCACTTCAGACAGGAATCACATGAGATTTTTCTTAGTTTATGATATGTCATAGGAGCACAGGGAAAGGAAGGAGGAAGTGGCAGCTAGCTGAGCCTGGAAAGAAAGATGGGATTCAGGCAGGAAAGGAGCAGGAAGGGCATCCTGGGGAGAGAGGCAGCGTGAGTGAAAGTCTCATTGTCTTCATTCGCATTTGGTACTGCTTTTATAGCGTGTTAATACATATTTTTTCCTGCTTAAAAATTAAAAGCAGGGCTTCCCTGATGGCTCATTGGTAACGAATCCACCTGCCAATGCAGCAGATATGGGTTCGGTCCCTGATCCAGGAAGATCCCACATGCCATGGGGCGATTCAGCCCGTGAGCCCCAGCTACTGAGCCTGTGCTCTTGAGCCTGTGAGATGAAACAAAAGCAGCCACCCCTGAGAAGCCCACACCCTGCAGCTAGAGTAACCCCCACTCACCACAACCAGAGGAAAGCCCGCACGGCGACGAAGACCCAGCACGGCCAAACGTAAAGAAAGAAAGACAGTTACTTTTTAAAGAGAAAGTGGCATTTACAGCCTGCAGCAAGATACCAAAGTGTAGCAACAGATGAGCTATAAGAAGAAGGTGCCCTGGGAAGGAGGCCATGCTTGCCACCTGCAGTGCCCTGTTAAGGAATCTGGACTTTCTTCAGCATGACACCATGGAGGGTTTCTAAGCCTGGTGATGAGGGAACAGGAGAGCTAGAGGCAGACAGCTGGCCGTTTCCTTGAGGCTGGGAAGACCGGTTTCCCAGGCAAGCTCCACTGGAAGGTCCACCCATCATCCCCAAGGCTCATGAGCACCGCCCTCCTGTGCAGACATTTGTACTTGGGCTGTGTGAGGGCCAGGGAATATTTCACTCACATGAAATCATCCTTCTCCCACACTGTTTCTCTTTTCCAAAAAGAAGAGAAAAGCTGGTCTCTACCCAAGGTTGTGTGCGCAGGTGTGGCTATCCTAGTGAGATCAGTGCATGGGGTGGTCTCCATGGAGATGCCATGTTGGTTCAGGGTGGAGGAGCAGAGCCATCCCCACACCTGTCTGAGCCTGCACCTGGGCAAGCTCTGCATTTTCCAGTAGGAATGGGTAGCGCACATCGTCGAGAATGAGTGGGTCCACCCAGGGAAACTTGCACTAAAGACCAAGCTAGAAAACTAGCCAGCAGGAGGCAAAGCCCATTCATAACATGAACAGAACCCAGCCACTCGCCATGGCCCTAAGGCTCACTCACAACTGAAACACCCAGTCTAAATGTCTGCCTTATTTTGTGCTGCTTTTTATAGTCCATCAATAAATATTTTCTGTTGAAGAAAGATGTTTTGACTTCCTTGCAGGAACATGTACTCTTCTTATACAAAAAAAAAGAAAACTAAAGCTTAAAGATCAAATTTTTTAGCAAACTGATAGAAATCCAAAAGGGAAATCTATTCTAAAATATGCAAAAATAAGGCTACACACACACACAGACATTTACCAAAAAAAATTCACAGCAGCACAAAAGCAACCCCCAGCTCACTCTCCAGAGCTCCAGAAAACCTCCTTGCCCTTGGCAGCCAGGCCATGGAAGGCCCCCCCAAATCCCCCACCATCTGGCATTTTTGTCTGCAAAGCACAGGCCTTTCTACCCTGGGCTGCCTGCCCACCCTGCGGATGAGGCCAGGCACTGGTGAGGGCTGCCTGGGCTTTGCCTCCCTGCCATGGTAACCACCACATGCGCACGTGCACACACACACACACGTGCACATGCATAGGCACACGCACGCGCACACTCTCAGCCCTGCCTGCTTCCTGGCCCTGTCACCATAGGCTCAGGCCAGGGCAGCTTGACTGTCAACTCTGTCCTAATCCCACCTACCCCACACAGCAGCCAAAAAGGCACTCACGCCAGGGAGGGGGCGGGAGAGGAGAGACAGCCTCAGGGAGGCAGCAGGACTCGAGGGAGGGAGCAAGGCCCTGGGGAGGGGGCCACGCAGGCAGGTGGCAGAGGGGCCCTCATTAGCTGGACCATCTGTCAAGAGTGAAGGAAAGGCACCCAGCTCTGCAGTCCAGGGCCCTGCTGTACATACACTCACACACTCTCACACATGTACAAACACACACACAATTATACACACACATATATTGACATCCACCCATGCACACATACCCATAATATCCTACAAAGATATACACATCCTCCCCTACATGTGAACACATAAGTGTACACAAATGACAGCTGCACACACATACACGAACATACCTACACACCGATATGTAGTCACACACTCATGCATAACCCACGCACAAAGATAAACATAACCGTATATACACATGTGCTTAAACCTACACCCATATGTAGTCAAACATACATGCGCAGACTCCCACGTAAGCACATACTCCCACATGGCTACATTCTCTCTCCCGTGCAACCCCACTGCTGCTGCTGCTGCTGCTAAGTTGCTTCAGTCATGTCCGACTGTGCGCAACCCCATACACAGCGGCCCACCAGGCTCCCCCATCCCTGGGACTCTCTAGGCAAGAATACTGGGGTGGATTGCCATTTCCACACCCGTGCACAAATGCACCCAGAGCTCTTCCCCGCTGCCGTCCTGCCAGGCCGTGGGTCCTCCACCTCCATGCTCTGTGTGCCTTTCATGCTCCATGATCTCTCTTCCACCCAGCAGTCCTACAAGGCCTTGCTGCCCTGCCACTCATGAGTCAGGAGAGCAAAGGGCGGCAAAGACTGGGTGAGGAAGAGTTCAACCCCATAGTGAGAAGCATTGATCACAGTCGTTTTCTGAGGATGCTTAAAATGTAAGGAGAAAGAGAAGGCAACTAACTCGATCCATGGCTCCCTGACTTCACTACCTTGCTAAAAGCAAGACCTAGACCACCAGAGGGCTACCTCCAAGGCCTGAGGCACTGTTAACACACGCCTTGACTGTGGTTGGGAAGACGGTAGGGTACGCAGGTTCAGGGCACAGAGCTGGTCTCAGCAGCACCATACCTGGGCTGCATGATCTTTGTTTCTAGCATCTCTGAACTAAGATGGGGATTATACCTTCCTCACCAGAGTTCTGTGTAGTCTCATGAGATCATACCTGGACCGTGATCACCTGGTGCCTGGCACATGCTAAGAACTCAATAAACCCCAACTATTTTACTCTTGAAGACTACTATCCATATTTCAAAGTTTTATTAAAGAACCATAATCCGGGTGAGGGCTCCAGGTTATTTCAAAGTATCTTTTCTTTAGAGAGATGCAGATGTAGAGACTTGTGCACATAGTGGGAGAAGGAAAGGGTAGGACAAACTTTAAGAGCAGCCTTGAAATATATAGACTACCATGCGTGAAACAGACCACTAACGGGAGCTGCCATATAACAAGGAGCTCATCTCGGGGCTCTGCGATGACCTAGAGAGGTGGGAGGTGGGTGAGGGGTGGGAGGAGGCTCAAGAGGGAGGGGGTATATATACGTATTTATATGCATATATATATTTATGGCCGATTCATGTTGTACGGCAGAAACCGACACAACATTGTAAAGCAATTATCCTCCTACTAAAAATAAAAATAAATACATGGAGTATCTTCTATTTCAAATGAACCAAAGTGGTGTCGGTGGGCTGGACTCTGAAGTCAGTGCAGCCAGGCAGCACCAAACACCTACTGTTTCCTGATCGCGATCTCCACCTGCAGCCATGGAGGAGGCACAACCTCTCTTCCCAGAAAGCTTAGCCTCCCTGGAGAAGAAAGAGAAGTTTGGAAACAAACACAATAAAAAGGAAATAGATTAAAAATGGAGAAAACAACCCACATTCACTTGCCAGTAAGGAAAATGAGACTTGGAGAGGCAAAAATGATAAGTTGCCCAAGGATGCACAGCTGATAAAGGGCAGGGCAGGGCAGGGACCTGAGCTCAGGCCTACCTTGAGGCCAGATCTTATGCTCTTTCCACTGTAATGTGGCGCTCAGGGGACTCCACCTTTAGAGTAAATAGAAACTCTGGCCAACTGGGTGGTGGGCTCCTAGCAAGCATGGCCTAAACCTGTCAGAGTGACTCAGACTTGATAGAAATAAAAAGTCAGAGAGAATGAATAAAGAAAATAAAATGGGAAGTTTTAAATCTCTCATCCATAAACAAAGCAGAATACATAAACAACCCAGGAACAGCCCTCATAGGAGATAACACCATGCATTTTTACAGAGGGATTTACAAGACCTGAATAAATGGGAAGATGTGCTATATTTACACATTTGAAGACTGCCTCTGAAGAAAATGTTCTTTTCTCCAACTTTACGCAGAACTTTAACCAATTCTAAACAAAATCCTAAGGCCATTATGTTTTGAACTTAGAAAAATCATTCTACGTTTCATCTGGAAGAATGAATAGATAAAGTTGGGCAAGAAAATACTGAAAAAAGAAGCCTAGCGTGGAACTTGGTATACTGGATATGAAAACTTATTTATACATCTATTAAATTTTAAACATTGATATTGGTGCAAGAACACATAGGTCAATAAAACAGAATATGTAGCCAGAAACAGATATTGGTACATGTGAGAACTTAATATCAAATCAAGGATGCTCCACAAACCAGTGAGAACAGGATGGATGATTCAATCAATGGACCTGGGGAAACTGGAGACCTGGGGAAAAATCCTGTTAGCGTCTCACTTCACAGCATATATCCAAATAAAACAAACCTAGAAAAAATGTAGGTGACTGTGTATCTCATTTCCCTCTGAACACAATCAAATCTATTAGGAGGAGCCACAATAGAAAAGATGAAGATTGAACTCTGAACAAATCTGAAACTTTGCAAGTCAAAAATCAACATAAGACAATGGTTGCAGCTGGTTGATGGATACAGAGATGCATTCATTACTGTATTCACTCTGCTTTTGTGTCTTTGAAAATGACCATGGTTAAAAATAAAAGTTTTTAAAAACATAAATTTAAAAGGCAAATAACCATAGTGAAAAATACTTTTTTAACATCTGTGAGGCCTATAAACCACTGTTATCTTTAAGGTGCAAAGTCTTCCTCCAAACGACTAACAAGCATCAGCAATTCTTTGGCCACCTAATACGAACAGCTGACTCACTGGAAAAGGCCCTGGTGCCAGAAAAGAATGAAGGCAGAAGGAGAAGAGGGCAACAGCGGATGAGACGGTTGAGCGGCTGGCATCACTCGCGTGGTGACTGAACAAGCATCTGCAGACGGGAAGTGGCCGTGGATTCCTCTCTGAGCATCCAGTCCCTCTTCCTTCTTCCTCCCAGTCCTGGATTTCTACTGAAACCCACAAGTTCTGGGGATGTTGACTTCATCCCCAGCCCGTGTGACCTGACTACACCAATCAAAGCCTCCCAGTCCCCAGTCACTGTGATTGGCTTGGAAGGGGCACGTGACCCCAACAGGATGAATCTTGGGGCTTTTAATGGGCATGGGGGCTGAGAAGTTACTTCTTTCCTGCTGGGCTTTAGTGGAGTCCCAGAAGCTCTGGGAGACCCCAAGGGCTGGGAGTAGTGAGAAGTCTCTCTGAAATAAAGCCCACCCTGGAAAGCTGAGCCAAGAAGAGATGAGAGAGAGAAAGAGGGCTCAGTGATATTTTTTTGAATCCTGGACCAAGTTTCACCTAACGTTATATCTACTCCTGTGTAAATGCAAAGAGACAAAAATTACTTTTTTTTTTGGATTTCTGTTACCTGCAACCAGAAGCAACCAAACAAAAATGAGCTAAATGAGCCTGAGAGTGTAGAGATTGGCAAGCAGGCACCACCCCCAAAAGGGAGAAGTTGGTAGCTTTTTGCATGTGCCCCACAGGTGGGCAAGGAAGCTCAGCAGAGCTGAGGTGGGCAGGCTTCCCCTCACGCAGAGGCTGGGTAGGTCTCACCCGTGCTCCGGTTCTGGTTCTGGCTCATCTCCAAGCTGCCCCATAGCGCCCTTCTCCTTCTCTTTCTGATGGAAGAGACTTGGATGTCACTTGGACCCCTGGAGTCACCACAGCAGGCAGTCCCCCTCAGTAATGTAAGTCGCTCTGACTAGGAAGATGCTGAAGCATCTGGGGGCAGGTGCTCTTGGGTTATTTTGTCAGAGATCCATAATATCCAGTCTGAAGCTTCCTTTTCCTGCCCTGAGCTTGGAGACCAGATGTGCCCCACAGGTGGGCAAGGAAGCTCAGCAGAGCTGAGGTGGGCAGGCTTCCCCTCACGCAGAGGCTGGGTAGGTCTCACCCGTGCTCCGGTTCTGGTTCTGGCTCATCTCCAAGCTGCCCCATAGCGCCCTTCTCCTTCTCTTTCTGATGGAAGAGACTTGGATGTCACTTGGACCCCTGGAGTCACCACAGCAGGCAGTCCCCCTCAGTAATGTAAGTCGCTCTGACTAGGAAGATGCTGAAGCATCTGGGGGCAGGTGCTCTTGGGTTATTTTGTCAGAGATCCATAATATCCAGTCTGAAGCTTCCTTTTCCTGCCCTGAGCTTGGAGACCAGTTCAGGGACTCTTCCAGCAGAATGCCGCCTCACTGAAGTGGTCAGGGTGGCATGGGGGTGACCAAGAGCTATCTGGGTGTGGCCTCTTCAACTTTACAAGGCCAAAAGGAGCCTTCTCTATGTACCCACAGAGGACCAAACTCAGGGACAGTTAAATCAGGATCCCTGTTGGACAAACCCAAACGTCAATTGTGTTCATCCACAGGGGTGAATCTTTCTTTGTGGACCTGGAATGTCCGGGCCCATAGGCAGGGTCCCTGCATGCATCTTGGTCCCTCCAGCAGCCTAGGGAGCATGATATTGGGGCCAATGAGGACACAGGTCATCCCCCGGGCGTGGGGAGGGCTGATGGTGCGAACTGCCCACAGTCTAGGGTCAGCGCTGAGAGGACCCACCTTCTATCCTGGTCCCGGAATTCTGCCCCAACATGTATTTGCCAAATTTTATTCTAGGAATTCCACTTTTCATGACAGCACTTTTCCATAACAACTCAACAGAGGGATTTACAAGACCTGAATAAATGGGAAGATGTGCTATATTTACACATTTGAAGACTGCCTCTGAAGAAAATGTTCTTTTCTCCAACTTTACGCAGAACTTTAACCAATTCTAAACAAAATCCTAAGGCCATTATGTTTTGAACTTAGAAAAATCATTCTACGTTTCATCTGGAAGAATGAATAGATAAAGTTGGGCAAGAAAATACTGAAAAAAGAAGCCTAGCGTGGAACTTGGTATACTGGATATGAAAACTTATTTATACATCTATTAAATTTTAAACATTGATATTGGTGCAAGAACACATAGGTCAATAAAACAGAATATGTAGCCAGAAACAGATATTGGTACATGTGAGAACTTAATATCAAATCAAGGATGCTCCACAAACCAGTGAGAACAGGATGGATGATTCAATCAATGGACCTGGGGAAACTGGAGACCTGGGGAAAAATCCTGTTAGCGTCTCACTTCACAGCATATATCCAAATAAAACAAACCTAGAAAAAATGTAGGTGACTGTGTATCTCATTTCCCTCTGAACACAATCAAATCTATTAGGAGGAGCCACAATAGAAAAGATGAAGATTGAACTCTGAACAAATCTGAAACTTTGCAAGTCAAAAATCAACATAAGACAATGGTTGCAGCTGGTTGATGGATACAGAGATGCATTCATTACTGTATTCACTCTGCTTTTGTGTCTTTGAAAATGACCATGGTTAAAAATAAAAGTTTTTAAAAACATAAATTTAAAAGGCAAATAACCATAGTGAAAAATACTTTTTTAACATCTGTGAGGCCTATAAACCACTGTTATCTTTAAGGTGCAAAGTCTTCCTCCAAACGACTAACAAGCATCAGCAATTCTTTGGCCACCTAATACGAACAGCTGACTCACTGGAAAAGGCCCTGGTGCCAGAAAAGAATGAAGGCAGAAGGAGAAGAGGGCAACAGCGGATGAGACGGTTGAGCGGCTGGCATCACTCGCGTGGTGACTGAACAAGCATCTGCAGACGGGAAGTGGCCGTGGATTCCTCTCTGAGCATCCAGTCCCCCTTCCTTCTTCCTCCCAGTCCTGGATTTCTACTGAAACCCACAAGTTCTGGGGATGTTGACTTCATCCCCAGCCCGTGTGACCTGACTACACCAATCAAAGCCTCCCAGTCCCCAGTCACTGTGATTGGCTTGGAAGGGGCACGTGACCCCAACAGGATGAATCTTGGGGCTTTTAATGGGCATGGGGGCTGAGAAGTTACTTCTTTCCTGCTGGGCTTTAGTGGAGTCCCAGAAGCTCTGGGAGACCCCAAGGGCTGGGAGTAGTGAGAAGTCTCTCTGAAATAAAGCCCACCCTGGAAAGCTGAGCCAAGAAGAGATGAGAGAGAGAAAGAGGGCTCAGTGATATTTTTTTGAATCCTGGACCAAGTTTCACCTAACGTTATATCTACTCCTGTGTAAATGCAAAGAGACAAAAATTACTTTTTTTTTTGGATTTCTGTTACCTGCAACCAGAAGCAACCAAACAAAAATGAGCTAAATGAGCCTGAGAGTGTAGAGATTGGCAAGCAGGCACCACCCCCAAAAGGGAGAAGTTGGTAGCTTTTTGCATGTGCCCCACAGGTGGGCAAGGAAGCTCAGCAGAGCTGAGGTGGGCAGGCTTCCCCTCACGCAGAGGCTGGGTAGGTCTCACCCGTGCTCCGGTTCTGGTTCTGGCTCATCTCCAAGCTGCCCCATAGCGCCCTTCTCCTTCTCTTTCTGATGGAAGAGACTTGGATGTCACTTGGACCCCTGGAGTCACCACAGCAGGCAGTCCCCCTCAGTAATGTAAGTCGCTCTGACTAGGAAGATGCTGAAGCATCTGGGGGCAGGTGCTCTTGGGTTATTTTGTCAGAGATCCATAATATCCAGTCTGAAGCTTCCTTTTCCTGCCCTGAGCTTGGAGACCAGATCAGGGACTCTTCCAGCAGAATGCCGCCTCACTGAAGTGGTCAGGGTGGCATGGGGGTGACCAAGAGCTATCTGGGTGTGGCCTCTTCAACTTTACAAGGCCAAAAGGAGCCTTCTCTATGTACCCACAGAGGACCAAACTCAGGGACAGTTAAATCAGGATCCCTGTTGGACAAACCCAATCGTCAATTGTGTTCATCCACAGGGGTGAATCTTTCTTTGTGGACCTGGAATGTCCAGGCCCACAGGCAGGGTCCCTGCATGCGTCTCGGTCCCTCCAGCAGCCTAGGGAGCATGATATTGGGGCCAATGAGGACACAGGTCATCCCCCGGGTGTGGGGAGGGCTGATGGTGCGAACTGCCCACAGTCTAGGGTCGGCGCTGAGAGGACCCACCTTCTATCCTGGTCCCGGAGTTCTGCCGCAACATGTATTTGCCAAATTTTATTCTAGGAATTCCACTTTTCATGACAGCACTTTTCCATAACAACTCATCTTTTAAAAAATTATTACTTTTCCTAGCTGTTATTTTTGCATTCTTTTCTAATTCTACTTTGAACATAATATTTGATAGACAAAAAAGAATGTAACAAATATGTTAAAATACACAATATGAAAATGACCTCCCCAATCTACCACCCCATCTGTAAGCTAGAACATCACCAGTAAGTTGTATCTGCCTATCCCACTGTCATACTTTGCCCCACTCAAAGCAGCCAAATCTTGATTTTTTTGTGTTTATTATTCATTTGCTTTTTGTGTAATTTTTTCACATGAATGATTTATAAAATTGGAATCAAATTCTCTGTATCTTCTTATTTCACTTAACTTGATATGCCTCTAAGATGTATTCATGCTGTTCCAAATAGCTGAAGTTCATTCACTTTCATTGCTGCATTACATTCCTTTGTGCAAATGTATTCTAATTTATATATCCATTCATCTGTCTACAGATATTTAAGTTGTTTGAGTTGGCAGTTTTCTGCTATACCAAACATGCTCCTAGAAACATTCCTAAAACACTGGTACCCACAGGCAAGAAGTTCTCTGGGCATTGCTGGGTCAAAGTGAAAGAAAGTGAAAGTCACTCAGTCATGTCCAACTCTTTGCAACCCGATTGTCTATACAGACCATGGAATTCTCCAGGCCAGAATACTGGAGTGGGTAACCTTTCCCTTCTCCAGGGGATCTTCCCAACCCAGGGATCAAACCCAGGTCTCCCGCATTGCAGGCGGCTCTTTACCAGCTGAGCCACAAGGGAAGCCCAAGAATACCGGAGTGGGTAGCCTATCCCTTCTCCAGCGGATCTTCCTGACCCAAGAATCACACTGGGGTCTCCTGCATTGCAGATGGATTCTTTTGCAACTGAGCTATCAGGGAAGCTCAATGCTGGGTCAGTCTATACTCAAATGTTCAGTTTCACAAGATTAGTGCTAACCGCATTCCCACATTCTCCCTTTAAGAGTGTGGTTGCCTGGATTATTACTCCCCATTACTCACTCCCCAGCCTATAAGGGGATTGATTATTCATCTCTACTGATATCTGTGGTATGCAGTGTCTTACTTTGGAGGACATCTCCCTGCCAAGTGACTTGCTTTGACCAATGGAACATAAAAAGAAGTACCAAGTACCTTATCGTGTTCTGTCTTTGCTCTTTTTCCCTTTGCCATGAGATTTTCATGTTCCCCGTGGGAGCTGTTCCATCAGCCTGGACCCTAAAACAAAAAGACATGGAGCAGAGCTGCAGCCAACATAAATGATAAAAGACCTTGAGTGAAAGATGAAACTTTGTGGTTACAAGCCATTGAGTTTAGAGGTTGTTTGTTACAGCATCATAACACAGCAAAGCCTGCCTGAGACAAGACATTCCACTAATATTTACTGAGCATTTCCCACACAACAGGCATATGCTGGGCTCTGTGAAAGCAATGATGTCCAAGATAGACAAGGCTTGTGGCTTCATGGATCAAACTCTAGATAAGCAGCACATCAAAAAGGCTCTAGGGATTCCCTAGTATAGCTCTCAGGGACAAACTCGTCGGTAAGAACTCTTCCCATCAGAGGCAACACACCTGATAAAGAAACGCAGTTTCCCCAAATCCTAGTCAGAACAAGGATGCTTGCTGAAGCTGGGACAGAGGGGAAAAGGGCACGGTTGGGAAAGGCAGCTAAGAACTGAGCTTCTGCTCCAGAAGTGAGTAGACCTGAAGGAGCCCTGCTCCACAACTGGTTCTGTCTGGATATATTTTTAAAGTGAGGCATAATTGACATAATAAATGCACAGACTTTAAAAAAAATGAAACGTGTTCATTGATTCTCAGAAAGTAAGTCCAGGAACTACACTTGAAGCTCAGATAGATCCAGAAGCAAAGAACAGACTTGGGGCCTGTTCTTTCTAGTCTCTCAGCTCTGTTCTCCTCTGTTTGTCTTCATTCTCGACAGCCTCTTCTCTCATGGTGGTGAACTGACCACCACTCGATACAAGCTACTCCTTCATAGCTCTAAGACCACCACTTCAAACAAAGGTCCTGGGCCTGAATCCCAGAGCCAAATTGGGCCACAAGCCCAACCCTGAACCAATCAATGTCCAGGGAGATGAAATACACTGATTGGCCCAGGCCTGGGTCAACTCCTGGAGTTGGTGATGGGGTCACCCTAACCAAACTCCATGGGCTCAAAACAGGGTACCAGTGGACATCCTCAGGGAAAATTAAGGTACACTTACTAGAAAGGGAAACCGATGCTGGGCAGGCAAACCACAAATATTTATAACCACCTCCACCCCCTTCACAGTGGCACACTGGAGCCACAGAAATTGGCTTGTGAGAGGCAATCGGGCATCCCTTCCAAACTTCGCCTTCAGTGGTATCATGTTAGTATGAAATCGCCGTCATGAAAGTGCTTACATCACGGGAACAGGCAGGTGCCACACATCAGGGCTTTCACTTCCCCAGAGGTTGTTACACATTTACTAACCCACCACTGCCCCATCCCTAAGCTTCCTATTGTTATCATTCCAGCTCTCCCTCATCTCTCAGCACCAACTGCACAAGTCCCTGGCCTCTCTGGGACTTGATTTTTCCCAATTATAAAATGCAGAAGTTAAATTCACTCCTTTTGAAGATATCTTCCATCTCTGACAGCTGTGAGACCCTGAAGAGTATGTGTGTGTGTGTGTGTGTGTGTGTGTGTGTGTATGCACACAAGCTCATGTTTCCTTTCTCTGCATCAGAAACCACAAAGGCAGGCCTTGGCCATAAACTCCAATATAATTTGGTGAGCTGTACCTCTTGACTTGGGCTATTAAATCATTTTCCCTCCAAAGGTACACATGTTGTGGCATAAGGAGCAAACTGTTGACAGATGGTGGAGAAACTTCGCAGGCCCATAATTGAGACTTATTTTCATACATTCGTGCCAGTTTGAAATCTAATTGCCAATAAAACAATACTGTGATACTGCCACATCTAATACCTCTGCCACTCTCCAAAGTTACACTTGAATCCACTAGTAAATTCTAATCTCCCAGAGAAAAATATTTCCCCCTCTTCATCAGAAAAGCAGTGCTATAAATCCACGTACAGTGGTTCATTTTCAAATGCGAGCCTACTCTCCGCGGTCCCCAAAGAGCCCTCACTCGGCTAATGTTAGTGCCTGCCTGAGAGCTGTAGATATCCTTTGTTTACTTGACAGAGCACAGATGTGGTTTGGTGTAGCAGCAATGAGATCTTTTGCTGAGAAACGCTCTGATGGGCCAGTTTCTCCCCATCTTAGAAGGACCCACTACCACTCTTTGGAGATCTTTTACCCCCATTAAGGTAACGTGGCTAGAGACCCAGCACCACCCATTGAGTAGGGTAAGAAGGAGGAGCCCTGACCTCCCCTCCCCAATTTTCCATTTTCACCCTCCTGGTGAAATGGTTTGCAGATAGATCAACCCAGATCAATCAGGGCTGTAAACAAAAAATGGGCTTTTGGTGTGATGAAGACATGCAGGGGCGATGTTCATCTGTGTCTACTGAAAACGCGATCTGTCACCCCAAACCACAAGCCTAATAGTAGTACCAGCCATCCTTCACGTGCCAGAGCTCTGCCTAGTTTACAGAGAAACCCTCATTGCGGATGGCACCTGTGCCATGTCTGAGCCCAGGGAAGGTGTGGTAAATGCAGTGATTATGGTCCTTGCCTGCACGGTCTTCACATTAGCCCTGGCATGTGGGCTGTTATTTTTCCCATTTTAGAGACAATAAACTGAGGCTCAGAGTGGCTAAGGAATTTTTCCTTGAGGATGCACAGTGATTAGTGATGATGAGATCTCAACTCAGATTATCTGAGTGAACTCCAAGTCCAGTTTTTTCGTTCTGAGGATTAAGTGAAATTAACTATGGAAGCTTAAAAAAGTTCGGGTCCCTTTCTCCCACCCCAGCCCCACCTCCACCTGTGGCCTAGTTCTTCCGCCTGATCTTTCCCACTTTCCACATACAGGCCCTTAAATGTTTGCAAATGATCATGGTCTCCTGAGCTTTCCTTTCCCCATGCGAAACATGGTTTCTTGGCTTCTTCATACATTCCCCAAGTCATCAGCTGACGTCCAGATCACTCTTTCTCAAGTGAGCACGTGAGTCATGCAGAGAATTTGCTGAAGTGCAAATTTTGACTCAGGAGTTCTGGGGGAGCCTGAGCAGCTGCATCTCTAGCCACTTCCCAGAGGACGCAAATCCTGTTGGTCCATGGATCACACTTTGAGTAGCAACCATAGGGTATAGACCTTCCCTGTTCAACTTCAATGGCCACTGGCCACACGAGGTTATTGAGGATTTTGAAGCGCTGACCTCAGTTTTTATTGTGCTTAATTTAAATCATTTAAATTTAAATTAAGAAACAAAAGCAGTATAAAATATTTTTCCACTAAATACAACTTTTTGTTTCGGTGAACTATATTTCATTTTGACCATTGAAATTTTAGAGCTTGAACTGAGATGTGCTGGAAGTATAAGATACACACTGGATTTCAAAGACTTAGCACATAGTGGGGAAAAAAGAGAATGTAATATCTCAATAATTTGTTTATATTGATTATACGCCAAAATGATAATATTTTGGATAGACTGAGTTATCTAAAATATTGTACTGGCTACTTGAATTTTTTTTAATTTTAGATAGACAGATTGATATGGCCTGCATTGTAAAGCTGTCTCGTTTGAAAAGACCCTGATGCTGGAAAGGATTGAGGGCAAGAGAAGGAGGTGACAGAGGATGAGATGGCTAGTGGCATCACTGACTCAGTGGACATGAATTTGAGCAAACTCTGGGAGACAGAGAAGGACTGGGACGCCTGGCATGCTGCACTTCATGGGGTCACAAAGAGCTGGACATGACTTAGTCATGGAACAACAGCGATGTTTCTATTGAACAGTGATGGTCTAGATCACTCACCAGCCTGACCACTTTTTTTTTCTGCTGAGCTCCAGCTTGTCAACATTCCACTGACACAAGGTCTAGACACTGTACTCATACCAATACCACCTGACGTTTATTGGATTGTTTTGCATGAGTTTGGGGGTCAACCACACGACATCAACTCCCATGTCTTTTTGGCACGACCTGGCGTTCATCCAGCTCTACTCTAGCCTTGATGTGCATAGTCCAGATTTATCATTGTTAAGACCCTGCAGTTTTCCCAGTTTGGTCTCTCCTGTTTGCTTCAGCCCTTTCTTCCTGCCATTCAGGTTTTCCCTTGCATCTTGACTCCATCATTCAACATATCCTTGCCAACTTCACAACATCCTCATATTTGGTAAGCTTGCCTTCATGTCTACAACCAGGGTAGCAATTACATTGTTAAAGGAGACAGGTCACATCTTGAGATTGATCTCAGGCCCCCAGAGCCCTGCTTCCTGAATGACAGCAAGCCATTCATCAGCACCCTTCAGGTATCATACTCTACTCTGCCTGTCTGTGCTGTCCCCTAAAATCCTCTTCCTCTCTCTATATAGCCGTGTGAAAGAGCTCGCCCACAGGTCAGCTGAAATTTCACTGCCAGAAAACTTCCATAGAGAAATAACCGTGGATGTATGTGAAAATACAGCTGAAAGGAAATTTTAACAGTGTAATTTGTAATAGAAAATAGTAAGAAGCAACTTCCATGATGTCTACAACAGAAATTGGTTAAAATACAGTATGGCACATCCACCTATTGTAATGATCTGCATATATTTAAAACATGATGTTATAGAAAAATTGTTGTAGAAAATTGTCCTCAATATATTTAAGTGCTAAATGCATGTTATAGAAGAGTATGTAAAGAACAATAGTACTTTTAGGTATGTGTTTATATTAAGTGGGAAAATGATAGGTGCAAAAATACATTAAAATGGTAAATACAATTATCTCTCAGTGATAGAATTGAAATCACTTTTATTTTCCATGCCAAGGGTTCTGCTTACATTATCTTGTTTAATACTTGCTGCGACTCTGCAGAGTATGCAAAATCATCTTTATCTTACAAGGAGACCAAAACCGAAGCTCACAGAAGTTATCCACCCTGTTCCAGAACCCTCCAGAGGAAGCACAGGGCCATTGGAAATCAGTCCTCCTCGCTAAGTCCGAGTCTCTTCCCCAAGACCCACAGCCTCCCCTCTATGGCCTGGAGGATTCTGTAAGCATGGGATATCTGGATTCCAGCCAAATGTCTGATTATAGCCATTCCTTCCATCTGTGTTTTAAATCTATCCCCATCTCATCTGCTTGAGGACGTAGCTTCAGTCATCTTCTCATTTCATCACATGCCTCCTCGCTACTGAGCATTCCTTTCAGCTTACTAACACGCTCTTATTATGTGTTTAGTCATTCAGCCATTCGTTCATTGATTTAAAAACAAACAAGAAACTGCCTCTCCTAACCTCAATTTTCCCTTCAGGTACCACCTCACTTCTCTTCCTCCCTTTTAGAGCAAAACTCCTTCGAAAAGAGCACAAGGGAGTATTTGACAAATGGTACCAATATTTAGGAACCCCACCAAACGTGGAAATGAGATGACAGGTGACCAGCTTTGCAAGACCTAATTTTCTCATTTGCCGCTTAGAGCCAATGACAGACCATTCTACTGATTTACAGCTGATGCCCATTTGTGACCAAGAGCTAACTGGCAGGAGTAGCTTCAAAACCATGGCTCCTGGGTCCCAGAGGACAGTGATGGAGAAAATATGAAGAGACTCCCAGGACCCAAGTCCTAGAACATATCCTGCCTCTTAGAAGAACAGCAGTGAATGCTCCTCCCCCAGATAAACATCAAACCCAAATCCCCCCATTGTGTAAATCATAAAAGCATCATCATTTCATGTTCTGTAAGCACTTCTGTGGGCTTCCCTGGTGGCTCAGATGGTAAAGAACCACCTGCAGTGCGGGAGACCTAGGTTTGATCCTTGGGTCAGGAAAATCCCCTGGAGAAGGAAATGGCAACCCACTCTAGCATTCCTGCCAGTTCCCTAAAGTGCACAGTCTCTGGCATCAGACAGACCTGGATTTGAACCCTAGCTCTGCCACTTGCCATCTGTATGATTCCAGGAGAACTTTCTAACCTCTGAATCTCCGTTTCCGCAGTTGTAAATAAATTCTCATGAACCAACAGAAAGAATGAAAGCCCACTGAAAACTTGGTGCCTTGTCCCTGAAAAGTGAAGTGAAAGTGAAGCCGCTCAGTCGTGTCCGACTGTTTGGGACCCCATGGACTGCAGCCTACCATGCTCCCCCATCCATGGGATTTCCAGGCAAGAATACTGGAGTGGGTCGCCATTTCCTTCTCCAGAGGATCTTCCCAACCCAGGGATTGAACCCGGGTCTCCCGCATTGTAGGCAGACGCTTTACCATCAGAGCCACCAGGGAAGTCTAGTCCAGAAATGTCCCTAAAACTGAAATGATTAACAGCAGCAATTGACTTTCACGNTCCTTCTCCAGAGGATCTTCCCAACCCAGGGATTGAACCCGGGTCTCCCGCATTGTAGGCAGACGCTTTACCATCAGAGCCACCAGGGAAGTCTAGTCCAGAAATGTCCCTAAAACTGAAATGATTAACAGCAGCAATTGACTTTCACGACAGCACTGAGGGGTAATGTGGTGGTAGGGGTCCCTTTCTGCATGGGAATGGCCCTCTGGACAAATGCCACCTTCAAGAGATGTCTCTCTTTAGATCACCCATCTATCCCCTGTATAGGCTGAAACCTCTAGTCTCAAGTCACAAAGAAGAACACACAGCTCTGTTAGGGTACAGTGGGATTAATTCCCATGCAAAGGCTACCGTAGCATGGTAAGAGTGCATTAGGATTGCAGTGACATCGCTCAAAAGGATTCTAAGGGGCTGACTCCTTGGTATTCAAGCTTATGAAGACTTGGCTATTTCCCTGAGAACATGGTTACTCCCAGGCAGTCCCATAAGAGAGCCTTCTCCAGGCCATGCAGTACTGTCTGAGATGCTGCTGTTACACCCACTGATGGAAGTTCTCTCCTGCCCCTGAGCACACAAGGAGGAGGACACAGAACTTCCCCTGCAGAGACCTTCCAAGATCAGGCCCCATCATCCCTGCGCACCACACCCTGCCTGGAGGAGTAGGTTTGGTAGAGTTACTGCTCTCCCCAGGGATGAGGCTCCTCCCCATTGCTCTCGGCTGAATCTAAAAGGGCGAGAACCTGCATCAGTCCTCCGCATTTGTGTCCTGACATGTAGGGAGGGTGTGTTCTCTGGGTGAGGGCCAACTTAGTTAGAGGCAAAACGATGTGATCTTGGTTTCCCCTTTGGACTAAGACAGAAGTTTCTCACTCCAGGCTTGAAGAGGAGAGGCTCACCCCTCACCACCCACAGTCACCCGCAGACCACTGTCCCCCTGCGAACACTCAGGGGAGTTTCTTGCTCCTGCCATTGCCCAACCTCATCAGCATCCTAGTCTACCATGCTTCCCAAATCGCGTTCCACAGATTGTGATCCTACAAAATGCTTCACTGAATAAGGGTTCCGTGGTTCCATATGTTTGGGAATCTCAGATCTGTATCTCGATCCTGCAGAGTCATCAAATACAGAGGTGTGTTAAAAGCAGGGGGAATTTTGTAGTAAAGACACCTGGCATTTCCCAAACTTCCTCCTCCACAGAACCTGGCTCACAGGAACGTCTGTTAATGCTTGTCTGAGCTGGCACTCAGTGGAACTCACTTCAGGAGCTATCTCACCAGCTTATGTGTCTCGCCCTCACGCTGCTGGTAGCCTCGGCACCTGACACAGGCGCCTCCCTTCTTCCACAGTCCTTCTCCACTTTGCCGCTTCTGCGGGTGTCGTAGAAATGGCTTTCTACTTCCCCAGCACCCTCATTCTTCTTCTGATAAAAATACCTCATTCTTTTTGGGGACTATCCCCCCACCCAACCTCGGAGCATGTGGTTCAGCTGTAAAAGTTACATGTGACTCAGGACTGGCCAATGACAGCACTGAGTTCCCCTGGCCACAGTAATCAGATCACTGATGGGCTGGGAACACCAGCCAGGCCAGCAAAAGCCAACTCCAAAGCCTTTTCTGGAGCTTCAAGATAAAAGGAGCTCTGCCTTCTGCTGGCGTTGCTCAGAAAGTAGCATGTAAGCACAGAGAAGCAGGTGGCCACCTTGTGGGAAACCTGCCTGAGAAGTAAACCAGCACAGAAGAAGGTGAAGCCTCGAGATATTCCTGATAATAAGCTGATTTATAAAGGCTTGGTTTCTTATACTGTCAGTTACAAGAGTCAATAAATCCCTCCCTCTTCCCTAATCTAGTTGTGTTGAATTTCTGTTACCTGTAACCCAGTCATTGATAGTAATACTAACACATAATAATAACACTTGTTTAATGTTCGCTAGGTTCCATGCATGTTTGTATATGCTTGACATAGATTTTTAAATTTAATCCTAACAACTATTAACAAATATTAAGATATCACTATTAACATCATTTTTTATTCTACAGGCGAAAAAAATCAAGGCACAAAGAGGTTAAGCAATTTGCTTACGTTCAGAGACCCAGTAAATGGCAGACCCAGGAATCGGATCCAGACCACTGCCCTGATCCCATCTTCTTAAGCACAAAGCTACCCACTTCTGTAAGTATAATTAAGAACTCTAACCAATGCAGCAGGCTCTGAGCCCTACCCTATCCTTAATCAGGAGGGATTTCAGTGGCTGATTAATTCAGGAAAATCGGCCTCAAATTATGCCAGGCTGAGGAAACCCTTTCAAGTCCCAGACAAATTCTCAAGATGTTCTCTGTGCACTTGGAAAGAACATGTATTTTGTTTTTGTGGCTAGAGCGCTCTATAGGTGTCTGTTAGGTCTATTGTTTTAGAGTGTTGTTCAAATTTACTTCTCTTGTTGATCTTCTGTATTTTATCCATTATTGAAAGTGGAGTACTGAAGGCCCCAACTGTTACTGTTGAATTATCTATTTCTCATTCCAGTTCTAGCAGGGTTTTTTTTTTTCTTCATGTTTTCGAGGATCTGTGATGACACATCCTCCTCTCTTTAGTCACTCAGTCGTGTCCGATTCTTTGCGAACCCATGGACTGTAGCCTGCCAGGCTTGTTAGGTGCATATATTTTTATAATTTTTATGTCTTCCTGATGGATTGGCCTTTTGTCATTGTAAAATATCCTCCTTAGTCATTAATAATAAGGTCAGTCTTAGAGTCCATTTTGTCTGATGATACTATAGCCACCCAGCTCTCTTTTGGGTTACTGTTTGCATGGTATATCTTTTCCATCCTTAACTTTCATCCTATTTGAATCTTGAATCTAAGTGTGTCCATTTTAGATATCCCACCAGTTTATTTTAAAGCAGGTACCAAACACTATATCATTTTATCTGTAAATCATTCAGATGAAGAATGTGTATATCTAAAAGAGTAAGACTTTTTTTAAAAAACATAAACACAACACCATCATCACATCTAAACACATCACATAGTTTCTTAATATCAATAAATAGCCAATCAGTAATCAGCATTCATTCTTTAAACTCTCATCTTTGAGACCAATGCTCTCCTGTCCCCCTGCTGTGTCACAGAGCACTTTCATCTTTCCATGGACTACAATTCTAGCCTAAAACTTCAAAAGATGCTTTTCTTCCCTAAAACCCTGTCCTCAGCTCTCTGATCTGTCTCCATATTCCCTTATGCATCTCATCCTCTCCACGGTACCAACAATAAGCTAGTAACAGAGACATCCAAGATTTTCCCCCAAGTAGGAACTTCACGTGTTCAACTTTCTGACAGAGCATCTCTATGGAATCCTCACCTCAAACCTTACATTTCCCAAACCTAACACCTCATCTGGGCACCAAACTTGCTCTCCTGCCAAATTCTCCGTCCCGGTCATCACATCATCCTCCAATCAGCTACACTTAAAATCCCTGTCCTCTTGATCACCTACCTCCCACTTTTCATAGGTGCCAGTTGCCCCTGGCCACCACTACATGCCTCTACCAAGTCTTCCCTGATAGATCCTTGGGGTTTCATCTCCCTTGACCTATCCTATCTGCAAGGAGTCCTTGTCACCACTGCTCAGCTTTTCTCTTCATAAGCATGTCCTCAATGAAATCTTCCTCTCACAGTTCCTTAGGTTTGGCTCAATGGTAATGAATCCACCCGCGGTGCAGGAAACGTGGTTCAATTACTGGGTCAGGAAGATTCCCTGGAGAAGGAAATGGCAACTCACTCCAATAATCTTGCCTGGGAAATCCCATGGACAGAAGAGCCTGGTGGGCTACAGTCCATGGGGTCACAAAAGAGTCGGACACAATTTAGCAACTAACAACAACAATGAAATCTTCCCCTCACAGTTTATTAGGTTTGTAAAAGGTTTATCATCTCATTTGAGTCTCAAAATCCACATGAGGTAGTGGTGGACCAGAGAAGACAATTTAGTTTTCTGAGGATGCACAGCTATTGACTGGCGCAGCTGAGACCTCAATCAGGTCTACCCATCTCCAGCGCATTCCAGGTCTACCCATCTCCAGCGCATTCCATCATGCTTATTAGCAGATGTGAAGTGCTACACCCGCCGACCTTCTGGAGGAAACTAAGATGACTTAGCCACAGTCCCTACCTTCAGGGGAATTCTGATGAGAGCCACGACACAAATAGGACAGAAGTCTGTTTTGTTAAACATTTAAAACTCAGCAAAGGCAGCAGCAAGAGACAAGAGAGGGATTCTCCAGGCGCTTGAGGGTGCCATTTGCTTAACACAGCTATCAATGGTAGGCCCTAGGGACTACATTTAAAAGCTATTCCAATCAGCCATAAAGAATTAGGACCGGGGTGGGGGGGACTGGTGTAGACTGCATGGCTTGGATAGGGCAAGAAGGGAAAGGGTCTGAGGCAACAGGTGGACAAACCAGGTGGGAGTTGGGGGCAGAGATTTCACCTGCAGAGGGTCTGAGCTACCAGGATGATGACTCTGTACTTAATTTAGCAATGGCTGTGCTTCTATTTGTTTAGAAACTTCATATGATAGACGCTCATAAGACGTACTGGTGCAGGGCCTGAGTTTGGCCAAGATCTGAAACTTACTAAGCTTCTCCACTGCTGCTGCTGCTACTGCTGCTAAGTCAATTCAGTCGTGTCCGACTCTGTGTGACCCCATAGACGGCAGCCCACCAGGCTCCCCCATCCCTGGGATTCTCCAGGCAAGAATACTGGAGTGGGTTGCCATTTCCTTCTCCAATGCATGAAAGAGAAAAGTGAAAGTGAAGTCGCTCAGTCTGTCCGACTGTTAGCGACCCCATGGACTGCAGCCCACCAGGCTCCTCTGTCCATTGGATTTTCCAGGCAAGAGTACTGGGGTGGGGTGCCATTGCTAGATAACTCTTAATGATGGACCCCTTTCTAAGCGCCTCATATATAGTAACTCACTTATCTCACAACTCTAAAAGGTCAGTACTTTTATCCCCATTTTATAGATGAGAAAACAGACACAGTGAAGTTAAAATTCTTTCTCAAGTTCCCATGGCTACTAAGTGATGGAGCCAGGGTTCAAATTCAACTGGTCTCAGAGTCCATGCTCTAAACTAATCTACTCTACTATTTCCTTACTTGGCCAGTCTTCCTTAGCCAGTTGCTATATCCATTCTAAATTTGGTTTCTTCATTTCAAATTGAGTCTGTGGTCTCTGAAGTCCTTCCCAGGGCAGAAAGGCAGAAGCCCACAGCCTGTGGACTGGGCATCTCTCTCTCTCACCCTGATGAGACCCCTATAAGATGACAGGGAGAGAATTTAAAAGGTATAAACCCAATATGATAAAGAGAACAGGGGTAAGACATCAATGGAAAGGCAATTTTAATATATTTCTAGAATTTGGAAGGCGATGGCACCCCACTCCAGTATTGTTGCCTGGAAAATCCCATGGATGAAGGAGTCTGGTAGGCTGCAGTCCATGGGGTCGCTTAGAGTCAGACATGACTGAGCAACTTCACTTTCACTTTCATGCATTGGAGAAGGAAATGGCAACCCATTCCAGTGTTCTTGCCTGGAGAATCCTAGGGACGGAGGAGCCTGGTGGGCTGCCATCTATGGGGTCGTACAGAGTCAGACACAACTGAAGCAACTTAGCAGCAGCAGCAGAATATAGAAACTGCCCAGATATGGATGGAGTTGGATAGAAGAAGAGGCAGTCTAAAACACCTGAGAATGAGGCTATAGCTGATGAGGAGGCTATCCTGCCATGTCCAGGAACAGGGAGGTTTGTGATTCAAAGTTACCAAGTAAGAATGAGGATCAGAAGGTAGATCTGGGGATGAATAGAGAGGGTTAGTCTTTATAAGGCTCGTTACTCCTCCTACGCCACCCCATGTACAGTGGGCTCTATATCAAAGTATGCATCACTCGGTGACAAGGAAGAATACACTCCCATGAGTTAGAATGAACTGTCTGGGACAACCAAAGGTAGCTCAGGGGGGTGGGGGATTGCAGCCTACATCTATGGCACTTGAGTTTTTCCAGGGAAATAGCTTCCTGTTCACCCATTACAGGGGAATGCTTCAAGCCCTATGTCCTCAGAGCTCCCAAGCTGCTCTTTCTTAAACATGAATGGACAACTCAAGAATTGTCAAACATTTGAGGCAAGTTGCCAACAAGAAAAGGGCTTCCCTGAAGGCTGAGGTGGTAAAGAATCTTCCTGGAATGCAAGAGACTTGGGTTCAATCCCTGGGTCAGGAAGATCCTTTGGAGAAGGGAATGGCAACCCACTCCTGTATTCTTGCCTGAAGAATCCCATGAACAGAGGAGCCTGGTGGGCTACAGTCCATAGGGTCACCAGTAAGAAAGCAATAAATCAAGAAAAACAGACCTACAAGGAAGCTATGATAATCAGAATAAAGAAGAGCAGAAAGATTTAAGAAGCTACCTCATTCATGAAGCAAGAAACATAAAACATAAGACAATACAAGATACAGTGAGAAACAGAATTTTTAAAAAGGGCTGTTGGAAATTCAAAATGAGATAAAATAGAATTTTCCATCAGTCAGTTCAGTCACTCAATCATGTCCAACTCTTTGTGACCCCATGGACTGCAGCATACCAGGCCTCCCTATCCATTACCAACTCCCAGAGTCCACCCAAACCCATGTCCATTGAGTCAGTGATGACATCCAACCATCTCATCCTCTGTTGTCCCCTTCTCCTCCCACCTTCAGTCTTTCTCAGCATCAGGGTCTTTTCAACTGAGTCAGCTCTTCGCATCAGGTGGCCCAAGTATTGGAGTTTCAACTTCAGCATCAGTCCTTCCAATGATTATTCAGGACTGATCTCCTTTAGGATGGACTAGTTGGATCTCCTTTCAGTCCAGGGGACTCTCAAGAGTCTTCTCTAACACCACAGTTCAAAAGCATCAATTCTTCAGTGCTCAGCTTTCTTTATAGTCCAACTCTCACATCCACACATGACACTGGAAAAACCACAGCCTTGACTAGGTGGACCTTTGTTGGCAAAGTAATGTCTCTGCTTTCTAATATGCTGTCTAGGTTGGTCACAACTTCTCTTCCAAGGAGTAAGCATCTTTTAATTTCATGGCTACAGTCACCATCTGCAGTGTTTTGGGGGCCCAAGAAAATTAAGTCTGCCACTGTTTCCACTGTTTCCCCATCTATTTGCCATAAAGTGATGGGACCAGATGCCATGATCTTAGTTTTCTGAATGTTGAGCTTTAAGCCAACTTTTTCACTCTCCATAGGAATTTTCCATAGGAAGGGTTGAAAGATAAAATCAAGGCAATCTCCATATAGAAAAACAGAGACTATGTATAGAAATAGAGGGAATATGGTGATTAATCTAATTAATTAATCCAAATGTTGGATCAATTTAGATTAATTTGACCAACAGGAGTTTGAGAAAGACAAAAGAGTAGAAAGACCTCTGCACAGAGGCATCTTCTGCTAGGGACCCGACAGGCATTCCAGGCACAGGGAACAGCTTATATAAGACACGGAGTATGAGCTTAGAGTAGGGGCTATTTATGGACCTATGAGCAGCTCTGTGTGACTGAAGGACAGAATATCCAAGAGCAAAGACAGGGGGATAAGATCTCAAAGGTTGAGCCTGAAAGTCCTTGAATAACACATGAAGAAGTTTGGTCTTTAACCTGTAGGCTCTTGAGGACTTTTTAAGCAGAGGCAAGATGATCAGGTTTGCAAATAAGAAAAGATTAGCCCAGAGTGCAAGATATGAGAGATGAACTATCCTAGATATCAACTGCTAACATATAGCCTCAAACTCAGTGGCTTAAAACAATAACAATCTTCTGTGAAAGTGAAAGTGAAGTCGCTCGGTCGTGTCCAACTTTTTGCGACCTGTGGACTGTAGCCCACCAGGCTCCCCTGTCCGTGGGATTCTCCAGGCAAGAATACTGGAGTGGGCTGCCATTTCCTTTAGACGGGCCTCAGTGGGGACAGTAGTCTCTGCTCCACACAGCACCATCTGGGGAGACTCAGATGCTGAAGTGACTCAGAGGCCTGGGAGTTCAAATCACAGAATGGCTGCTGCAGCTCCTATTTCACATCCTTTGGGAGGAGTAAGAGAATGGCTTTGCCTAGATTCCCAGCAGATGTCTCAAGTCTCATGGAGTCTGATCGGGTCAAAAGTGTACCTCCCTGTACCAACCACTGTGGCCCAGGCAATGCGATGCACTGATTGGCCCAGGTTTGGGCTACCTGCTCTCCCTCCCAACTTGAGTAGGAGAGGAGCCCCACTCTTGCCTGGACTGAGAGTGGCAAAGAGGCACATCTCCAAATGACAAAGCAGGGGAGGATGGGGGATGGATGCTGGTAATGCAAATATTAATACGCACACCTCTGTCTTCAAGTTCTTCCCCTCCCCCTCTCGCCTGCTCTTCATTGGAAGGAAACTTCCTGTTTCCATGTCTTGCTGGGTAGAAGGAATGCTAATTGTCCTAACTGGAGAGTTCTGTACCCAGAAGGGCCATTTACACTCTGCTCAATACAACCGATGAAGCATAAACTACTTAATTCTTCGAGTGAGAGCGTCCCTATCAGGTTTTTCCCAAATAGTAATGAGTCATTATCAGCCCAGACCTTAACATCAGCTTACTCAATCAGTCCACGTAGTCACATGCCATTAATGTCATCTGCCCTGCTGCCCCAGGACCAGGCAGCCTGTGTGCCCGGCCCCCAGAGTCTCATTAGCCGGTGAAGCCAGAGGACCTCAGGCTTGAGAGAGGATGAAGACTTTATTATGGGCACTGGGGTGCAGCTTGTTAGGGGAATGGGTGTGGGTGCAGTCAAAGAATGACCTATTTCTGACTCTTATAATCAAAAACTCTTGGAATTGATCTTTGAGCCAAAAGGTCCTCCAATCTCTTCTTACATATCTCTGATGGCAGTGAGCTCATGACCTCACAAGGCAGCATATTTGTTACAATTTCTCAGTTTGTGCCCCCATTAATTAGTTAATTATATGCAAATCTGAGGCAGCTTGAATGGATATGTCCAACACAAAGGGATAAAATTAACAGCAAAGGGACAAAAGGGCAGGAAAAAATAAAACAAGGAGTAAGATTAGCATGCAGAAAAGCAGACCAGCCATTCTATAGAGCTACAGATTTGACATTAAGCTTCCTTGTAGCTAAAAGGAAGAAAGAACCATTATCAGTTACAAATTCACAACATTAGTGAGAGAGAGATCCCCAAAACTGATTGCTAAAACAACTTGTTATAGAAGCCTATTTTTCCTGAAAGTGTTTGTTCATACTGAACCAAAATCTGATTTCACTCTAATTTCTACATATCAATTCAACTCAACAGACATTTAAGAAAGTCCCAGTAGGGCCTTCCCCTGGTGGTCCAGTGGCTAAGACTCCACACTCCCATTGCAGGGGACAAAGGTCGAAGATTCCACGTGCTGCAACTAAGACCCAACGCAGCCAAATAAATAAAGATTAAAAAAAAAGAAAGAAAGAAAGAAAGCCCCAGTCACTCTTTCACTTCCATAAACTTCCAGCATCTCCTGTGATGGACCATACATTAGACTTCAGGCTCTGGGGGCTCATGTTCCCCAACTTCTACCACTTATTACCTGTGTTACTTTAAGCAAATCCCTTAATTCACATGCCTCAGGTTTCTCATCAGAACATGGAAACAAACAGTGCTAGAGTGGGGAGGGCGGGGAGATGCAAATGGTATAGGAACCCCACCTTGTTCCACAAGGAGTTAGCCCCTTCCAATCATATTGTCAATCACCCCCTTCATAAACTCGGTCCAAGGTGAATCTAACTTTCATATCCCCAAATTTCAACTTCTCAGATTCTCTTTGCAAAAGCTGTGCCTTCTACCTGGTATGTCTTCCTGCTGACTCTGACCTCCACCTCCTGTCTCTAAATCCTGGGTACCATTCACAGCCCAGCTCACATGGTAGCTCCTATAGGTAGTCTAGTGTGAGTTCAACAGCTACTCATCATATTTACCTTACCCAGATCCTCTAGCTTATTACATCTGCATTTCCCTCAAGACTAGCCTATCTGTTACTTCTCAGGGAATTTAAATGTTCTTTTTGAAACAGTTCAGTTCAGTTCAGTCGCTCAGTCGTGTCCAACTCTTTACCACACTCTTTGTGGACCACTCTTGTGGAGCACACAGTCAAAGGCTTTGGCATAGTCAACAAAGCAGATGTTTTTCTGGAACTCTCTTCCTTTTTCGATGATCCAGCAGATGTTGGCAATTGATCTCTGGTTCCTCTGCCTTTCCTAAATCCAGCTTGAACATCTGGAAATTCACAGTTCAAGTACTGTAGAAGCCTGGCTTAGAGAATTTTGAGCACTACTTTGCTAGTGTGTGAGATGGGTGCAATTGTGTGGTAGTTTGAACATTCTTTGGCATTGCCTTTCTTTGGGATTGGAATATTGATTTAGGTCAAACCTGAATGGCCTAGTGGTTTTCCCTACTTTCTTCAATTGAAGTCTGAATTTGGCAATAAGGAGCTCATGGTCTGGGCCACAGTCAGCTCCTCTTCTTGTTTTTGCTGACTGTATAGAACTTCTCCATCTTTAGCTGCAAAGAATATAATCAATCTGATTTCAGTGTTAATCAATCTCAACTCCCAAGAAAAATCATGAAAGGAAACAAGAAAATATAACATAATTCTCCTGTGCAAATGAAAGCATATCAATATAGAGACATTACTGGATTGAAGGAACACAGCAATCTCAAGTCACAACCAAGAACAGACAATGCGGACATATAGAGTTGAAGGTCACAGCTGACATGAGTCAGTCTTGCTCATAGCTGTTGTCGTGTTTTCTCTGTGTGTTTGAGGCTCTTTTTGCTAATAAGGATGAGCTGTTCTTGCAAATAAAATAAATATTAATAAGTCCATATGCATAGTGTACTTTACATAAATCCTGTGAGTGGTGTTCCAAGAAATAACAAATTTTGAAAGACAAGAACTTAGTGCTGTCAGCCTTATTAGGACATCCCGATGTTACTTTATTCAAACACCACCCCGTAATATTCACTGGCATTTTCCTGTGTTGTGAAGCTAGGATAGTCCATAGTTCTATTCTACAAGCAGTGGAGGGGAGGGAAAGAGGAGGAAGGGGAGAGAAGAGTTAAGCAACGGGCTNCAAATTTTGAAAGACAAGAACTTAGTGCTGTCAGCCTTATTAGGACATCCCGATGTTACATTATTCAAACACCACCCCGTAATATTCACTGGCATTTTCCTGTGTTGTGAAGCTAGGATAGTCCATAGTTCTATTCTACAAGCAGTGGAGGGGAGGGAAAGAGGAGGAAGGGGAGAGAAGAGTTAAGCAACGGGCTTACTCAACTTCAGGCCACCTCGTGAGGAAACTACCACCCGGCAGCGCTCACTCGCGGGAAGATGGAGAAAGAATTGGTTGCCCATGTGTTTCTTATCTTTTTTTGTTTTTCTTTTCTTCATAGGCATGGAACTCCTACTCGCACATACACAGGAGTCTGCACTGGATTAGTCAAGACTCTTAGCTGCAAACTACAGGAATCCAGCTCAAAATGGCTTAACCAAAAACAAACATACATATTGTTTCCAGTGACGTCCAAGATATCTCTTTTTATTTCTCTTTCCCTCTTCCTTTCTTTCCTTCTCTCTCTTTAGTTTTCGTCTCTGCTCCCCTCTTTTTATACATAATTGCATTATCTTTTGGCCACACCAGGAGGCACGTGGGACCTTTGCTCACTAACCAGGGATGGAACCCCTGTCCCTATAGTGGATGCACAGAGTCTTAACCACTGGACGACCAGGGAAGCCCCATGCTCCCCCTCTTTTGAATTTACTCTCAGGGAGACCATCTCCCTATGGTAACCTCTGCATGGCTTACCTCCCACCAAGCTTAGCAAACACTGAAAAAAGAATCTCTACAGGAGCAACAAACAGTTGGAAATGAAATTTTTAAAACTGTTTACAATAGCAACACAAAATAAAATACTTGGGAATGAACATAATGAAAGACTCTGCACTGAGAATGACATAATATTGCTGAAAGAAATGAAAGAAGAACTTGAAAAATGGAAAGAAATATATTCATGGATGGCAAAATTCAATATGGATAAGATGTCGACTTTTTCTAAATGGATCTGTAGATTTAATGAGGTCCCAATCAAAAGCCTATCATGCTGGTTTTTGAAGAATTGAAACTGTTGTTTCTAAAACTGATATGAGGGGAATTCCCTAGTGGTTCAGTAGCTATGACTCCATGGTCCCAGTGCAGGGGGCCCAGGTTTGATTCCTGGTTAGGGAACAAGATACCACATGCTGTAGCTAAGCCCCTGTGCAGCCAAATAAATAAATAAATATTTTTAAAATAATAAGATAAATAAAAACTGATATGAAAATTCAAAGGACCTAAACATTCAAAAAAAAATCTTGAAAAAGAACAAAATTAGAAAATTCATACTGCCTGACTTCAAGGCCAGAGAAGGCAATGGCACCCCACTCCAGTACTCTTGCCTGGAAAATCCCATGGATGGAGGAGCCTGGTGGGCTGCAGTCCATGGGGTCACGAAGAGTCGGACACGACTGAGCGACTTCACTTTCACTTTTCACTTTCATGCGTTGGAGAAGGAAATGGCAACCCACTCCAGTGTTCTTGCCTGGAGAATCCCAGGGATGGGGCAGCCTGGTGGGCTGCCATCTAGGGGGTCGCACAGGGTCGGACATGACTGACGTGACTTAGCAGCAGCAGCAGCAGCAACTTCAAGGCAGTATATCGAGGCAGTGTGATATTGGATAAAGGAAAGACAGAGGAGTGGAACAGAGTGTAAAGTTCTNGGAGTTCAGGGCCTGTCTCTTATACACATCTAGATGTGTATAAGAGACAGGCACAGGGTCGGACATGACTGACGTGACTTAGCAGCAGCAGCAGCAGCAACTTCAAGGCAGTATATCGAGGCAGTGTGATATTGGATAAAGGAAAGACAGAGGAGTGGAACAGAGTGTAAAGTTCTAGAACAGGAAAAGTAAGTTATGGTGATAAAAAGTCAGACTCATGATTGCCTCTGCTTTGTGCTGAGGAGAGAGTGGTGCTGACCGAGAAGGGGCAAGTGGACACCTTCTGGGATTGACTGGGAAAGAGCCAGAGGGACCCTCTTAGGTGATGGAAATGGTCTGTGCCTTGATTTGGGTGTTAGTTACACAGCTGTGTATACAGTTGAACCTTAACCCCGGGGGCTAAGGTCACCCCACACAGTAATAAATCCTCTATAACCCTACAGTCGGCCCTCTGTATTCACAATGCCACATCCACAGTCAACCGCGGATCTTACAGTACTGTAGTATGCATTTTTTATCGAAAAAATTCCATTAGTAAAAGACCCGTGCAGTTCAAATCCATGTCTTTCAAGGGTCAACTGAACATTTGCCAAAACTCTTCAAACCAAATACTGAAGATCTGTACCTTTTACTCCATATACATTATATCTCAAAATTACAAAATTTAAAAGAGAGCCTATTCTAATTAGTTCCTAGAGCTGCATCTCATTACACAAATGTGGTCACATGTTTATCCCTGAACCGGTGCCTGGCCAGGGGAAGGGACTAACCTGGTTGTCCAGGCCTAAAGAATCTGTCCATCCTTAGGGTTTAGGCATGGAGTCAGCCCCCCAAAACGCATGGTCTAGGGTGCTGTATTTCCCCAGAGTACAAGCCAAGGTGTTCATCCCTTCACATTCAAGAAGTGATGAGAAAGAAAAGGATGGAGGAAGGGAGAGAGGAACTGACAGGAAGCTGGCTATCATGTTCTACCTTTCCCCTCTGACTTCAATCTCACTTTGAAGTGATAAATTAGATGGGTCAAGAGGAGAGTCAAGACCATTCAAAGAACTGAAGACCCATTCCCCATGTCTACTGGCAGGAGTCTGTAAGCCTCCAGGAAAAGGCCCTTATAAGAGAATTCCAGCACAGCAAAGGGTGATGGCTGAGCAGGGTCTGCAGGAAATGGCCAGAGGCCTGAGCCTGAGGCAGCACCCCTGACCAACAGGGGGGATCCAAAGAGGGCACACGGGGGTACTCAGAGGGCAGAGGCCCCCCAGGATCCAGAGGAAGAGGCCACCGTAGACAGGAATTGTGCGACCCAAGGACAAACGGCCAAAACCAGAGACATCACCAGAACGTCATCTAGAAGTCTGGAAGAGATCAGTCATACCTAGTGGCCAGCAGTCCAGGGGCAGAGCAGACCAGCTCTTGGGCATGAGGACAACTGTCCTCACTGCCCTGGGAGTGCAGTAAAACCCTCAAATACCTGTGTGCCATCCTAGAGAAAAGCAAGAGAAGGAAAGAAGCTGAAACACCGAGCATTGACTTGAAGAGCTATTCAGGAGGGACTTTTTTTTTTTTACACCATTTTTTTTTTTCTGGCTGTACCACACAACATGTGAGATCATAGTTCCCCAACCAGGGAGCAAACCCATGCCCTCTGCAGTGGAAGCTGAAGCCCTGACCACTGGACCATCAGGGAAGTCCCCAGAGGGACCATTAAAGCAGCTTTGAGAACAAAAAATGATGAATGGGGACACCTGCACTGAGGAGAGACGGCAGACTGGCGGGGGCTGTCGCTGGCCTGGTGGGCCCCCTAGTCTCCTGCAGAAGAGGAGCTCAGCAAGAAGGTCAGGTCAATCAAAGAGGCTACCTTTTTGAGCAAGTCAAGTACAGTAAAATACAGCTTCTACCACACAGATATCACTGAATTTAAGTGTCGTAAAAGCAGAATTATGTGCCCGGTGTTGCAAAGACACTAAAAGATAGCCGAGACCAGAAAGAGACCTGTCATGCACCAAAGACACATTTTTTCTGCCGCCTTAGGCATCCTGCCTGCATTGGGGCCCTCCATTGTCTGTCCTTCTGTGCCTGGAATCTTCTCCCACCATCTCTCCCAACCCTGGCCATGCCTTGTCCTGAGGCAGTCCTTTCTGCCTAAAGCGCCCCTTCCTGTTTTCCACCTGTCCAGAGGACCATGCCTCGATGTGCAGAAAGCCCCTGTGCTAAGGCCTGGGGCTTCCTAGTCCTCCCCAGCAGCTTTCCAGACTACACTGCAAAAGGTCTCCCAAGACCTGAAGGAACAGAACCCATCTCTTCATCCCAACATCCCAAAGACCCCATCTGGCTCCACATTGCCTTTTTTCTCACCTCCACTGTTTTTACACACTCCAGGTGACAACCAGATCTGTCTACTCCGAGTCCCCAGACTCTCATCTCTGCACCTTCACTTGCAACCTTTCTTGTTTTATCACACCCTCTCATTCTGGAAGCCCTTCTCAACTGTTCCACCAAGACCACTCCCTCCAACTCTGCTGCTGCTGCTGCTGCTAAGTCACTTCAGTCGTGTCCAACTCTGTGTGACCCCATAGACGGCAGCCCACCAGGCTCCCCTATCCCTGGGATTCTCCAGGCAAGAACACTGGAGTGGGTTGCCATTTCCTTCTCCAGTGCATGAAGGAGAAAAGTGAAAGTGAAGTCGCTCAGCCTGTCCGACTGTCAGCGACCCCATGGACTGCAGCCCACCAGGCTACTCCGTCCATTGGATTTTCCAGGCAAGAGTACTGGGGTGGGGTGCCATTGCCTTCCCCGCCCTCCAGCTCTAACTCCTCCAAAATCCATTCACTAGGAATTGTTGATGGGTGGAGAGAGCTTTGCAAAACAGACAGAACTGGATTTAAATCTTTCGGGTTAGTTACTTNTGCCATTTCCTTCTCCAATGCATGAAAGAGAAAAGTGAAAGTGAAGCTGCTCAGTCTGTCCGACTGTTAGCGACCCCATGGACTGCAGCCCACCAGGCTACTCCGTCCATTGGATTTTCCAGGCAAGAGTACTGGGGCGGGGTGCCATTGCCTTCCCCGCCCTCCAACTCTAACTCCTCCAAAATCCATTCACTAGGAATTGTTGATGGGTGGAGAGAGCTTTGCAAAACAGACAGAACTGGATTTAAATCTTTCGGGTTAGTTACTTGACATAGGGCAAGTCACATTACCTCTTGATGCCTCCACTCACCTGCAAAACGGGAATGGAATTCCTTATCTTATAGAGTTGCCCAGGAGGTAAATGAGATAATACATGCCAAGTATATGGTGAGTCCTGACACATAGCAGGTGTCCCAGAAATGTGGGTTCCCTTTTGCTACATCCTGAAGATCTTTCTAAATTTACCCTCCTACCCACAAAGGGATAACTCCAGTGTAAGTGAGTCTCTTCTTGTCTCCTTTAGAAGGGTCACTTATATCAGAGTACTATGGCACAGGGAAGCAAGTATGACTTTTAAAAGTATACTTGCATGCCTATGCAAGCTCAGTCACTTCAGTTGTGGCTGACTCTTTGCAACCCTATGGACTGTAGCCCACCAGGCTCCTCCGTCCATGGGATTCTCCAGGCAAGAATACTGGAGTGGGTTGCCATGCCCTCCTCCAGGGGATCTTTCCCAACCAGGAATCCAACCCATGTCTCTTGCATCACAGGTGGAATCTTTACCACTGAGTCACTAGAGATGCCCACAAGTGCACTTGCAGACAAATCTGAGTTTGAGTTTTGGCTCACTGCTAGAGCTGTGTACCATTGGACATGTTACTTTACCTCTCTGAGCCTGAGTTTGGTAATATATAAAATAAAGGTAATAATAGTGACTACTGCAAAGGATCATTCTGAGGATTAAATGCATGGGTAGTTGGTTTGCAGAGTCTGAAATTAGTGGGCCAAATAAAAAAATAACTTTTATTTTCTAAGTACTGCCTTCATCCATGCCCTGATGAATCTCAGTTTCTTATTTTGTAATGACATCACAGGAACAACCTCCCATATCCTTTCAAAATCTAAATGAAAAGCCCAGTCTGGCTTAAAATCTCAGTTGGATAACTAATTCAGTTGTCACATGCTACCCTTCCTCCCATACTAGTCAGGCATCAATCAGAGTCACGCCATGAGGGAGGGTACATGCTCTGCTCTTTCTCCCTCCTCTCCTTCCTTTTCTGGGGTCCTTTCTCCTCAGGAGCTTTTGGGCCTGGAGAGAATAGAAAGGAAAAGAGGATTGGTGGGCATTGGTTCTGGTGGTTAACTATCCCCGATTAAAGCCCCAGGCATATAGTAAGATTTCACTTTCCTTTCCCCTTGAAATTAGATGGAGCCGTGTGACATGCTTTAGCAGATGACATGTTAGCATGGATCCCATAAGGATGGGTAGAGATGGACATGGAGAACGTGTGGGGAATATACTCATTGTTATAAAGTGCCAATATTTGTGGACTATTTGTTACTTAGCATTAGCCTAGTCTAACTAACTGATAGAAATAGGTCTTCCATGGCCCAATCTTCACTGTCTGTGCTAATAATCTCTGTGTGACAGGTCCCAAACTGATCCTGGAACACATGCATGAGCTCTTCAGGAGACCCTACAGGAAGGAGGACTCTCCATTACACAGCCCCCATATCCGCTCCAACCTAATCTCATTTGATCTTTCTAACTGTCACCCTTGGTGGTCTACCCCAAAGCCTCTTACTGCTAACCTCCTTTCCCCTGCATCTAGGCTCTTGGATATGTCTTGGCAGAATGGTTCAAGCCTGGCTGTATTCCAAGATGTCCACTCATGAGCAACTCATGCAGTTTTACTGGACCAAATGCTGCACCCTCTCTCCAACCTCATGTCTTTCTCTATATTCACTTCCTATTGCTTTCATAACAAATAACTACAAACTGCGACTTAACACAAAGACCTCCCAGTTCTGTAGGTCAGAAGTCCAACCCAGCTCTCACTGGGCCAGAACACAGGTGTCAGCGGGGCTGTGTCATTTCTGGAGGCTCTAGGGGAGCATGTTTCCCTGTGTACCCAACTTCTAGAGGCCATTTGCATTGCTTGGGTCACGACACTCTTCCTCCAGCTTTAAAGCCAGCAGTGGCAAGTCAGTTCCCTTTCATACTGACTTCTCCTGCCTCTTCTTCCATCATCCCTGTCATCCCACCTCTCTCTGAGGGCAGCCAGGAAAGGTTCTCCACTTTCAAGGACTCTTCTGATTAGATTAGGCCCAGATGGATAATCCAGGATAATCACATTGAAAGGTCTTTAACCTTAATCATATCTGCAATGTCCCTTTTGCCATGTAAGTTAACATATGTACAGGTTGCTGGATTGAAGAACAGACATCTTTGGGGTGAGGGGGTGTGGATTTTTCCATCTACCACGCTCCCTGATTATCTTTTCCCCCTGTTCAGACCAGCAGAGGGAGCAGGTCAACAATTCTCCTGATAAATTAAGCCAATAGATAAGATGCCAGTCTTCCTTCATCCAGCACTTCTCCATTGCTATGAGTGATTCTCTTAGAACCCCTTACATGGGTAGGGACAAATTCCCCTCCAGTCTCCCTCATCAGAAGTGGGAGGGGAAAGTCACAGCACCACCATCCTAGTACTCCTTATTCCCATGAGATAAATTATTTCCATATTTAGATATTTCTATTTCCAATAGAAATAAAATATAAGACATATATCACGTTAGATTTCCTACTGGGCATGTTAAAATAAGGGAAAAGAAACAGGTGAATTTGATTTTAATATACTACTTCATTTCACTCAATTTATCCAAAATAATATTTCAACATCTATTAGTGTTAGTCACTCAGTCGCGTCCAGCTGTTTTCAACCCCATGGATTGTAGCCTGCCAAGCTTCTCTGCCCATGAGATTTTTCAGGCAAGAATACTGGAGTGGGTTTCCTTCCTCCAAAAGGTCAAGATCTTCCCAACCCAGGGAACAAACCCGTGTCTTCCAAACTGCAGGCCGACTGTTTACTGTTTGAGCCACCAGGGAAGCCCATTTCAACATCTCGTCATATAAAAATTATTAATGACTACCTGACATCCTTTAACTGTACTGACTGTTGCAATCCAGTGTGCAGTATACACTTACAGCACTCCTCAGCCTGGACTGAACAGCCGCCTGGGGCTACAGGCTACCATGTTGAGCAGCACCAGATCTAGACTTCCATGTGTATAGGCTGGGACAATGTGGGGCCCAGGGGCCAGGCGTCAGTGATGGGTGGAGGGAGAAGGGCCCATTCAGTAGCCTCTGGATGGGTGGGGGGTGCTGTGGGGTCTACACCTCTCTGCTTCGGCTGTTCTTTATAATACAGGTGTTTTCTGCCTCTGACCCTAACTTTATTTCATGATGGCCCATGCGTGCTTGCTGTCACTTCAGTCGTGTCTGACTCTGTGACCCCATGGACTGTAGTCCACCAGGCTCCTCTGTCCATGGGACTTTCCTGGCAAGAACACTGGAGTGGGTTCCCACGCCCTCCTCCAGGGAATGTTCCCCACCCAGAGGCCGCACCCACTTCCCCGGCATTGTAGGCCAATTCCTTACTGCTGAGCCACCAGGAAAGCCCTCATGATGGCCCACTCTCAGGCAGTTCATCATGCTCTTAAACATGTAAGGTGTTTAGTTCAGTACTTAGTACACAGTCTGTATTCATATGTTACTGTTATTCTACACAATGCCAAGTGTAGGGATGGACACACAGCAGGTGCCCAAAAAAGCAGTCGATGAATGAATTGGCTTTTACTTAATCTCCAAGTAGAACTTTTCAACTTCCATCAGGTTACATGGATATGAGGCTCAGGGCCAATCACAAAGCATGCCTCAGTGAGCATCACCCACCTCACAGGCACCCAGGGCCTGGGCCTGGACACTGAGCAGAGCAGGTGTTCAACAAGAGCGCACTTTCATTTCACAGAGAAGTTAGACAGGACGGTCACAGCCTGGATATGGAAGTTAGGCCCTCTTCCTCAGAGCACGAAGCCACAGCCAACTGAGGAACTTAGAAAGTAGGCGACAATGAGGAATGTCAAAGCTAAAATAAGCGGCATCTGGGACTTTGCTGGAGGTTCCCCGGTTAAGAGCCAGCCTGCCATGCTGGTCAGGGAGCTAAGATCCCAGTTGTCTTGGAGAAACTAAGCCCACGTGCCACAGTGACAGAGGCCGTGCACTGTAACTAGGACTCAACACAGCCAAACACATTTCTTTACTAAAATAAGTGGCTTCTGAGCGTCACCTCACCCAGCTGCTCTGCTGTCTAGGTAGGGAAGCTGAGACTTGGAAATAGAAAGGAATACACATCCCAGGAGGCAACTCAAGTTCCCTGACCAAGGAGTGAGAGCTCGGATGGGAATTAAAGACTCAGAAATGCTCCTCGTGGATTGTAGTACAGGCAAAGATAAAATATTCTGGCTTAGGAGACAGAGGGGTCATGAGAAGTGGGTCTGAAAGGTCTCATCTTGACTCTGCCTCCAGCTTCCCGTGTAATTTTGAGAAAGCCCCCTTCCTTCTGGGGTCCCCATCAGCTCCCAGAGGACACGAAGACAAAGCCAATCAAATGAGACTCTGCTGAGCTGCTACCAAGAAGCTCANCTGAAAGGTCTCATCTTGACTCTGCCTCCAGCTTCCCGTGTAATTTTGAGAAAGCCCCCTTCCTTCTGGGATCTCCATCAGCTCCCAGAGGACACGAAGAAAAAGCCAATCAAATGAGACTCTGCTGAGCTGCTACCAAGAAGCTCAGCCCAAGACCCACTTTTCAGTCGGGAAAACTAAGGCCCAGAGATGGCAAGGGACTGAGGTGAGATTACCCAGCAAATCAGTGGCAGATCCTCACTTAGGGCTCCTTTCTGCTATGCCAAGAAGTATTCCCCAGATAACAGCACTCACTTCCTCTTTACTTCTGAGCTGAAAGCAGGGGCAAGTACCACTCCTTTGGAAGGTAGAAGGGGAGTTAAGAGGTATCTGAAGGACAGGGGGACAGTAAGCTGATTTTCTAAGCAGGACTCTGACACAGGGTGGGGGACAGTAAGCTGATTTTCTAAGCAGGACTCTGACACAGGGTGGGGCGGGGGTGTGAGGGAAAAAGTGAGTGTTCAAGGAGCAGGCTGATATGAGAGCTGACAGCCAACAATCAGCCCTAGAGAAAAATGCAAATGAAATGCAGCCAAGGAGGAGAAATGTGGAAACCTGAGGCTGGTTCCACCAAGTACACACACACACACACACACACACACACACACACACACACGCACGCACGCACGCACACACACAGCCTCGCATCCCACGTCATTCAATTCCCCTGCGTGTTCTAAACCTAGATGATCAGATAATAAGAGGTTGAGTGGTATGCATAACATCAAGTTGATTAAATTTGTTTACTGATAATTCTTTCAGGTTCCCATGAATATCGTGTAATTTCCTTGCTGTATTTCAAACAGATTTGGGCTAATGCATTATTGACAGCACCCTTGCAGACCATCTCGACAATGTCATTCAGGATAATTATTTCACAACAGATTTCCAGAGCCCCTGGTTCCTGTTGGGATTCACTTGGGCATAAATTACAGAGCCGAATATTTAATCAGTGTCCCCATTAGAACCCCGTGGCTTATTTTTAGGAATTGAGGAGGGAGAACAGGAGGAAGAGGGGGTATTTGTGTTATTACAGCATGAATACATTTCTTCTGTTCTGGGTGGGTTGTTTTTTTTTTACCCCCAAAGCTCAACCAAGCTGAAAAGCAGCCTGAAGCATTCTTGCCTGTTTTAGAAATAAACACAAGCATTAATCTTTTGACTGCATTAAATTAAATATTAATGTTAACGGATCACATAATGCGGAGTTAAAAAAACGATTAACATTTACACCACAGTCTCTCCCTGTGACTTTTCCCTTACACAAACTAGTCCCTCTCCTAAGTAATAACACCTAAGCATTGGCACCTTGGGAAGAAGGCAGAACTGGGAGGCAGGGGCCAGATGACTGTCTGGAGCGTTTCTCAGGGAGAACTGGGGCAGAGGCAGCCAGTGAGCAGGCCTGCCTCCCTCTCCGGTAGTTCAGCCGCATCTGAGGTGTGATGTGCTTGCTCCTTTGCAAGGAATAATCTCAGGGCTAATTAGCAATGCCAAGAGTTGTGCCGGGATCGGGCAGTGTTTACATTGCCAGCTATTTGGTCCAAGCAGCAGAATCAATCATGCAGTGAGCCTGCACTGGGCCCATTCCCAACCCACAAGAGATGCCTCGCTGCCCGCCTTACACTGCCATCCAGCGTCTCCACCGTCATGCCCAGAGAGCCATCAGTCCAGGCCGCGTGGCCTCCTAATGGCCCGTGCCAGCCACCTCTCTGAGCCCTGCACAGACTGACCTCCTCTGAAGCCTGTGAAGTTGGCCATCACCCCTTCTTTTTAAAAGGGTGCTCCCTGGGTTTTTGAGACTTCCTTTGACCCCTGTTTTTTTACTAAAATTATGTCTTATCCACTGCCAGGCCCATCAGAAGCCACCAGACAGTATAGGTCCGCTCCTGCCCTTCCTTTCTGCTCCTCTTTCCCCTCCTCATTCTCTTTCCCACTAACTGCTGATTCCAGCTCTGGCTGCCCCCTCCCCCAGCTGCCTCGTTCAGACCTATCCCACATCCCAGGCCCACTGAGTGGCCTCATCGTCCACATGCAGCCTCTCCCTGTACCCCCAGGCTTCCCACCTTACCACTGCCAGAGGCCACACAGGTTAATTCAACATCTCTGCAGGTCCTAGGGCCTCCAGGAGAAAATCTCCCTGCAGCCTCCACAGCCAGCCCCAACTCCGAGTCACTCACTAGTCACTGTCCTAGCCATATGAGAGTCATCATCATAAATGACCTCTGTCTGTGGAGAGGAGAGGTGAGGCCAGGACACTTTCAGCCTTCACAAAACCTTCCCGTGAGTCCAAAGTTGGCCACAGCGTGGGCAATCTCAAGGACCCTGCCCTCAGGAGGGAACTGCATGTGAGCCTGCTCTGCGAGAATAGAGACCCAGCGCCCTGGGAGCGATCCAAGAATCTCTGTGGAGGATCGGCATTTGGGCCAGAACTTGGAGAAATAATAGGATTTCCCAACAGGCAGGGAACGTTCATTTTATCCACTTATCTAGCCTGACTGGCACTTGCCAACGAGAAGAGGGAAATGGGACTAGGCCACGGCAGAACCTCTCACAAGCTCCCAGAGTCACCTTCCTCCTCCTTATGAGGAAGCAGTGGTGGCTCTAGTTCAAGCAAGTTCCTCCAGGTCAGCAGCTGCCGCTGAACTGTCTGCTTTACCAAACCTGCTTCTCAAACCTGGGACCCTGAGCTCGCTCAGCCTGGGCCAGAAGAGGGTGATGCCCGTTTCCTGCCCAAGTCATCAGCAACCTCTTCCCACCATTCACTGCATGGGACATGGACTGAGTTCCAACCCCAGCTCAGCCATGAACCAGTGAGGTGACCTTGGACAGGTCCTTGGAACAAACAAGCCTCTGATTCTTCATGTGCAGAAAGGGGTTAGCAACACTCCCCTGTCACAGGCGTGCAGATGACATATGGAGAAAGGCACTGGGAATGCCAAGTCCTGGGCTCCAGCACAGCCTCACGCCCCAGCACCTCTGTGGTCCTGGGAGCCGGCAGGGACGTGCCCAGCTGGAGTCCACGGTGAGACCGGTGCCCTGACTGCCTGGCAAGCACACCTCTGCCCTCCAGAGCTCCTCTGCTCAGCTCACTGCATAGCCTGTAAGCGGGGATACCTATCTTGGTATTGGACCTCCACACCTCCCCCTCTTTTGCAAGGTGCAGACAGAGGCCTGGAGAGCTGGGCTACCTGTGAGCATGTTAACAGCAAACTTGGCCCACACCTGCTGCCTCCTGTCTTTCAGGGCACCACAGGAGCCTTGCTCATCTCTGGTGTGCAGCCTTGACTTGCCGGTACTCAAGGACCAGACCACCAGAGGGCCAGGCCGGCCTGTGGTCCTGTTTTTGCTGCTTTCTGTTATGTTTTCATTTTCTGAGTAGTACATGTATATGCTTCAAAAACTCCAATGGTACCAAAGCGGGTATGGTAACCAGTAAGTCTCACTCCCATCCACCTTCAACATCAGTCCCTGAGATGCCCTGTCCAGGGGCACGTGCTATAGCCAGACACATCTTACATATATTCAAACATGTCTATATCTTCTTCATACAAATTTTAACACGTTATATATAGTTTTCTACCTTGTTTGTTTCACTTACCGTATCTGACAGATTAGCCCAAATCAGTACATGCACATTCTCATTTTTCAGTCGTGTCTGACTCTTTGCAACACCATGGACTGTAGCCTGCCAGGCTCCTCCGTCCGCGGGATTCTCCAGGCACGAGTACTGGAGTGGGGAGCCGTTCCCTTCTCCAGGGGTCCTTTTTGACAGTGCAGGACATTTGACCACATGGGCGCACCTATTTGTGGGTCTATAGCTGTTTCCAGTCTGTGTGCTAAGTCACTCCAGTCATGCCTTTTTGTGACCCTACGGACACGCCAGGCTCCTCTGTCCGCGGGATTCTCCAGGCAAGAATACTGGAGTGGATTGCCATGCCCTGCTCCAGGGGATCTTCCCGACCCAAGTATCGAACCTGTGTCTCTTACATCTCCTGCATCGGTAGGCAGGCTCTTTATCACTAGCACCACCTGGACTTGAGCACAAATGCTAAATTGTTTCTTTTGCCAGATTTCTTGGGTAACTGATTTATCTTTTTCCCACAGAAAATGTATATTGAATCTTGATTCTATGCAGAAAATCCACTATGATCCCAACACAGTCCTCTACTTCAGCACTGATATTTCTTGACTAAAGAACATCCCAATGCATGTTTGGAGGTAGCAATTTTGATGTGAATTCATCACAATAGCGCATCAATAGCAAGATAGTAGACACACATCCCTGATTATTATTCCAATAGTTCACTACATCTCTGAGCACTTAACGAATTTTGAACTTTACCTCAATCTTTATCTCTTGCTGAGCTTCATCCTTTCCTTAAGCCCTATCCATTCCTCTGGCTTCAATCTTCCCTATTTTGCTTAGTCTCTGTTTTCATGAAGGCACGAACTGATGCTTTAGTCCATGAATCCACCAGCATACAATCCTTATATGTTTCCTACTCTCTCTATATAGCTCCAACTGCAGAATATCACCATTCCAGTAAAAAGAGAAGATCTCTGTTTTCCTATTAGTTCCTATACTCGTTTTAGGCAGTTCTACACTCCTGAATATTCACTGGAAACACTGATGCTAAAGTTGAAGCTCCAATACTTTAGCCAGCCTGGTACTTTAAAAATCAGAGCTGCACCTCAGAATGGGAGAAAATAATAGCAAATGAAACAACTGACAAAGGATTAATTTCCAAAATATACAAGCAGCTCATACTACTCAATACCAGAAAAACAAACAACCCGATCAAAAAGTGGGAAAGAGACCTAAACAGACATTTCTCCAAAGAAGACATACAGATGGCTAACAAACACATGAAAAGATGCTCAACATCACTCATTATTAGAGAAATGCAAATTCAAACTACAAAGACATATCACCTCACACTGGTCAGAATGGCCCTCATCAAAAAATCTACAAACAATAAATGCTGGAGAGGGTGTGGAGAAAAGGGAACACTCTTGCCCTTGGTGGGAATGTAAATTGATACAGCCACTATGGAAGACGGTATGGAGATTCCTTAAAAATCTAGGAATAAAACCACCATATGACCCAGGAATCCCACTCCTAGGCATATACCCTGAGGGAACCAAAATTGAAAAAGACACACGAATCCCATTGTTCATTGCAGCTCTGTTTACAACAGCTAGAACATGGAAGCAGCCTAGATGCCCATCTAGGGGAATGGATAAAGAAGTGGTGGTATATGCTACACACAATGGAATATTATCAGCCACAGAAAGGAACACGTTTGAGTCAGTTCTGAGGAAGTGGATGAACCTAGAACCTATTATACAGAGTAAAGTGAGTCAGAAAGAGAAAGATAAATACCGTATTCTAATGCATATAAACGGAATCTAGAAAAATGGTCCTGAAGAATTTACTTACAGGGCAGCAATGGAGAAACAGACATAGAGAATAGACTTATGGACATGGGGAGAGGAGAGGAGAGGCTGAGATGTTTGAAAAGAGTAACATGGAAACTTATATCGCTGCTGCTGCTGCTGCTAAGTCGTTTCAGTCGTGTCCAACTCTGTGCGACCCCACAGACGGCAGCCCACTGGGCTCAGCCATCCCTGGGATTCTCCAGGCAAGAACACTGGAGTGGGTTGCCATTGCCTTCTCCAACGCATGAAAGTGAAAAGTGAAAGTGAAGTGCCTCAGTCGTGTCTGACTCAGCGACCCCATGGATTGCAGCCTACCAGGCTCCTCCATCCATGGGAGTTTCCAGGCAAGAGTACTGGAGTGGGGTGCCATTGCCTTCTCCGGGAAACTTATATTACCATATGTAAAATAGATAGCCAACGGGAATTTGCTGTATGGCTCAGGAAACTCAAACAGGGGCTCTGTATCAACCTAGAGGGGTGAAATGGGGAAGGAGACAGGAGGGAGTTTCAAAGGGTGGGGGATATATGTCTACCTATGGCTGATTCATGTTGAGGTTTGACAGAAAACAGCAAAATTCTGTTAAGCAATTATCTTTCAATAAAAAATAAATATTTTTTTTTAAAATCAGAGCTGCAGGAAACCCTCAATGCAAACACACCACGGCACACGCCAGGTCCACAGTCAGCCTGCAGAAGTCATCTATCCAATCCATTCCCCAGGTCCTACCTCCTCCATGAAGCCATCAAATATCTTTCCTTTGATGGATAAGGAAAGTATGCCCAGGTTTTGCGAGTTACCCAATGACCCTCAGCTGATTGATAACAGTGAGAAACCCAGGCTTTTCCACTCCAGGAATTATTTGAATTTGCAGTTTAAAAAATCATCCAAATAATTTTAAAAATAATAATTATGCATTTATTTGGCCGTGCTGGGTCCCCATTGTGGCACGCCAGATCTCTCAGTTGCAGCATGTGGAACCTAGTTCCCCGCCCGGGGGTCAGACCTGGGCCCCTGCATTAGGACCACAGGGAAGTCCCCATCNTCCCTGGGATTCTCCAGGCAAGAACACTGGAGTGGGTTGCCATTGCCTTCTCCAATGCATGAAAGTGAAAAGTGAAAGTGAAGTGCCTCAGTCGTGTCTGACTCAGCGACCCCATGGATTGCAGCCTACCAGGCTCCTCCATCCATGGGAGTTTCCAGGCAAGAGTACTGGAGTGGGGTGCCATTGCCTTCTCCGGGAAACTTATATTACCATATGTAAAATAGATAGCCAACGGGAATTTGCTGTATGGCTCAGGAAACTCAAACAGGGGCTCTGTATCAACCTAGAGGGGTGAAATGGGGAGGGAGACGGGAGGGAGTTTCAAAGGGAGGGGGATATATGTCTACCTATGGCTGATTCATGTTGAGGTTTGACAGAAAACAGCAAAATTCTGTTAAGCAATTATCTTTCAATAAAAAATAAATAATTTTTTTAAAAATCAGAGCTGCAGGAAACCCTCAATGCAAACACACCACGGCACACGCCAGGTCCACAGTCGGCCTGCAGAAGTCATCTATCCAATCCATTCCCCAGGTCCTACCTCCTCCATGAAGCCATCAAATATCTTTCCTTTGATGGATAAGGAAAGTATGCCCAGGTTTTGCGAGTTACCCAATGACCCTCAGCTGATTGATAACAGTGAGAAACCCAGGCTTTTCCACTCCAGGAATTATTTGAATTTGCAGTTTAAAAAATCATCCAAATAATTTTAAAAATAATAATTATGCATTTATTTGGCCGTGCTGGGTCCCCATTGTGGCACGCCAGATCTCTCAGTTGCAGCATGTGGAACCTAGTTTCCCGCCCGGGGGTCAGACCTGGGCCCCTGCATTAGGACCACAGGGAAGTCCCCATCCAAATTCTTCACCTTAGTGATAGGGAAGCGGAGGGCCTTCAGGAAGGAGAATCTTTCTCCTCAAAACCCAAGGCAGTGTCCTCAAATATCAGCATTCCCCAAAGGGCTTGCTCCAGCAGTGCTGGGCACCACTCCCAGAGTTCCTGATTCCGCGAGGCTGGCATGGGGTCTGAGAAGCTGTCTTTAACGTCTCCGGGCGCCGTTGAAGCTGCTGACCGCACTTTAAGAACCACTGTCCTAAGGCCAGGTGTTGTTTCAGGTGACACAGGGGAGGCTGTGTGAATTCTGAGCCCACACCCAACCATCCGCTCACCAAGGGTTTTAACAGAGCAACGTTAATTTTTTTGTGCTGTGGATAAGATTGGCTTTTTTTTTTAATTGGTGTTTGACTGTTTAAACACTGTTTTGTGGGAACCACCAGAATATATCATGAAGATGCCTTCTCATTTGGTGACAGGAAGCTGCCTTCCATTTCCCTGGAGCATGGTGGTCACCCACTGCAGGGAATGGGGATAGGGGATGGGGGTGAAGCCCCAGGACACGAACGATGCTGTCAAGGCAGGACAAGGGCCTTTTCAGCCAGTCTCCTCCCCACGCACATCATGCGGAGTGGGGCCTGATGAGGAGGGCTGTCGTACCTGGTGTGTCCCCGGAAAGGCAGCATGGCGGCCCCCTGCCGTGGCTACACCTCCGGTTCTCCTGCCACCCTGCAACCTGGGCTCTGACTCGCTGCTGCTCCGGAGAGACTCTGCTCGCAGCCTGAACCTGTGGACCAGCTGCCCCCACCCCCACTCCCAGAGCTCCCAAGCATCCTGGCATCTGAAGATCTGGGCCTGGACTTCCAGGAGTCTAAGCCCCTGTCTCTACAGGACAGGAGGACAGAAGCAGCTATCAATGCAGAAATAATGTTGGAAACGTGCCAGGTAAGGTTTCAGCACCGTCCTGATCCACGGGATGGGGACTTGAAGGCCTCTAGCGTTTTCCATTGACATAACCAACGGCTGCCCCATGACCAAGTGCTGTTACTATGTAATAGACACCTGAGTGACTCTTGGGGAGGCACAGCCCTCCTCCCAGTTCAGAAAACAAGGCAGGCCTGGCAGGCGTTTAGTACTCCCCTACTCGTCTGTGCAGCTGCAATCTAGTATGTCACCCAGGAAGAAAGGATCAGATACTGAGGATGTGCAAGAGGCACAGAGAGGCAGGGTCAGGAGAGAACAGAGGCCAGAGGTGAGGCAGCTCCTGTGTTCCCAGGGGTCCATGTGTGACCCCAGGCACAGTGAGGCCAGAGGCAGCACAGCTCTACACCCCACCTCCCTTACCCTGGGTTTCCAGCTTTCTCTGAGACACCATACTCTTTCAAGAAAGTCCTTTCCTACTTAAACCAGCCAGAGTCCATTTCCGTTGCTGGCGACAGTGAACTTGGCAATGTTCACCCCAACATCAGAATCCTCTGAAGCTGAGAGGAACTTCTGTCCCCATGTCATCAGACGAGCTGACCAGCTCTGGAGGATTCTAGGGTTTCAGCTTACCTTATTGGCCATAATCATCTCTATGCTTAAGCACCAATTATGTCCTCTTCAGAGCTGTCGCCTCCACTATCCTGGCTCACTATGACGATGCACAGGTCGAGGCAGACATGGCAGATCTTCGTTATTGACAGGGGAGGCAGAAGGAGGACAAAGGATAGGAAAGCATAGCGACCTCGGGGCACCTGAGGGGATTTTTTCCCATTATCACTACCATTAACGATAATAAAAACTGCTACTTTTAAGAGAGTTGACTGTGCGAGCTCTGTGCTAAACACTTCCTACACATCATGAGACTCTGTAAGGCAGATACTGTGACACACATTCTGGTATTAAGAAGGTAAGCCCACAGAAGTTAGGTTATCTGCCTAAGGGCCTCCAACTGCTAAGCACAGAAGCTGGACTTGAATCCAGATCTGGCTGGCTCCAAAGCCAGAACTCTTGGCCATTGTATTGAGTGGCTTCCCACTGCCCTGCCACTGTCTCTGGACATGCCACCTAAGCCCCTCCAGATGCCAAGGTCACCAGCTACGGTCACTGCAACAGTAGAGTTTAGACTCTCCAGAAGGAAACCCAGTGCCCTTAAGACTAGGTTCTCATGAGTCGAGCTCTGGTGAGGGAAGACATTTCCTTAGAAGCCAGATGTCCTGAACTGTGGCGCCTAAGCTTACTAGACAGGTCCACATCCCCTCAACCATGCAGCCCTAATTCTGCAGCCTCAGCGCTAAAAAATCCTCTCCTGCTCTTGGGGCTGTCTTAAAATCAAGGTAGCTGGTTAGACAGATGGGTGTGGTCATATTGTTAACTTGGATACTGATTCACTCCACCTCCTAATTGAGAAGGATTCTAATTACAAAGCTTGCAAAGTGGCAAGTCCTGGGGGCTGGTAGGATCAGCCCGCTAAGCTCCTTCTCTTGCTTTTCCCCAGGGGCAGCGTGGAAAGGTGGCACAGGGCAAGGGTGTGGGAGCCAGGTGGCACAGAGGAGGGGGCCTGGATGCTTGGCAGCTCGGCTGGGGGCCCAAACAGCTGACTCTGCCCTTTCACGAGCTCAGAGGAGGTGGAGCCACACCCCAGCCCCAGCCCCAGCCCCAGCCCAGCAGGGCCAATTAGAACATTTACGGTAAGACATGGGGAGGGGATGTACCTCCATTTCCATCTTGCCGCGTTTGCTGAAGGAGCACCTGTGACATTACACAGATTAATGCTCCACTGAGCAAATTAATCCTAGGGATCTCACGCACTACCTGTGGCTTACACATTTTAATTGGCTCTAAACCACCACCTGAACTGATGCAAGAGTGTGGTGGTGCAAGGAAAGACGTCAGAAGCAGCATCAACCATAGGTGTAGTTTCTGGAAGAAGGAAGGATGGGGCACCACACCCCACGTGCCAAAGGGGTGAGGAAGAAGGGGCCATCTTTCAGTTGCCCACAGTATCTCCATCTGCATTCAAGGGGGTGGGAGGAAGGACAAACAGGCAACCCATGGCCTCTTCTTTGCTTCTGAATCTGTCATGTTATCCATGGTTCAAATCTTGCACTGATTTAAAAGCTTTGATTGCATCTCTCTTCCTGCCTTGCAAATAAGTTCATCAGTACCATCTTTCGAGAGTCCATATATGTGCATTAATGTATCTGTTTTCCTCTTTCTGACCCACTTCACTCTGTATGACACTCTAGGTCCATCCACATCTATACAAACGACCTAATTTCGTTCCTTTTCATGGCTGAATCATATTCCATTGTATATATGTACCACATCGTTAATCATTTATCTGTCGTTGTATAGCAGAAATTGTAACAAAACATTGTAAAGCAATGAAACTCCAATTTTAAAAATAATTTGTAAATAAAGGCAAAGGCTTTGATTGGGCAGCTGCTATGTGTCACTTCCTGGGCTAGGCGCTGGGACACGCTTAGAGATGGCTGCATTTTAAGAAAGAGAAACCCAGTGAAACTTTGTTGGTTAGGAGTGGAGGCAGTCTTGCTGTGAAGGTGCAGAGCGGGGACAGGGTCTCCTGGGAAGGGGCAGGGGCTCGGGGCCAGACTCGGCCCATTCCTCCCAGGGAGTGGCCGTTCCCTTTCTCCCTACACACCTGCTCTTCTCCTCTTCTGTCACACCATCTTCCCTGCAGCCTCCCAAACACGGCAGTCTCAGCTCTGTCCCCCAGGCTAATGACCTTCCAGCTCAGCTCCTGCGGTTAATGGGCTCAGTTACTGTGTCTCAACTCGGATTTCCAGGAGAAAGGACTGAGCTGAGGTGGAGTCTCCTGAACATCCCTGCTCTTCCTACGCTCACCAATGGCTTTCACTTCTTGAAACTGTCCTTCTTGGCCTCTAGGACTGAGCTTGAGTCCTCTTTCCTCTGACCCTTGACCATCCTCTCCAGCCACTCCCATCGTTTATACTCTGCTAGCAACCTCTGGCATGGCTTCCATTCCACCCAAGTGCTTCCCTTGAACTTGGAAATTGGCACTGTGAGAGGGCTCCACTCTGGCCCTCCTGCATCACACCCCTCTCCCCCTGCGGTGAGGAGTCCATGGACGCAAGGAGATGTAACTACCCAGACATGAGGCTTCCCGTCCAGACTAGCACTGGCCAATAGAACATTCCACAGGGATGTTCTGTAGGCACTGGCCAATGGTAGCCACGAGCTTCACGTGGCAAAAGAGTCCTGGAAACATGGCTACTACAGCTGAGGGACTGAAGCTTTTATGTGACTTGTCTGCCTCCCAGCTCGTCTCTCAGTCCTGCCAGACCTCTTTTTTAAGCCCTCGCCACAGCAGTCCTGAGTCACTCTCCCGACTATAAAGCGCCAAGTGACCCGCTCTCATCTGTATCTCAGGGCAAAGTCTAGCTTTTCAGCCTGACAGTCAGTTTTCCTAATCCTGCTTCATCGCCCACTCTTCCTCCTGCTTCTACACAACAGTGCCTGCACAACGCTCTTTGAACAAGCCTTGCCTTTCTCATCTCTGCGCCTTGCGAAGACTGTCCCCTCAGTCCAAAGCTGTTCCCTATCCTGGACTCACTCCAGTGCTGGTAAACTCCTATTCATCCCTCAAAGCCCCAAGTGCGCCATCCCCTCACCAGCTTCCTGTGCTGCCATGACCCTGTTCTTCTCTCTCCAGCTTACCCATGTCCTCTTCAGTGCCCAGATCCCAAGCCCAGGCCTACATAAGCTTTAGGTAGACCTGGACCTGTGGGGATTTAACACTGAGATGCTGTCCATACCACTGCTGTTTAAATATTAATTCCTCTCAAGGTCCCATGCACATGCAAGCATTCCTGGAGGCCTCTACAAAGCAGTGTTTGTCATTTTGCACAAGCGTGTGTCTGGATCTCCTTCTGGAAGGCTAGTGTGCAGGAGGAGCTGTGCAGCTGCTTCAGAAGCCCAGCTTAGACACTTGACGCTCATTTCTCAACACGGATTGGTTATTCTCTGTTATTTATAAGATAAAGTAATTTTTTAAAGGAAAAAGTCTTTATTCATGAAAAATGCCACTCACATCTACCAGCCAAAAAGTTATACCAGAGGTCTATACACACACAAACTAAGATGGCCTCAGGATGTACCCTCCTACATCCCATGAGTCTCCTGCAGTGGTTCTCAGAGGGTAATTCCTGGACCAGAGCACCAGCATCACCTGGGAACCTGTTAGGTACGCCAGTTATCAGCTTCCCTTCAGTTCAGTTCAGTTGCTCAGTCGTGTCCAACTCTTTGCAACCCCATGAATCGCAGCATGCCACGCCTCCCTGTTCATCACCATCTCCCGGAGCTCACTCACAGACTCATGTTCATCGAGTCCGTGATGCCATCCAGCCATCTCATCCTCGGTCGTCCCCTTCTCCTCCTGCCCCCAATCCCTCCCAGCATCAGAGTCTTTTCCAATGAGTCAACTCTTCGCATGAGGTGGCCAAAGTACTGGAGTTTCAGCTTTAGCATCATTCCTTCCAAAGAAATCCCAGGGTTGATCTCCTTCAGAATGGACTGGTTGGATCTCCTTGCAGTCCAAGGGACTCTCAAGAGTCTTCTCCAACACCACAGTTCAAAAGCATCGATTCTTCGGCGCTCAGCTTTCTTCACAGTCCAACTTTCACATCCATACATGACCACAGGAAAAACCATAGCCTTGACTAGGCGGACCTTAGTCGGCAAAGTAATGTCTCTGCTTTTGAATATACTATCCAGGTTGGTCATAACTTTTCTTCCAAGGAGTAAGCGTCTTTTAATTTCATGGCTGCAGTCACCATCTGCAGTGATTTTGGAGCCCAAAAAAATAAAGTCTGACACTGTTTCCACTGTTTCCCCATCTATTTCCCATGAAGTGATGGGACCGGATGCCATGATCTTCGTTTTCTGAATGTTGAGCTTTAAGCCAACTTTTTCGCTCTCCTCCTTCACTTTCATCAAGAGGCTTTTTAGCTCCTCCTCACTTTCTGCCATAAGGGTGGTGTCATCAGCATATCTGAGGTTATTGATATTTCTCCCGGCAATCTTGATTCCAGCTTGTGTTTCTTCCAGTCCAGCGTTTCTCATGATGTACTCTGCATATAAGTTAAATAAGCAGGGAGACAATATACAGCCTTGACGTACTCCTTTTCCTATTTGGAACCAGTCTGTTGTTCCATGTCCAGTTCTAACTGTTGCTTCCTGACCTGCATACAGATTTCTCAAGAGGCAGGTTAGGTGGTCTGGTATTCCCATCTCTTTCAGAATTTTCCACAGTTTATTGTGATCCACACAGTCAAAGGCTTTGGCATAGTCAATAAAGCAGAAATAGATGTTTTTCTGGAACTCTCTTGCTTTTTCCATGATCCAGCGGATGTTGGCAATTTGATCTCTGGTTCCTCTGCCTGTTCTAAAACCAGCTTGAACATCAGGGAGTTCACGGTTCACATATTGCTGAAGCCTGGCTTGGAGAATTTTGAGCATTACTTTACTAGCGTGTGAGATGAGTGCAATTGTGCGGTAGTTTGAGCATTCTTTGGCATTGCCTTTCTTTGGAATTGGAATGAAAACTGACCTTTTCCAGTCCTGTGGCCACTGCTGAGTTTTCCAAATTTGCTGGCATATTGAGTGCAGCACTTTCACAGCATCATCTTCCAGGATTTGAAACAGCTCAACGGGAATTCCATCACCTCCACTAGCTTTGTTCTTAGTGATGCTTTCTAAGGCCCACTTGACTTCACATTCCAAGATGTCTGGCTCTAGATTAGTGATCACATCCTCATGATTATCTGGGTCGTGAAGATCTTTTCTGTACAGTTCTTCTGTGTATTCTTGCCACCTCTTCTTAATATCTTCTGCTTCTGTTAGGTCCATACCATTTCTATCCTTTATCGAGCCCATCTTTGCATGAAATGTTCCCTTGGTATCTCCAATTCTCTTGAAGAGATCTCTAGTCTTTCCCATTCTGTTGTTTTCCTCTATCTCTTTGCATTGATTGCTGAAGAAGGCTTTCTTATCTCTTCTTGCTATTCTTTGGAACTCTGCATTCAGATGCTTATATCTTTTCTTTTCTCCTTTGCTTTTCGCCTCTCTTCTTTTCAGTGCTATTTGTAAGGCTTCTCCAGACAGCCATTTTGCTTTTTTGCATTTCTTTTCCATGGGGATGGTCTTGATCCCTGTCTCCTGTACAATGTCACGAACCTCATTCCATAGTTCATCAGGCACTCTATCTATCAGATCTAGGCCCTTAAATCTATTTCTCACTTCCACTGTATAATCATAAGGGATTTGATTTAGGTCATACCTGAATGGTCTAGCGGTTTTCCCTACTTTCTTCAATTTAAGTCTGAATTTGGAAATAAGGAGTTCATGATCTGAGCCACAGTCAGCTCCTGGTCTTGTTTTTGTTGACTGTATAGAGCTTCTCCATCTTTGGCTGCAAAGAATATAATCAATCTGATTTCGGTGTTGACCATCTGGTGATGTCCATGTGTAGAGTCTTCTCTTGTGTTGCTGGAAGAGGGTGTTTGCTATGACCAGTGCATTTTCTTGGCAAAACTCTATTAGTCTTTGCCCTGCTTCATTCCGCATTCCAAGGCCAAATTTGCCTGTTACTCCAGGTGTTTCTTGACTTCCTACTTTTGCATTCCAGTCCCCTATAATGAAAAGGACATCTTTTTTGGGTGTTAGTTCTAAAAGGTCTTGTAGGTCTTCATAAAACTGTTCAACTTCAGCTTCTTCAGCATTACTGGTTGGGGCATAGACTTGGATAACTGTGATATTGAATGGTTTGCCTTGGAGACGAACAGAGATCATTCTGTCGTTTTTGAGATTGCATCCAAGTACTGCATTTTGGACTCTCTTGTTGACTATGATGGCTACTCCATTTCTTCTAAGGGATTCCTGCCTGCAGTAGTAGATATAATGGTCATCTGAGTTAAATTCACCCATTCCAGTCCATTTTAGTTCACTGATTCCTAGAATGTCGACGCTCCCCTTAGACCTGCTCAATCAAAAGCTCTGCGGTGGGTCCCAGTCCTTTGTGTTTTAACAAGCCCTCCAGGAGGCTCTGGTCTATTTACCTATTATGAGCACTCCTGAAGGCAAGGGCTCTGCCATCCTCAGCTCTCCACGCCCAGCCCCTGGTCCACTGCTCTTGAGTGATGGGCCTTCCGTAGCTCTATATGTGTGCACTGAATGAACAAATGAATGCATGCAAGGAGTGAAAGAACAAAAAGTTAAGAACAAGTAGAAAAGAAACTGAGCAACAGATGCAAAAGAAACTGAGACCTTCTTGTTAGGCATCCATTCAGTCCTTCTGACCCAGTGGGCAGAAAGAGCAGTGTGAAAGGACAATGCAGGCGCTGTGGGCCCCTCAGACCTCCTTCTCTCCAGCTGTTCACCCCCATCCCTGCTGTACTGAGACCTGAGTGACAATGCTGGGCCACTCACCCTCTCCAACCCATGTCCCAGGAGAAAATTCCCATCCAAACGACTTACTCGAGAAAGAACCCCAGGAGCAAGGGAGCACTTGGTCTGAAATGGCCTGTGCAGTACCCCTAAATTAATTAATATCATTTATAGAAGGCCAGTTGGTCTCAAGATGAATGGAGTTAATGCTGCTCTTGGCACCCAACTTAAAGATTCAAGGCGCCAGAAAAACACAAGAAGGCCTCTTTCAACTTTCAGACCAGACTGCTGAATAAAGCTAGAAGGATGGAATGGGGGAAGAAGGGGCCTATTCAAAGGAGGAATAAAGCCTTCTCTGGTGAAGAAATATTAATCTCAATATTCACATGGTGTTAAAATATATGTTTGAGATCTCCAGAATGAGATGTTCATAAATAGATAAGCTCTAAGTGGCTGATTTTTTAGCCTTGATTTTCCTTTACTGAAATATAATTAACACTTCCTGAAACCAGCGAGCTTGGAATAATTTAGTTCAATTGTAAGTATGCAAAACACTTAACAATTAGCTCCATGAAATGAGACCAGCCAGCACTGAGCCGACTTCATTAATGCCCTAAGTGCATGTGCCCTATTATAACAGCTTTCAAAAATATTGTATAAATCTGAAATGTCCCCATAGAATGGAACGGGGAGGGAGTTTGAGATTATTTTCATTCATTTGAAGGCTACCTCTCATAAACGCAGCGGTCTGAAAGACGACGGCAATTGGGTTTAATATTTTTACTGCTGCTTCCGAGGTGGTAAAAAGAAAGAAACCAAGGTATTGTAATGGGGTCTTTAAAGCTGGCATGATTTAACCTGCCACAAAGAGGGGCAGCTTGAAACAGGGAAAGCTCACGGGTTCTGCGAGTCAGGGGCCCCAGGCACAGCTGTGCGGCCTGGCTTACGTCCTTCACCTATCTGAGTTTTCGCCTGTGAGGTGGGGAAAATCAGGGGACCTATTCAAACAAGAAAACATCAGTGCAAACGGGTGCTGGCAGGAAAGGACCAGAGCTGTGGGCACGGCGGTATGGTCTGTGTGCCCCCTGCCCTCACCTGTTCACCCCAGTTGAGCACTGGATCAGCAGGATAAGAATATCTTCCTCAGAGGGTTGTTGAAAGCATTACAGGAGATAATGAATGGGATGGGGCTTCAGAGGAGGAAGACTCTATCCAAATACTGCAGATTTGGGTCATTTTTGTATTTTTTTCCTTCTTTTTCAGATACTGGCTGGAGGCAAAGTCTTCATGAAGTTAAGTTCAAGTTAGGCTAATTCCATTTATTGAAGCTCTGAGTGAAAAATAAAGAATTGCCAGGGCCAGAATTTTAAAAGCGGGGGGGCTATGGCGGGGAGAGGAATTTTTAATGTCTACATTTACCAAAATATTGTTTTCACCCACCAATCCGAAACAAAAATGCAATGCAGTGTGACTGCCAGTCAAAAGATGAAGCCTGTATTCTTTTTAATGAAGTATGGTTGATTTACAACATTGTGTTAGTTTCAGGTATACAACAAAGTGATTCTGCTATATATTTTTCAGATTATTTTCCATTATAGGTTACGACAAGATATTGAATACAGTTCCCTGTGCTATATAGTGAATCTTCATTGGTTATCTATCTTATTTATAGGCGTTTGTATCTGTTGATCCCACCTTTGGTGACCATAAGCCTTTTTTCTGTGTCTGTAAGCCTCTTTCTGTTTTGTATATAGGTTCGTTTGTTGTATTTTTTAGATTCCACATTTAAGTGATATACATTTGTCTTTCTCTGACTGACTTCACTAAGCACATTCTCTAGGTCCATCCAGGTTGCTGTAAAGGGCAATATTTCATTCCTTTTTATAGCTGAGTAATATCACATCTTCTTTATCCCTTCATCTGTTGATGGACACTAGGTTGCTTCTGTGTTTTGACCATTTTAAGTAGTGTGATGAGCGCTGGGATTCAAGGATTTTTTTTTTTTTTTCAAATTAAAGTTTTCATCTTTTCTGGGTATATACTCAGTAGTGGGATTGCTGGATCATATGCAGCTCTATTTTTAGTTTTTTAAAGAACTTCCATCCTGTTTTCCATAGTGTCTGCACGAATTTATATTCCCAATAGTATCAGTTCATTTCAGTCGCTCAGTCGTGTCCGACTCTTTGCGACCCCATGAATCACAGCACACCAGGCCTCCCTGTTCATCACCATCTCCAGGAGTTCACTCAGACTCACGTCCATCGAGTCCGTGATGCCATCCAGCCATCTCATCCTCAGTCGTCCCCTTCTCCTCCTGCCCCTAATCCCTCCCAGCATCAGTCTTTTCCAGTGAGTCAATTCTTCAAAAGAGGTGGCCAAAGTACTGGAGTTTCAGCTTTAGCATCATTCCTTCCAAAGAAATCCCATGGTTGATCTTCTTCAGAATGGACTGGTTGGATCTCCTTGCAGTCCAAGGGACTCTCAAGAGTCTTCTCCAACACCACAGTTCAAAAGCATCAATTCTTTGGCGCTCAGCCTTCTTCACAGTCCAACTCTCACATCCATACATGACCACAGGAAAAACCATAGCCTTGACTAGGCGGACCTTAGTTGGCAAAGTAATGTCTCTGCTTTTGAATATACTATCTAGGTTGGTCATAACTTTTCTTCCAAGGAGTAAGCGTCTTCTAATTTCATGGCTGCAGTCACCATCTGCAGTGATAGGAGGGTTGTTTTCTCCATACCCTCTCCAGCATTTCTTTTTCTTTTTTTGGTTGGTTGTGCCCCAGTTAGCATTTAGGATCTTGGTTCTCCAACGAAGGATGGGATCCATGCCCCATGCAATGGAAGCCATGGGGTCTTAACCACTGGGTTGCTGGGGAAGTCCCTCCCACATTTATTATTTGTAGACTTTTTGATGATGAGTATTTTGGTCAGTATAAGGTATATGCCTATTGTGATTTGGGTTTGCATTTCTCGAATCATTAGTGATGTTGAGCATCTTTTCATGTGCCTGTTTGGCCATCTGTATGTCTTCTTTGTTAAAATGTCTGTTTAGGTCTCCCCATTATTTTGATTGGGTTGTTCAGTTTTTTAAATATTGAGTTGTCTGAGCTATCTGGATACCTTGGATATTAACCCTTTGTCATTTACATCATTTTTTGTTAATGGTTTCCTTTGCTGTGCAAAAGCTTTTAAGTCTGATTAGGACCCATTTGTTTATTTATTTTTTTTTTTTTTGCTTGGAAGATTGGCCAAAGAAAATACTCCTACAATTCCTGCCTGAAAATGTTTTGCTTGCCTTCTCTTCGAGGAGTTTTATGGTGGTGGTTTAGTCGCTAAGTCATGTCCGACTCTTGCAACCCCACTGACTGCAGCCTGCCAGGCTCCTCTGTCCATGAGATTCTCTAGGCAATAATACTGGAGTGGGTTGCCATTTCCTTCTCCAGAGGATCTTCCCGACCCAGGGCTGGAACCCGGGTCTCCTGCACTGCAGTCAGATTCTCTACCAACTGAGTTACTAGGGAAGCCCAGGAGTTTTATGGTACTGTCTCATATTCAGGCCTTTAAGCCATTTGGGGCCATATTTCTATATGTGGTGTGAGGGAGTGTTCTCCTTTCATTGACTCACATGTCCAGCTTTCCCAACACCATGTGCTTTTCTTCATTATATATTCTTGCCTTCTTTGTTGTAGATTAACTGAACACAGCTGTGTGAGTTTATTTCTGGGTTCTCCATTTTGTTCCATTGGTCGATATATGTCTTTGTGCCAATACCTCGATAAAGCCTGTAATCTCAAGAAGTATGGAGCACTAGAGACAGCAAAGACCAGAAAGGAAACATGAGTTCAAGACTCCAAGATGATGCATATCTGTTTCCTTCAGTCCCAACAGTGGGCTCTGTGACTGTATATGTGACCCCATGAGGGGATGACACCCAAAGTCCACATCTTCACAATCTGGACTGAGCCAGACCCCTTCCCAGGTCCCTATGGGACAGAAAGTCGTAATACCCAGGTCTCCCTAAAAACAAAGAAGGTAACAAGGAGCTGGTTCCACCTCTGGAAAGTTCTGGCAGCAGGTGAGTTCTTCCCCACTGCCTGGCCCTGTCCATGGGCCAGGCCACCTCTCTTCAGGAGAGCCGCAAAGCGTGAGGCACTGAACCTTACGCGCTCGACACCTAGTGCTGGCATTCACCGGACAAGAGCGCTCTCCTGGGGAGCGACGCGGAGCACCCACGGCTGAGAGAGGCAAGCAACAACATTAACTGGGTCAGGATCTACTGAGAGCTGGGCCCATGTCAAGAATTTCTCATGTGCTGAACCCTCCTTAACAGATTTGTAAACTAAGGCTCAGAGAGGTCAGGTGACTGGCCCAAAGTCACATTGCTCGTGAGCTGTAAGACTGGTATTCCTGCTCGCATCTTCTACAGCAAAGCCCACACTCTCCAAGCACACTCATCACACTGCCTACAGAAACACACAGAGCTGGAAGTGCCTTGCACAGAGCCTGGTCTGTGGAGGAGGTGCTCATCATTACCTGTGAAATCTGAATGGAAGACATTAAGTAAGGATCCTGTGATTTTTTGTGTGTGGGAAAACGGAACTATCATTATTCAGAAAAACTAGAATAGCATTTATTCATTGACACTCAGGATCCCAGTGAAAGTCAAATAGTCTATTTCAAACAAAGGTACAGTAAGATTTGACAAAAGAAGTATAAGCTAGACCCAACCAAATCTCCTAAATGATCTTTCTGCTGTGGTATCACCTGGATTCAGCCTTTTTGGTAAGGATTTTATATTGATTTCCTACTGTGGCCTAACAAATTACCACAAATTTATTGGCTTAAAACAATACCAGTTTATCGCCTTACGGTTCTACAGGTCACAGGTCCAGACTGGGCTGCATTCCTTGTGGAGGCCCCAGAGGAGAATCTGTTTCCTGGCCTTTCCCTGGCTTCTAGAGGCACCCACATTCCTTGGCTCATGGCCCCGTTCTTCACCTTCAGAGCTAGTAGCAAATCATCTTCAAATCTGTCTCTCTGAATTTTGCTTCCATTATCATATCTGCTTCTCTAACTCTGTCCTTCCTGTTTCCTTCTTATAAAGACCCTGTCCAAGCCTTGACCCACCCAGATAATCTAGATAATCACCCCGTTTCAAGATCTTTAATCACTCCTATGAAGTTTCTTAGAGAAGGCAATGGCAACCCACTCTAGTACTCTTGCCTGGAAAATCCCATGGACGAAGGAGCCTGGTAGGCTGCAGTCCATGGGGTCGCTAAGAGTCGGGCACGACTGAGCGACTTCACTTTCACTTTTCACTTTCATGCATTGGAGAAGAAAATGGCAACCCACTCCAGTGTTTTTGCCTGGAGAATCCCAGGGATGGCAGAGCCTGGTGGGCTGCTGTCTGTGGGGTCGCACAGAGTTGGACATGACTGGAGTGACTTAGCAGCAGCAGCATGAAGTTTCTAGNTAGGCTGCAGTCCATGGGGTCGCTAAGAGTCGGGCATGACTGAGCGACTTCACTTTCACTTTTCACTTTCATGCATTGGAGAAGAAAATGGCAACCCACTCCAGTGTTTTTGCCTGGAGAATCCCAGGGATGGCAGAGCCTGGTGGGCTGCTGTCTGTGGGGTCGCACAGAGTTGGACATGACTGGAGTGACTTAGCAGCAGCAGCATGAAGTTTCTAGAGTCCAGATTTAGGATGCAGACATTTTGGGAGACCCTTTATTCAGCCTATCACAGACTTAATAAAATAAATCATAATAGCCATTCCTTCTTTAGAAATTGGCCAAAAACTTTAACACATGGTCACAACAAACTTAATTCTAGATTTCTAGGACAAGACTCAATATCAAATATTCTAATCAATAATAATAATTTAGTGGCTACCACTTACATATTTGGAATCATAAGTGCCACCCAAGGGCTGTCTCACTTCATCCTAAAAATTGCTCTGTGATTTAGACATTATCAAGCTTGCTGGGAGAAATATCAATAACCTCAGATATGCAGGTTACACCACCCTTATGGCAGAAAGTGAAGAGGAACTAAAAAGCCTCTTGATGAAAGTGAAAGAGGAGAGATATTAATGTAGTTACGTATATTATCTAATTATGTATAGCACATATTATCTAATTACATATATTATCTAATGATTTAGTTACATATGTTATCTAGTTTAGTGTTTATGACATATCTATGTAAGATGGGAAATTAAAGATTTTTTAAAAGATTGCAAATTATGTGGCATAATAGGGATTTAAATCCAGTTCTGCATAATTCCAAAAGTTTTCTATGATATTAATTTTTTTCTGTGTTGGTATGAAATATACAATACATGCAGGAAAGTACATTAAATACAAATATTCAACTTAAAAATGATATTAAAGCAAATATCCATTTCACCACCATTCTGATCGAAACAAAGGACACTTTTAGCTCCTGCAGAAGCACCAGGTGGCTACTTACTCTTCACAAACCCCCTCCACCTTGGGAGGTAAAGAAATAAAATAGTCTACCTGATTTGTGTTGTTTTTGCCTGTCGAGACCAGCTCGACAAGCAGGGTTTCCGAAAACGCGATACAGCGAGAGAATGAGAAACAAGACAAAAATTCAGAGAAAAGTAAGGATCAGGGGACCAACACCGCTCCAAGGTGAAGGTGCCAAAGCTGAATCCAAGCCAGCTTTATTATGCCTTCAGCCGTGAATGAAAGAATATGCGGGGAAGTAAACTATAACTCATGTGGCCTTCAGGGACAAAGAAGAAAATGATCATTAACCATCGAGTAATTAAGAAACAGTTCAGTTCAGTCACTCAGTCTTGTCTGACTCTTTGCGACCCCATGAATCACAGCATGCCAGGCCTCCCTGTCCATCACCAACTCCTGGAGTTCACTCAGATTCACGTCCATCAAGTCCGTGATGCCATCCAGCCATCTCATCCTCGGTCGTCCCCTTCTCCTCCTGCCCCCAATCCCTCCCAGCATCATGGTCTTTTCCAATGAGTCAGCTCTTCGCATGAGGTGGCCAAAGTACTGGAGTTTCAGCTTTAGCATCAGTCCTTCCAAAGAAATCCCAGGGTTGATCTCCTTCAGAATGGACTAGTTGGATCTCCTTGCAGTCCAAGGGACTCTCAAGAGTCTTCTCCAACACCACAGTTCAAAAGCATCAATTCTTCGTGCTCAGCCTTTGTCACAGTCCAACTCTCACATCCATACATGACCANACACTCATCACACTGCCTACAGAAACACACAGAGCTGGAAGTGCCTTGCACAGAGCCTGGTCTGTGGAGGAGGTGCTCATCATTACCTGTGAAATCTGAATGGAAGACATTAAGTAAGGATCCTGTGATTTTTTGTGTGTGGGAAAACGGAACTATCATTATTCAGAAAAACTAGAATAGCATTTATTCATTGACACTCAGGATCCCAGTGAAAGTCAAATAGTCTATTTCAAACAAAGGTACAGTAAGATTTGACAAAAGAAGTATAAGCTAGACCCAACCAAATCTCCTAAATGATCTTTCTGCTGTGGTATCACCTGGATTCAGCCTTTTTGGTAAGGATTTTATATTGATTTCCTACTGTGGCCTAACAAATTACCACAAATTTATTGGCTTAAAACAATACCAGTTTATCGCCTTACGGTTCTACAGGTCACAGGTCCAGACTGGGCTGCATTCCTTGTGGAGGCCCCAGAGGAGAATCTGTTTCCTGGCCTTTCCCTGGCTTCTAGAGGCACCCACATTCCTTGGCTCATGGCCCCGTTCTTCACCTTCAGAGCTAGTAGCAAATCATCTTCAAATCTGTCTCTCTGAATTTTGCTTCCATTATCATATCTGCTTCTCTAACTCTGTCCTTCCTGTTTCCTTCTTATAAAGACCCTGTCCAAGCCTTGACCCACCCAGATAATCTAGATAATCACCCCGTTTCAAGATCTTTAATCACTCCTATGAAGTTTCTTAGAGAAGGCAATGGCAACCCACTCTAGTACTCTTGCCTGGAAAATCCCATGGACGAAGGAGCCTGGTAGGCTGCAGTCCATGGGGTCGCTAAGAGTCGGGCATGACTGAGCGACTTCACTTTCACTTTTCACTTTCATGCATTGGAGAAGAAAATGGCAACCCACTCCAGTGTTTTTGCCTGGAGAATCCCAGGGATGGCAGAGCCTGGTGGGCTGCTGTCTGTGGGGTCGCACAGAGTTGGACATGACTGGAGTGACTTAGCAGCAGCAGCATGAAGTTTCTAGAGTCCAGATTTAGGATGCAGACATTTTGGGAGACCCTTTATTCAGCCTATCACAGACTTAATAAAATAAATCATAATAGCCATTCCTTCTTTAGAAATTGGCCAAAAACTTTAACACATGGTCACAACAAACTTAATTCTAGATTTCTAGGACAAGACTCAATATCAAATATTCTAATCAATAATAATAATTTAGTGGCTACCACTTACATATTTGGAATCATAAGTGCCACCCAAGGGCTGTCTCACTTCATCCTAAAAATTGCTCTGTGATTTAGACATTATCAAGCTTGCTGGGAGAAATATCAATAACCTCAGATATGCAGGTTACACCACCCTTATGGCAGAAAGTGAAGAGGAACTAAAAAGCCTCTTGATGAAAGTGAAAGAGGAGAGCAAAAAAGTTGGCTTAAAGCTCAACATTCAGAAAACGAAGATCATGGCATCCGGTCCCATCACTTCATGGGAAATAGATTGGGAAACAGTGGAAACAGTGTCAGACTTTATTTTTTTGGGCTCCAAAATCACTGCAGATGGTTAACTGTAGCCATGAAATTAAAAGACGCTTACTCCTTGGAAGAAAAGTTATGACCAACTTGGATAGTATATTCAAAAGCAGAGACATTACTTTGCCGACTAAGGTCCGTCTAGTCAAGGCTATGGTTTTTCCAGTGGTCATGTGTGGATGTGAAAGTTGGACTGTGAAGAAGGCTGAGTGCTGAAGAATTGATGCTTCTGAACTGTGGTGTTGGAGAAGACTCTTGAGAGTCCCTTGGACTGCAAGGAGATCCAACCAGTCCATTCTGAAGATCAGCTCTGGGATTTCTTTGGAAGGAATGATGCTAAAGCTGAAACTCCAGTACTTTGGCCACCTCATGAGAAGAGTTGACTCACTGGAAAAGACTCTGATGCTGGCAGGGATTGGGGGCAGGAGGAGAAGGGGATGACAGAGGATGAGATGGCTGGATGGCATCACTGACTCGATGGACATAAGTCTGAGTGAACTCTGGGAGTTGGTGGTAGACAGGGAGGCCTGGCATGCTGCGATTCACGGGGTCGTAAAGAGTCAGACACGACTGAGCGACTGAACTGAACTGAACCCTCAATTTACAATAGAAACTGAGGCTTCAAACTGTTTGCCTTACTCAAGGACAAAGTAAATGGTGGAGCTGGGATTTGAACTTGGGCTATCTGATACTGGATTGATCATCCAGATTATTGGTTCATAAATTATGGCCACCAGACAGCCTGTGCATGAAAGAGAAAGTGCTCTGGAAAATATAAAGGATCTTAATACTACAAGAAGGAATAATAAGGAAGCATTTGGGGCCATATTCTGCTTCTACTAGTTTGACCTCAGTTTCCTCATCTGTAAAACTGGCTTAATAGCACTCATCTCCTGGGGTTGGTGTGATTAGATAAGAGACAATGTATGCAGCACGCAAGTGTTTCACATATTATTAGGAGGGCAAGGAGAAAGGCCAAGCATGGTTCTAAGAGTCCCAGCCCAAGGACTAATGCTGACAACCTGGAATACTCCCTCCCCCGTCTGGACCCGAAGGCAGTGGAAGAGAGAGACTGAGGTGCTCTCCCAGGCTCTCCCTCCCTGATTTCCTGGAAGAAGACTGCACAGCATCCTCTGACTCCAGGCCAAAGGCCTTCAAAGCTGGCTTCCCAATGTTGCAAGCAGTCTCATTGCTCAGTCCCAGGGCTGCCTCAGAATGGATGGGAATGTGTAAAAAGGTCTTAAAGAATCTTGCTGAGAACCACTCTCCACAGATGCCCTTCAAACCTCTTCCAACAGAATCATTTATCAGGCATGTGACTACGGAGTCTGGAGCCTGGACCCGAGCTGCATTTTACATGGGGATTAATAACTAGTGTGATCAACCAGGGAAAGCTGGCTTGCACAGCTCGGTGATGACATCATCTGGACAGCTCTTTGTCCCTGGGAAGAAAAGCTCCACCCCTTGCCATCTCTCAACCCTGCAGAGAGTCCCAAGGCCAGACTTCAGGGTCAAAACACAGCAGAAAACAACAGGCAGGGCACTGCCACGCCAGCCACTCCACGTGAAGAGGCCAGCGGCCTGTCCCCGGCCGAGCGGCAGACTTGCACACCTCATGACGGTCTGAGCAGCCACTAAGAGGCGATGCGACCTTGGGCAAGTCACCTACCCTCTCCATGCCTCAGTTTTATCAACCACAAAACAGACAAGGGTGTACCTATTCCGTTATGTTGTTATGAACCTCGAATGAATTTAAATCACATAAAGTGCTTAGAAAAGTACCCAGTTCACAACAAGCGCTATGATATTATCAGTCACTATCTTTTTAGCACTTGGCTCCAAGCCTCCAACTCTTATATCCATGCTCCTTCCATGACATCAGAGCACACCCTTCTGCCAGGTCAGCACTCTGACACGGCCACGTCTCATTTCCTCAGCCAGCAGAGACCACAAGATATGCTCTCCTTCTCCCCCATCATCCAAAATAGGACCATCCTTTCATCAGTCCTCCGTCCTCTCCCTGATGGCTTCTGGGCTCGTTACAACATAAGAAGTCAGTTATAATTGCTTCAGAGTTAGAGATTCCCAGTCAGAAGCTCCTTCTGTCTGCACTGATGGAGGCAGTCAGACTGAGGGAGAAGGGCCTTCACCCCTTCCAGAAAGCTGGCCAAGCAGTTAAGTCCTTGCTGGGTGTCAAGTCTCCTGGATTACAGTCGTGGCGTGGTGGAGGGGGGGATGGGGGGTGGGAGGATGGTCCGCTGTTTCCAGCCCTGCCTGATTGTGCCTCACCTCCTCAGGCAAGCAGGAGTCCTATACAAATGTGGCAGGAGCTGGCTGGCTGTTGCGACAGTTAGGAACAGTCGCCTGGTCACTTAGCTCATCATCAGCCCTAATGTTAAGGCCTTCCTTGATGTCTAACCCTTTCCCTCCCTCTCCTTCCTTCTCTCTCTCACACACACAGCACTTGTTTGTCCTGTGAAGGCGTGACCCTGACATGGAGAGGTCCATAGGAGCAAGGAAGCAAAGGCTGGCAGGGTCAGCCATGGACAAACATGGCTCTGTGCAGCCAGCTGGGCCAGCAGAGCTTCCAGACATGAACAGGGTCCGAGTCTATTCATGCTACTGTGACAACATCCCACAAACTGGGTGGCTTATAAAGCCCAGAAATCCATCCCTCAGGTTTCTGGAGGCTGGAAGCCCAAGACTGTGGTACCGGCAGTCAGTGCAGGCCCTCTTCCGCTGCAGGCTTCTCCCTCTGTCCTCACACGCTGGAAGGGCCCTGAGTAATGTGGACACGCGTCTCTCACCATGTCCTCCCTACCTGGAGGGGTCACGATGTGAACCCAGAGACAAACCCAGTGATCTGTGGTCTTGGGGGCCTCAGCTGCTCAGAGCCTTCGGAAGGCAACTGCCCACTTGGAGAAAAGCAGACCACAGGAAACTGAGCCTGGTTGTGCCCTCTGCCCGAGGTCTGAGTGAGACAAGAGGCTTCAGCTTGCCCTGGTCCACAGCGGATGTGTTCAGGTGTACCTGCCCTGCCCACATCCCTGGCTGAAGGGGCAGCCCCAAGTGGCCATGTCTGTACCCCTTGTTCTCTTCTGAATGGACGGGAGATAGACCACACAGCCCAGAGAGACGGGAGACTCCAGACGGAGAGGCTCTCTGATGGCCTCTCTCTCTGATGGCCTACCAGATCTGGTCCCCACGAGCTGCCAGGCCTCACTTCCCACCTAAGAACTCTGTACTGCTCCAATAACTGCGGTCTGCCCAACCCCCAGTGCATAAGCTGGCTCGCACAGACTGCGTTCCATGCAACCCAGTGATCCCCACCTACAATAATGAGGCCAAGGGGCATCCACCAAGGGGCGGGGGTGCATCTTTCAGGGGCCTCTTGGTCCTGGTGTGAGGAATTGGTCTCTATGCCCGTCTGAATGTTCTCTCCTTCCTTCCCACGGGCCCAAGTCCCATGTGCCTGTTAAGATACCCCCAAGTTCCCGCAAACCCCCAAGTATGCAGATCAGGCAGCATACTGAATTCAGGGTGTCACAGCTCAGCTGTCTGTAGAGATAAGGGGAGAGATCTACAAAACCATCCTGGAGTCATTGCCCTTCAGTGCAGCCACACGATGAATTGTTTGTCTTCTGGAACCAAGACAGTCTCCTCCACCAAATAAAAATAGGACTCTTTAAGGCCACTGCATCATTAGCATGGCAAGCCACTTGAAGTAAAAAAACCTGGATTCAAATTCTGGCTGCACTACTTACTACCTTGGCGACTTGGAGCAAATAACTTAGCCTCTCTGTTGCTCAACTTTGTCATCTCCTATGGAGATAGCATCTGACTGGTATGGAGAAGATTCAGCAAAATAAGGTATCTAATTAAAAATATTGCAGGAGGTTACCTACAATACTGTTTGCCTTTATTTGTACGTTACTGGCAACAAGTAGGTATGAAATAAATGTATTGTGATGGACAGGGGCAGCTGCTTGGTTGATTGGTTTTTAGAAATCCACTAATGATATAGAAAAACCCACTGAAATGAAAGAATTTCAGGTAGCAGTGTGAGTAATGTTTTACATTTTTGTAGGAGTTGATCTTCTAAAATACCATCTCACAACCACTCTGGGATACAGAGGCAGAACTACTATCCTCAACTCACAGATAAAGCATCTGACTCCCCCACTATTTTTCCCATCCCTCGCCAGGGTGAGCCAGTTCTTTTTCATGCCCAGAGGGAACCTGAATAAGCTTAGGTAGACCATTTGTCCTGTCTTGAGTGCTGTCTTCTCCAGATTCAGGACTATAGGGATGTCCACGAAGACGTGGAGCTGCTTTTTTTTCTTTCTTTGGCTGAGCTGTGGCATGTGGGATCTTAATTTCCTGATCAGGGATTGAACCCGTGCTTCCTGCAGTGTAAACTCAGAGTCCTAACCACTGGACCACCAGGGAATTCCTTCCCTGGAACTACTTTTTGCCTCTAGGGATTTAGAGGGGCTCTGCGGACCTCCAAAAGCGAGGCCAGGGAGCTTCTGCCCAATGGAACAGCAAATCACTTTCACTAACTCCATCAGGTAAACACAGTTCAGCACCTTTCCCCACAAGGAGACTGGGAGCCATCAGGAATCAAGAGTGGGATCTCTAGAAAGGGGCTGTCCACACTCAAAGGCTGTCCCTGTGAGACCTCAGACACTTTGCTTACGCTCCCTAAGTCTTTTCTTCTGATGGAACAGTACTGATCTCATCAGGCAGTTATGAGGATGAAGTGAAATAATTCAAGAGAGGTCAGCCCCGAGGCAGGTGCAAGGTAAGGGCCTGACAAACATCAGCCCCTTCATCCTATAGAGGTGGCTATCCCTGATGCCCGGAACCACTAAACACGCACAGCACAGAATGCTCTCCACCAGCCTGCACCGTGCTATGAAGCCCTTGAGAACAGGAGCTGTATCTTATTCGTCCTGCTACCCTCCAATTCCCACCCAAGCTCTGACACAAATTGCAGCAAGAAGAACAAATGAACAGGTTCCCTATAGCACATTCAGCTCCTGAATTGTTTGGCTCCGATTATCAGGAAAATGCATTGGAGTCCACACCTGTCACGTAGACATGGGCTTGGGACTAGGGCTTCTACCCCAAAAACGCAATACTCCTATCACAGATAATGCACTTATCGATGACTGGGAGCCCGGGCCAGTGGGACGGATGCCCAGTTTCCTCTGAGCTCCAGAAACAGATTCTCAGCAGGGACACTGGCTCCCTGCCATTCCCTCTCAACACAGACAGCCAAAGACATGCATTTATATGCAGCAGCACACACAATCAGGGCAGGGAAGAAAGTCTCCAGGCTGACCTCACCTAGAAGATGCCAGTCCTCCTAGACAACAGGAGCTGTGGGGTACGGGTCAGGCGGGGATCTGTAAGAATACCTTGGGGTCCACAGGTGGGTCCTTTTCTCTGAGGTCTGGGCATGTGTGCTACCAACAGAGGTGGATCTCCCTAGCTTACCTACTCTAAGAGATCAGATTGAATCTGGGAGGCAGATTCTAAAATAAAGTCAGAGACTAAAAAGAATGCAAATGAAGTCATGAATGAAGGAGATTCAGAATTCAGACCGAGAGCTGAGCCCAAAGGAAGGCCAGGGTGAAGGAACAGGGTCTGGCCCTAGGATAGCTTCCCACCTTCAAATGGTCCCACCAGGCCACCTCCCCCAGGAGATACAGCACCATACTTAGTTACTGGTGGCATGATACCAAAGCAGGATGTGATCAGCCACTTCATCCCCTCACTCACCCTATGGTGAGATGGACTGCAGGGCTGAAGGCTTGCTGAAGAGGTGAAAGCCACAACTCTTAGTAGGAGGAGGACTGGGACGAGGAACAGGCCAGAAACAGACACAGGAACCAGCTACCTCCTGCCATTCCCTACCCTGCATATTAGACGCCAGGAACACAGAACAGCTCTTCCATGCCTCCATGTCTTTCTTCTTGCTGTTTCCTTTCCTCAGGATGTCCTTCTTACATTTCCTACCCTGCTAGTTATTACAGTTCAAGACTGAGCTTAAAGGTCATCCCCTCCAGAAACCGTGAGTGCCCACATGCTTAGAGGTTAGTGAAATACCTCTAACAGCTCTCCACCTCCATCCCTTAGCTCTTACCTTTTCATATTGAGAGTCTCTCCCTTAGGTCCATGGACCCCACTGAGCTAAGAGCTCCTTGAGGGCAGGGAGCATTTTTAGCCATCCTTGGATCCTCAGTACTTATCACAGGGCTTGGCATACAGTAGATGCTCAACTAAGTGCCTGTTGAGGAAGTTCTCACAACAGAGAAAACACTGGTTTGGACTGTGGAGGTGAGAAGAGATAAGGAAGTTGAAAACGAGCCTATGAAATTTAGTGGGATGTCTCAGTGGAAAGACAGCCAGAGAGCGAGCTCAGGGCTGCTGACAGAGGGCTGGAGGTCTCCATGCGGAGGTGATAATCAGAGGCATTGGCGCTCTCCAGGCTGGGGGTGTCTTGCGGGGTAGGAGAGAAGGATGGGAACCCTCATGATGCTCCGAAAATGGTTCCAGTCATACACAAACCCCCACTCTAAATGTGTGCAACAGGATTCATGGCCTCAGAGGAGGGCATCTTCCGTGATGGATGGTGCTGGAATGAGATGGACTCCGCCCCCAGGGACTCCAGCTCCCCACTGACACAGAGACCACCAGGGCAGCCGTGGCAGCAAGCCAAAGTAGATACCTCCCCCCGCTGGGGGCTGCTCCCCTAGGACACCCTGCTTCCGCAGCGCGTGGTCCCCGCCCTTGAATTTGAAGGAGTGAGACCCAAGGCTCTAGAGCTGGAGGAACAGTGAGAGCAAATACTACCCCCTCCTCACTTCAATCATCCGAGTCGGGTCTGGTCTGCAGGCCAAGGCGAGAGGTTCTACCCAGAGATGAGCCAGGAGTGAACTAGCCTGGACTGTGAGTGCTAAGCGGCTTCGGTCGTGTCCAACTCTTTGTGACCTTATGCACTGCAGCCCGCCAGGCTCCTCTGTCCATGGGATTCTCCAGGCAAGAATACTGTAGTGAGTTGCCATGCCCTCTTCCAGGAGCTATTCCCGACCCAGAACCCGGACTATAAACGACCATAAAACTNAGCGGCTTCGGTCGTGTCCAACTCTTTGTGACCTTATGCACTGCAGCCCGCCAGGCTCCTCTGTCCATGGGATTCTCCAGGCAAGAATACTGTAGTGAGTTGCCATGCCCTCTTCCAGGAGCTATTCCCGACCCAGAACCCGGACTATAAACGACCATAAAACTAAGGACTCCACTCCAGCAGATGTTAAGGGTCATTTGACAGAGTTCAGCAGAAAGCAGTGACTGGAAGAAAATACTTCTCTGTGCCACCAGTCGACACTCGTCAATAAACCAGTTACACAGAGGCCAGTGTGGAAGCCCGCTCTGGGCTGATGGGCAAAGGAAAGATGTGGAGAGTTCTTGGCCCCCCAGCTCTGTTTCTCAGTAAGACAGAACTTAAGTCAAAACCTCCTCAGTCTTAATTACCAAACAAAAAAATAACCAGACGAGCCTCTCGCTGTATGTCTTTATTTATACTGTCATCTGCTCCAGCATTTTAATATCCAACTTTTCGTTGGAAGGCAGATGCCTGGATGTTCACACCCCGTTCTAATGGTTTAATACCCTGGGTATTGGAGGAGGGAGGGGGCTGCAAGGAAGGAGTGGGGATGAAAGCCGCCACCACATTGAGCGCAACTTTGGAGCAAATGGGTTTGAATATTCATTAAACAACATTTAATTTAAACACCCAAACTCTGAAAGCAGCAGCATATGGCCTGTTTTATTTTACATAAACTGAATAGGAGGCTGGGCCATTAGTTTCTGCAGACACAATGTTCATCACCAAAGAATTCTTTCCTATGGGGACACCCCTGCACTGTACTGGGCCAAGAGCCCCGCTGCCCCCACAGGCTCAGTGAGTCGAAGCCGAGGGTACCCCGGCAGCCCACTCGTCACGGCTCAGCAATGTCAAGCAAGCACCTGTCGCCTGTTAGGGGCAGATTAGGACTTCATTAAGAAAAGCAAGATTCTGGAGGGCTCCTGGCCCCTGGGTTTGTGCTTCGGGAAAGTAGATTAGACAGCATTCTGGGTGTCCTGGGGGGCTAGGTGGCAGTATCCAGACAGCACGGGCCCGACCTCTTCTGCAGTGGCCATGCCAGGCCACTGAGGGCAAGTACCATTTTTAGTCATCCTTGGATCCTCAGGACCTATCACAGGGCTTGGCATACAGTAACTGCTCGACTAAGTGCCTGTTGAGCAAGTTCTCACCACAGGGAAAACACGGAAGTCTGGACTGTGGAGGTGAGAAGAGGAGCTAGGCCTTGCCTTGGGTGCTCCACCAGGGGGAAAGGTCACAGGAGAAGCAGGGAAAACTGGGAGCTTGCTTTCTGGCCAGTGCCCTTTGCAAAAGGAGCCGCTCCTCTGCTTCACATCGTCCCGCGGTGGCCTGGCCCTGCCCACCCCTCCGCCTCATTTCTCAAATACTCCCAGGCCTGACTCTTTCACCTTCCACAAATCCATCTGCTTTCTATTGCCTCGGGTCTTGGCACTGTTCTGCTCTCCCCAAGGCTTGCAACTCCAAGCCCCAGTTGCCTCATCTACCAAAAAGTGACGGGGAGTACAGCACCAGATGATTTTCAAGGGACCTTCCAGCTGCAGCAGCCTTCAGTCTGTGGCCTTAGGTTTCCATGCCTTCTCTTGCCTGGTGCCAGGGAAGACTAGCAGCGCTCAGAGTCCAGCCAGGAGGGTCCCCACTGCAGGCTGGGACACTTACTGAGGGCCAGCCAGAAACAGAATGCCAAGGCTTAAAGGGAAAGAGCTTGGGAGGCATGGAGAAGCCAGATGCCCATGAGGGTGTGAACAGAGGCAGGGGTGACAAGCAGCATGGTCTGGAGTGACAAGGGCTTTGCCCAAGCAGACACCTCTACCCGGGGTCCTCTTCCCTCCAGCCCTGCTCAACATTTACAGCAGTTCCAGCACCTCCTCCTAAGCTGGTCCACAGGTCCTCCTCTGCCTGCCCAGACTCTACCCATCTCTGCAACAGCACTCAGCTCACAGGCTCAGAAACTTAAACAGCACCCATGGCAAGGCCTCCCCTGGGAAAGTCAGCCAGCGGGGTAAGGACTTTACCCACATTACACGGCTAGTTGTAGGAAAACTACTCAAACTCTGAGCTCCAGACTGTAAATCCAAAGTTCTCTCCAAGACTCTCCAAACGTCTTCCCCCCGGAGGCTCGCCTGCCGCCTCTGCCCACCCCCACTACTGCCCCCGCCACTGGAAGTTAGTGGTGGACATGATGGACACTGGTCTCTCCCTTCTCCTTGGGGCTCAAATTTCATTGCTCTCCTCCATACACATCCACTCCCACACACGACAGAGTTGACCTGGAGCTATATGCATCATTGAGATGTCTTAAACTTTCTGTAGAATCCTATCACCAACATACTACGCCCAAGACCTGAGTTTCCTACTGGGCAGACATACCCTTTATCCAGTGGGCAACTGCTTCTCTGTGTGTGAGGGTAAGGGGATGGGTGGGGAGCTGGAGGGGCCATGCTCCAAGCCACTCCCCCAGCCCCTGGCTAGCTTCTAATCCCACCACCTCCTCTCACCTTCAGGATGTGCAGAAGTCAGAGAGATTCCTTCTCCCCTCTTGCCCTCCCTCACTTTCTGCTCAGGGATGTTATGAGAATTAATGGGATAACAGATGAAGTGCCTCCAAGGAAACAGGCTACATAAATCCAAAGTGTTGTTATTAAATTCCAAATTTAGCCCTCGGGATCAGTGAGGCATGACAGATCTGAGCTGGGAGCAATCCCAGATGCATAGACAGGAAGTCCCTGCAAAACCAGAAGCCATGACACGTAAGCTTTGGGGGTCAAAAGAAGCCTTTAAAAAGTCCCACAGGCCTACCCCTGACAGAAGTCCCCCAAAGCCTCTAGAACCATCCCACAAGGCGAGCACTAGGCTATGCCTGCACACCACCAGTGGCAGGAGTTCACGCCTCCGCAGGGCAGCCCCGCCAGCTCCCACAGGTTCTGAGCTTTAAAGCTCCCTCCTGTCCAGCCAACCGCGTCACTGTGCTTGGCACAAGTCGCACTCTTTCCCACATGACAGCCCTCGAGCCGACAGCAACTCTCTCCATTCATGTCCAAGTTAAATACCTTCAACCTTTACTTCACAGGCCATTATCTGAAGGCAGGTCATCATCTTGATGCTCTTTTTTTTACTCTTTTTCTTACAGCCATGTACTTCATGGCTTCTACATAATGGAACCCCCAGGAGTGGCCCAACAGGGCAGGATAGGACCCACCCACCATTCCTTCACTTTAGGTGCCCAATTTCTACAGTAGCAGCTGGAGGCAAAAATTTGCTTTAAAAAAAGAAAAATTCCAAAGTACACTGTGAAATCATATAATCTATGTTCAGGTTTCAGGCCATAATGTTGCCATACATATACCTGACCAGTCATGGCCTCCAGGAGCCCCAGAAATGACACCTAAATTGGATGGGACCTCCTGGGAACAGAGAACCATAGCACAGGGTCAGTCTCTGCCCTTGGAGCCACAGTGACCTAAGTTCAAGGCCCAGCTCTACCACATACTAAAGGACCCGCAGCAAATGGCTGAAATCCCAAATTCCAATTTGCTTATCTCTGACATGAGGAGAGTAATACTCACCTTGAAGAACTGCGAGGACAAAAGAGAATACATATAATGTGCCTAGCAGTGTAAATGGTAAGTGATCAATACAAGAAAGGCATTATCGTCATATTTAAAGTCTCATGGGGGCCCTGACAGCAGTTTCCAAGGACAGAAAATCCAGTTTTCCAAAAGGATGCCAATACAGTTCATGGGGAAGTAGACTTTTCAACCCATAGTACTAGGTCAGACCCCATCCTAACACCATCTACAAAAATTAACTCAAAATGGATCATACACCTAAATGTTAGAACTAAAACTATACAACTCACAAAAGAAATCAGTCAACTTTGCGACTTTGGGTTAGGCAATAATTTCTTAGCTAAATATCAAAAACATGGAACAGAAGCATAGAATTTGGAATTCATCAAAATGTAGACCTTTTTGCCTTTTAAAGAACACAATCAAAAAAGTGAAAACACAGCCCAAAGAATGGACGAAAATACGTACAAACCATGTATCTAAGAGATTTATATCTAGAACATATGAAGAATACTTATAACTCAACAATATTTGCAGCAACATGGATGGATCTAGAGAATATCATACCAGGTGAGGTAAGACAACAACCAAAGACAAATATTAGGATAATATGCAACCTAAGAAAGGACTCAAATGAGTCTATATGCAAAACAGAAACAAATACATTACCAAAGCAGGGGAGGGGTGACCAATCAGGACTATGAGACCAACAAACGGATACACAAAAAACAGATAAGGATGTGCCGTGTAGCACTGCGCCGTGCTTCGTCACTCAGTCATGTGACGCTTTGCGACCCCATGGACTGCAATTCGCCAGGCTCCTCTGTGCATGAGGATTCTCCAAGCAAGAACACTGCAGTGGGTTGCTCTGCCCTCCTCCAGGGGATCGTCCCAACCCAAAGGTCAGACCCAGGTCTCCTGCACTGCAGGTGGATTCTTTACCAACTGAGACACCAGGGAAGCCCAAGAATACTGGAGTGGGTAGTCTATCCCTTCTCCAGGGGAACTTGCCAACCCAGGAATTGAACTGGGGTCTCCTGCATTGCAGGTGGATTCTTTACCAGCTGAGCTACCAGGGAAGCTGAGGGGACTATATTTGCTATTTTAACATTATCTATAATGGATATGTATATCTTAATCACTTTACTGTATACCTGAAACTAACACAATACTGNCTTGCCAACCCAGGAATTGAACTGGGGTCTCCTGCATTGCAGGTGGATTCTTTACCAGCTGAGCTACCAGGGAAGCTGAGGGGACTATATTTGCTATTTTAACATTATCTATAATGGATATGTATATCTTAATCACTTTACTGTATACCTGAAACTAACACAATACTGTAAATCAATTATACTTCAATTTTTTAAAAAAGACAAATAATCCAATTCTAAAATAAGTGAGACTTAAATGCTTTTCTAAGTAAAACATATAAACAGGCAAAAAGCACATTAAAATATGCTCAGTAACACTGATTATCAAATGCAAATTAAAACCATAATGAGAAACCACTTCATAATCACTTGAAGGCTGAAATCAAAAGTACAGAGGATAAAAAGTGTTGGCAAGGATGTGAAGAAATTAGGACCCTCACATATTGCTGGGAGTTACAAAAAATGGTGCCGTGTCTGTGGAAAATAGTTTGGCAGCACCTCAAGATGTTAAGATATGTCCACACAGAAATTTGTACGTGAGCATTCATAGAATTATTCATAACAGCAAAAATACAGAAATAATTCAAACGTCCATCAACTGATGAATGGATAAACAAAATATGGTATATCCATACAACTGAATATTATTTCACAATTAAAAGGGATTAATTGTACTGCTGCTTGCCACTACATGGATGAACCTTTGCTCTAAAATTAGACAGTGGTGAGTGCTGCACAACTCTGTGAACATATTAAAAACAACGGAGGGCTATATACAGTGAATTCCAAGCTTTGATTCAATAAAGCTATATTTTTTAGAGGAATAAAGTAATGATACACACTAAAATATAGATGAAACTCAAAAATACTAAGAATATAATCACAAAAAGATCACATTTCGTACAATTCCATTTATATGAAATGAGTATGTCCAAAGTCAGCAAATCTATGCTAGTGGCAAAGACTCTGCTTGCCAATGTAGGAGGCCCAAGAGGCGCTGATTCAATCCCTGAATCAGGACGATCCCCTGGAGAAGGGCATGGCTACCCACGCCAGGATTCTTGCCTGGAGAATTCCATGGACAGAATATCCATGGACAGTCCCATAGGGTCGCAGAGTTGGACACGACCGAAACAGCTTAGCATGCACATGTGCATAGAAACAGAAAGTAGATTAGCAGTGGCCCAGGGTTAAAGGGCAGAGGCTGGAGTAAACGGGGAGAGACTCCTAGCAGGCACAGGGTTCCTTTCTGGCATGATGAAAATGTTTAAAAAAGTGGGTGGTGTTAATAGCTACAAAACTGTGAAGCCCACTGAAATGTACATTTCAAAAGGATTTTGTATGTGAACTGTATCTCAATAAAGCTTTTTGTTTGTTTTTAAAAATAAAGCATTGGTTTTGTCTTTTTAAGTGGTAACATGGTGGTCTGGGAGTGACAGGAGAGAAAGCGAGTCTTAGCAGTACGAAGGGCAGCCGCTGAGGGCACGTCAGCAGCCCCGACTGTCACTCCGTCTCAGCAAGGGCTCCCCCAGTCCTGCTTACGAGGAAAGTGGGCTCCACGAGCAGGACGAGGAAGGGACCCTACTCCTGGGCCAGGCCAGCCAGGGTCTCACTCTTGGGAAGCGATGAGTGGGATGCAGGTTCGAATTAATGTTGTTGGATACTTAGAAAGGAAGGGAATGGGAAGCGGAAATGAAAGCCCTGAGGAAGAGCCAAAAAAAGGCCAACCTGAATGGAGTGAAACAGACTCAAAGACGGAGAAGGAAGAAGAGCTGATTTTTACTGGAACAACTCCTAGTCCCAATCCCAGCAAAGCCATCAGCACTGTCTACATTATGGCTTTAGACACCTCCAGCTTTCCAATAAATTCCATTTGCCTGAGAGGCTTCCGTTCGAAGGGTCCCCATAGGGCACCCATTTCCTTCGTCTTGCCATGGCAAAGACTCGCAGACGTCCCCTCAGGCCACTCTGCTGGCCTCTGCCTGGGACAGAGCTGCCTACATTCCTCATCCCCCGTTGTGGCTGGGCGTGCCGGGGGCTAAGCTGCAGCCAGCAGAGTAGGAATGGAGCGCGGTGGGTGGCTTCTGGTCAGGCCTTTATGGAGAATGGGAGCCTCTCCTCTGCCTATTTCCTCACTCTGCCAGGCAGATGCAGGCAACCGTAAGGCCCTGAAGATGGCAAGGACCAAAGGAGCCAGGTGTTGGCAAAAACACGGAGAAAGACAGACCCTTGTACACTGTTGGTGGGAATGCGATGGGTGCAGCTGCTACAGAAAAGTTTCCTCAAAAACTAAAAATTAAAATAAATAAAAAATAGAACTGTAATATGACCCAGCAATTCCAAACTTGGGTATATCCAAAGGAAATGAAATCATTCTCCAAGAGGTGTCTGCACTCCCACGTTCACAACAGTAAAGACACGGAGACAACCTTAGTGTCTGACGAGGTGAATGACTAACAACACCGCACACACACACGCACGCACGCACACACACACGTGCACACACACACGTGCACACACACACTCACACACTGTTCACAACAGTAAAGACACGGAGACAACCTTAGTGTCTGACTAGGTGAATGACTAACGCTGCGTGCGCACACACACACACACTATTCACAACAGTAAAGACACAGAGACTTTAGTGTCTGACTAGATGAATGACTAACGCCGCACACACAAACATACGCGCGCACACACACACGCGCGCACACACACACACGCACACACTGTTCACAACAGTAAAGATACGGAGACAACCTTAGTGTCTGACTAGGTGAATGACTAACGCTGCGCGCACACACACGCACACACACACACTCGTGCACACTGTTCACAACAGTAAAGACAGAGACCTTAGTGTCTGACTAGATGAATGACTAACGCCGCACACACACACGCACGCACACACACACACGCACACACTGTTCACAACAGTAAAGACACGGAGACAACCTTAGTGTCTGACGAGGTGAATGACTAACAACGCCGCACACACGCACGCACGCACACACACACACGCGCACGCACACACACACACGCGCGTGCACACACACACATTGTTCACAACAGTAAAGACACAGAGACCTTAGTGTCTGACTAGATGAATGACTAACAACGCCGCATGCGCGCGCACACACACACACACATGCACACACTGTTCACAACAGTAACGACACAGAGACCTTAGTGTCTGACTAGATGAATGACTAACGCCACGCTCACACACACACACGCGCACACACACACGTGCACACACACACGCGCACACACACATTGTTCACAACAGTAAAGACACAGAGACCTTAGTGTCTGACTAGATGAATGACTAACAACGCCGCATGCGCGCGCACACACACACACACATGCACACACTGTTCACAACAGTAACGACACAGAGACCTTAGTGTCTGACTAGATGAATGACTAACGCCACGCTCACACACACACACGCGCACACACACACGTGCACACACACACGCGCACACTGTTCACAACAGTAAAGACACAGAGACCTTAGTGTCTGACTAGATGAATGACTAACGCCGCACACACACACACGCGCGCGCACACACACACACACGCACACACTGTTCACAACAGTAAAGACATGGAGACAACCTTAGTGTCTGACTAGGTGAATGACTAACAACGCCGCACACGCACACACACACGCGCACGCACGCACACACACACACACAGTTCACAACAGTAAAGACATGGAGACAACCTTTGTGTCCGTGACTAGGTGAATAACAACGCCGCACACACACCATACACACACACACACACAGATGGAGTATTCTTCAGTCTTTCAAAAGGAGATCCTGCCTTTTGTGACAATATAAATGGACGTGGGGATATGATAAGCGAAATAAGTCAGACAGAAAGACAAATGCTATATGTTCTCACTTTTATGTGGGATCTAAAACAAACCAAACTCACTCAGAGAACAGGGCGGAGACTGCCAGCAGCAGGAGGAGGGTGAGAATGGGGGAAGGTGGCCAAAGGGTACAAACTTTCAGCTCGAAGTTCGGGGCACGTGGTGTACAGCATGGTGACTACAGGGACAAAATATATTGTTTGTTTGAAAGCTGTTGTAAGTTCTCACCACAAGAAAAAAGAAAATTTGTAACTATGTGAGGTGATGGATGCTAAATAGACTTACTGTGGTAACCATTTCACGATTCACAATATATAGATCTTTCACATCATGCGACATGTCAATTATATCTCAATAAAATGGAAAAAAAAATTTTTTAAGAAACTAAGGGTGGAATACAAAAAAAAAAAAAAAAAAAAAGGAGAAACTGGCACCTGAATAGCACGTGGCTCAGCAGCAATCAAGAGGGGAGCAGCTCAAGGGGAAGAGGCCTGATGTGCATTCCCCCACCACTACTGATGAGCTGCGGGGCTGGGGAAAGCCATTGGCCCTGACGATGCTTCAGCGGCCCCGTCCATAAACAGGAGAAAAGTGCAGAATCACGTGGACACAAAACAGAGGCTCCAGATCAACTGAAGAGCTTTCTTTCCTTCTCTAAGGAGGCCTGATGGAAAGAGGCATCTTGTTTAAGGAGCTTCCTCCACCAAAGAGAGCTGCAGCTTGACAGCGTTTGCCCATGTGGTGGGGCAATTTCTAACCAAATGCTCTGAACATCACTGTGTATAGACAGGGGCAACCAGCAGAGGGCTAGAACAGACCCTCTCTTTAATTCCCTCTGGCTCTGAGATGAGCACATTTACAGCTCTCTGAAAACACAATTCCAGAAACGAAGTGCCCAAGCAGAGTAGCTCAGCTGGGTGTGCAGTCACCCTGAGGTGTAGAATGCCAACCCCCAGATTAATGAGAACGTCAAAGTCCCCACGCTGCCACAACCCTAGTATTTTCAGAAAAAATACACACTGCAGCTGAGAGAACAAGGTGTAAATCTTTCATTCTTCAGAACAGAAATTTACAGAGGCAAATCCTTACCTAAAGATCTGGACTTAAAAAAAAAAATCCAATTTGACAGGTTCCACCTTTCTGCCTTATACCAAGTACCTGACTTACGTAAACGGATACAGGAGATGGATGTAGTGCAGCTGGGCTTACTGCTGCCCTGCATTGCCAGCTCCTTGAATAAGACAGGCCTAGCTCCTCCTCAACTCCCCAGGGCAGCATTTTATATGCAGAGAAAGATGCTGGAAGCCACCTTCTCCACACTACTTCTTTATCTAACACAACCAGAAACTCAAGCCTGGAGAAAGGGGTATTTGCCTGAGATCACGAAGTATAGTTGGGGTACAGCTAAGGCTTGAAGACGGGTCTTGTGACCCGGCATTGCACCCTACTCCCAAACCGTCAAAGAACCAGACAGAGGCATCGCCTATAGGCAAAACACCGAACTTGAATCAGGCTGCTGGGGTTCACGCGGTTTTTCTCTCAAAGAAACGACAAGCCCCTTGGCTGGGCAGCTCCAAGAGGAATGCTATTCGCACGGGATCTGCAGAGACCCTGCAGCACAGACAGGTAGACAGCTGTGCACACGTGAACGGCAGAAAGCCCTGCAGGCTCAGCTTCCCTACGAGGGCCGAATCCTATAAACAAGACTACCACCCCCATCAGACCTTTTCTGAGGAGAAAGAATGACCTCTCCAGCTGATGTGACACCAGGCTTTTTTCACGCTTCCACCAGGGTAGCAGCCATGACAAAGCGAGCAGCCTCCAAGCCTGAGCCCACAGCGCCCCCTCGTGGGCATCCTCGTGCTCATCTGACCTCTTGATTCCACCAAAGGGAAGGCCCGAGACGGGCCAGCCTGCAATCCTGGAATGACCTTCTCGCTCTCTAGCTCAGGGGTCCTCTCAAACCTTAACCTGCATCAGAACCTCCTCGAGGACTTGTTATCAGAGGTGGGTGGACCCCACAGTCTGATTCTGCGCATGTCAGCTGGGGCCTGAGAACTTGCGTTTCTCACATGCTGTAAGGTGACGTAGATGCTGCCTGCGTAGCCTTCGGAGAATTACTAGCTAACCTCTCTGCACTCAAGACTCAGGGCAAATTGTACCTCCCTACTGGGAAATTTCAGAAATGCCCACAGGTGTATCACAGGCTGTCAAAGCTGCACGCATGCATGCTCGTACTTGACTTTTTGTGGCCCCATGGCTGTAAAACTTTGACCAAAACAGTTCACCTCTGGGAGCCTCAATCTCTTCGTCTGTAAAGCAAGGCTACGCATACGTCCCTCAGAGCGGTTATGAAAGGCAGATGGGAGAAGTCAGCTCAGCACTTGGGAAGCACTCCACAAGTGTCAGCTCCTCTTTTGCTCTTGTTAGCAGTAGGACAGTAGTGTTACTGTCTCTCTGCCAGCTTCTTAGTGACAAGAGAGTTCAGAATGACCGAGACACAGAATTCTGAGGCAGAAGGAACATGAGAGGCCTTTTGAGTCGTTTCCCTACGCAGCAGCACCTGGAAGCTGTGAAAACAGCTCAGTCCCTCCCTGTGACCGAGACTTCTGGAAACAGGAAGGAGGCATGGGCATTTGCTTTTTTAACAAGCCCCCAGGTACCAAGTTGGGAAGCACTCATCAAGCCCTTGTATCTTATCTAGACACGGGGAAATAAGAGGCCTAGGAAAGGGAAGCCCCTTGTCTTTCCAGGGCCCCAGGTGGCTGCAGGCTGAGTAGTTGTCAGAAACTAAGTCTCCTGATTTCCAGTCTAGTCCTTTTCCCACTAAGCTAGACGCTTGGATACCATCTCATCAACACCGAACTTTCTGTATAAGTTCCCTCTCCAACATAAATGAGCAGTCCAAGGGCTTTGGTATCCTCCATGCAGAGGAATTTAGCACATGACAAGCGCAATCAATTCACTGCTGAACATCTAGTTTTAACTCAACCAAAATACTGAATGAGACCTCTTAGCCCAGCATACAAGGTTCCTCCCTGACCTCTCCCCTGCTGACCTCGTCTCATTTCCCACCAGAAGCTCCCTTATGCACTGATCCTCAACCAGACCACAGACACTTGTTCTGTGGGTACGACTTCCACAAAGTCTAGCATATAGGAAAGGAAGTTCAACGGTGAATGGAAAGGAATGGACAAAGGAAAGTAAGGTGTGTTTCTCCCTTGGCTCACACTATAGGACTCCAGAACCCAGGAACACCTCTACTTTGCCAGCATAAATAAATCAAGTGTCACACCTCTGTACTCTTGCAGCCAACCTGAAGTCTATTTTTGAAACAGAATTTCTACCAGAAATGCACTGGGCAACAACCTGCTGGAAGCCCTCAGTCACCACAGGGCCATCTCAGTGAGGATGACAAAGCCTGCCTGCACTACGCCCCCACTCTCTCCAGTCTCATCCCTTCTCTGCAAGATGACCGCTGTGCCTGTTCCTGCTGTGACCCTTCTCCACTTTCACAGCCTTCCTGTGAGACACTCCCATACGCCCAGACCACCTCCTCTTGCCCTAGTTGTTACTCTCGGGAGACTTCTTGCCTTTGGGTTCCCATCACGTGACTTTATTAGTCTGTGGCTTCAACGGCCAGGAACAGAAACCTGGCCACAAGCCTCGGGCTAAGTGGCTTAAGCCCCTTTGAGCTCTGTGGGCAGGGACAGCTTCTCCAGCATCTCCCCAGCTACTAGAACAAGGAGGACTCTGCACAGCAGGTCAGTAAATGGGAGAGTCGATTGGCCATCAATGACTGTTCAATACACTCCTGGCAACAGGCACTCTGACTACAAATAAGAGTTAGACAAATACAGTACGTAAGAGGCAGTCCTGCGGGCTTCTCAAGTGGTGCAGTTGTAAAGAATCCACCTGTCAAAGCAGAAGACACGGGTTTGACCTGAGTTGGGAAGATCCCCTGGAGCAGAAAATGGCAACTGACTCCAGCATTCTTGCCTGGAGAATCCCACGGACAGGAGAGCCTGGTGGGCTAGTCCATGGGGTTGCAGAGTTGCACGCGACCGAGTGCAGCATAGCTCGCACACGCACAAATGCACAATAAAGTCTCCAGTCAGTCAACTGCATTCTAATCCCACCCCATCACCGAGCTCAAAGTTGCCTACCCGCTCGAAACCCTCTCCAACATGGGTCTAGTGAGACCTGCCTCTTCGAGCTATTGTACAGACTAAAGACCTGTTCATACAGTATCTAACTCCGCTCCAAAAGTATGGCTTGTCAAGATGCTATCTGTCAAGAGAGCCCCAGATCATCAACCTGCCGTTTGATCTTTTCTTTGGAAGAGCACGCAGCAGTTCGAAGCTGATTACCTGGGCACAAATGAGAACTGATACTTTTGAATTGTGGTGTTGACGAAGACTCCTGAGAGTCCCTTGGACTGCAAGATCAAACCAGTCAATCCTAAAGGAAATCAATCCTGAATATTCATTGGAAGGACTGATGCTGAAGCTCCAATACTTTGACCACCTGATGCGAAGAGCCGATTCACTGGAAGACCCTGATGCTGGGAAATACTGAAGGCAGGAGAAAGGGACGACAAAGGAGATGGTTGGATGGCATCATGGACTCAATGGATTTGAGTTTGAGCAAGCTCTGGGAGATAGTGAAGGACAGGGAAGGCCATGGGGTCACAGAGTCGGACAAACTAAGCAACTGAACTACCACCTGGGCACCTGCAGCTACAAGTTGCAAGAAAGGGTGCGGTCCTAAGCTCCTCACCAGACTCTTTCTAGCTCTCCTCACGACACCACACGCCTCACAAGCGCCGAGAAAGGATGTGCCCTCCCTCACTGCTGATCAGTAAAGTGGACTTTGTGTTTTCACAGAGGCTCTTTCAAAGCCTGTCGACAGCAGAATTTGATCTGGTTACTATCAGAGCCAACAGAGCTCAGTCTCTTAAGAACCCTCAATTGCACACAACTGTGCACACTGAAAGCGCATCCTCCCTTTCTGGCGCAGTTGTCCGAGCTGTTCTCATAGATGCTTTTATCATTTGAGACTAAAGTGGCCTTGTTCAGGTCAGCAGAGCACACACTGCCTGCACGCTCAGTCGTGTTCAACTCTGTGCAGCCTTGTGGACTTGACCCCACCAGGCTCCTCTGGCCATGGGATTTCCCAGGCAGGAATACTGGCGTGGGTTGCCATTTGCTCCAAGGGATCTTCCTGACCCAGACATTGAACCGGTGTCTCCTGCCTTGCAGGTGGACTCATTATCACTGGTGCCACCTGGGAAGCTAATGCACTCTTGGAAGGCCCCAATATAGAGAAGCTAACCCAATCAGGGGACCAGGCAACTTGCCCACCCAGCTGGACTAGCTGGAAGGCTAAGCAGCATGCAGTCACGACATTGGAACAGAGGGCAGATGGGCTGAGGCCAGCTGCAGGAGCAGAGGCCACAGGGACAGCAGAGCATCTACCTTGAGACACACAGCTCACTCTCCAACTTTTGCCAGCTGTGACCATCCAGAAGGCTAGGCCTGCTGTTGACTCCTCTAACTCAAGAGGTTAGAAATCTCCATCTTTTATACACAACCCCCTTCAAAGAGACTACTGGCTGAATGACTGCACCCGGCCCATCCTGAGCATATCCCAATAGAAAAGCCTACACATCTTGGGACTTCCATGCCAACCGTCCCCCGGTCAGGTTCCCGGCAGTGCCTATCTTCACATCGGCCTCTAGTACCCCACTCTGAAAACCACCTCCTTCCCTTTGGCTCTTGCTCCACTGCTTCTTTGAGCCTTGTTCCTTAACTTGGCGACAATGAGAACTTGGGGCCACCCTGCCAGCCCTGCCCGCCGCTGCTCCCAGCTCCCTTCTGCATGGCCCTGAGCCTCCCAGAGTCTTCTGCTTCTTGCCTACATGCTACTCACCAGTCAGTCTCTGTTCCCACCCCCAGGTCAGCAGTGGGGAACTGCATCTTCCCCAGGCTTAGATGTCCTCTTCCGGCCCCAACGCACTCCTCACCGAAACCTGCCACTCACCTCAAATCCCCCAGGGATTCCACGCCACCCATTAGCCATTTTGGTTAAAGTGTAGCACGCAGGCCTAAATCCCCCATTTCTCTACTCTTCCTACAAGTAAGCAGACCATCAGATCTTATTTCCTGGTCCTAGTAAGGGATCCCACAGGGCCCTGAGTTCCACACACCCAAATATCTAGCCTCAGCATAACTTCAAACAGAACTACACCCATGCTGCCCTCTGTACCCTAAGCCAGCAGGTTCAGGCCCCTCACTTACCTGGTCACAGCCCTGCCCGCCCAGCAGATAGCTCCATCAAGTCAAGGCTTCCCAGCATGCTCTCTTCAAAATATCATTCCTTCCGGCAACCCTTAGATGCTTTCTGCTGTCAATTCTTACTTCTGGCCCCATCAAACCAACCAACCAAGCAGTCCTCTATTGCTTCCTGAAGTTTCTCTGGAGCTTTCCATCCACTGACATAGTTCTTGATGGCATTTATAAGCTTGACTCCTACACATACAAACCAATCACACCAACTGCGGCGAAGAATGAATGATACAGAAAACCCAAACTATTAATGTCTCTTCTGCCCCCACTGAACACTCAAGCTCTCCCGACTCAGGCACCCTTCAAGCCCACCACCCCCGCAACTGACCAGTAAGCCAGTTCAGCCTCTCAACCTGATGCCTGAGAAAGCCAATCTGAGAATCAGCATCTGGCAAAGAAAAAGCAGCACCAGATAATCCTCCATACCTCATAAAACCCATGCACAATCAGACTTACCAAACAACTACACACTACACAAATATTCACCACTTAAGAGCCTTTTCCAAATTCTCCACCCACAACAGAACACCCATTTATCACATAAGCACAAACCTGTGATAGACTAATGATTTTGTCAGATCCTATTTGTTCCAGGGTAAATAATAAGAACGCAACCCAGTAACTTTCATTTTTATCACAGCCAGCACATTTTTTTTCCTTAACAACTAAGTAGTGTTCTTGCCTGGAGATTCCCAGGGACGGGGGACCCTGGTGGGCTGCCGTCTATGGGGTTGCACAGAGTTGGACATGACTGAAGCAACTTAGCAGCAGCAGCAGCAGCAGCCGGGTTTTAGTAAGAACAAAAAGGAATTCAGGTTTCAAATGTCTCTTTCAGAGACTGACCAACTACAATACCAAGTATTAACATGGCACACTGGACTGGCCCTACATGCCCCCATGCTACAGATACCCTACACACTGACATCTTTGTGCTAGTAAAGGAAAGCACAAACACCACCCCAATCATGGCAAGTTTTCACTGAATGCTTAATGGAACATGGGATCTTGGGCTGTTTAATTCTGTTAAATAGAAAACCAATTTACAACACTCCCAGGAAACTTCAAATATACTCCAAACAGCCAGACATGTAAAAGGTCTTAGTTTATTCTCTTTCATGAAAAATCTGCACAATCATCACAGATACAGTCACTGCAGAATCTTTACTCCTTCTGTGAATCAAAGAAAAAAGACATTAGTTAGCAACTACCTTTAAAAGTCTTTAAAAATTAACAGTACAGAGTCTTCAACAAACTGCAAAATTAATGACACTCATGCAGAACGAACATTAGTAACCTAGTCCATATTAAGTCTGTGTAATCTTAACACAATGCAAGCATCAAGAAATAAAAAACATTCCAGTTAGGGATGAGACAAAAAAACGAGTTTTGAAAACACAACAATGACCCTGTGGTTTTTAAAAGGCACAACTCTTGAGAGCAACTGTAAATATGCTTCTAAATCATTTCACATGCTTTAATACTGTCAACCAAAAAATCTAACAATCTAAACGAAAAGCTTGAATACCTGTTGTCCAATCTCCAGCTCACTGAATAGTGGCAGGGGAGGGAGAAAGGAGGGAAGAGGGAAAAGAAACATTTCGTTAATAGTCCCTTTGCAAACTCCTAAATAATCTGCATGCAATCATCAGGTACCTTAATTATGATTGTTTTATTCTTTGCAATTGTATATAGAGCACTCCCAAGATGCACTAATTGATTTTATTCTCCCAAATTTTGAGACCACCCTGCCCGATTTCTATTATTCTTAGGGTACCAATGCCCACTTTAGGAGCCTCAGCCCCTCTGCTCTGCTCAGCAACACCATGCTGGGCATGTTAGCACCATCAACGGACTTGAGAATCATCCCAGACTAAAGTCTAATTTAACCAAAGGGAGAGCTCTAAAGGATCAAGCAAGTCTTTAAGACCTGTCTCAGGTTCAGTAATTTAAAAGCCAGTATTCACAATCAACAAAAAAATCCCATGGACAGAGGAGCCTGGCAGGCTACAGTCCATGGGGTCGCAAAGAGTCAGACATGACTGAAGCTGCTTAGCATGCATGCATTTTGTATTCTTTGCATATTTGTACAGTATCTTTATTCCTATATGTACAATAAAGAGGGATTATGCCTGTGTTTGATTATTCTAACGCTGGGGTTCAGGAAGGACGGTCACTGTGCCCGAGATACTCCCATCTATCACTGTGAAAGCGTGTAGTTTGTGTTCCTGGCTCTCTTCAGAGGAGGAAGCCATTGTCTGGGCCCTGACATCACAGTGTCTCCCTTTCCACAGCCATCCATCCTGCGTTGCAATCATTCTAATCATCTCCCCCAAAGGGATGTTTAGAGTAATTCCATTGTCAGCATTTGTGACTCAAACTGGCACTGTCTGCTCTGTCACCAAAAGAACCCGGGAAAACACTCAGCCAAGTGAGCATATAAAGATAATAAAACCAGCTGGTCCCATTTAGCCCTTGCCAGCTCTAAGTTGCTTTTATTTTT
>SJYX01012832.1:245534-276764 GCA_006410675.1 Oreotragus oreotragus | reverse complement strand
AAGACTTTTGAGAATCCCTTGGACTGCAATGAGATCTAGCCAGTCCATCCTAAAAGAAATCAGTCCTAAATGCTCAATGGAAGTACTGATGCTGAAGCTGAAACTCCAATACTTTGGCCACCTGATGCAAAGAACTGACTCATTTGAAAAGACCCTGGCTGGGAAAGATTGAAGGCAGGAGGGGAAGGGGATGACAGAGGATAAGATGGTTGGATGGCATCACAAACTCTATGGACATGAATTTGAGTAACCTCTGGGAGTTGGTGATGGACAGGGTTGGACAAGGAAGCCTGGTATGCTGCAGTCCATGGGGTCGCAAAGAGTCGGACACGACTGAGCAACTGAACTGCACTGAACTGTTGTCTCATAATAGTAAGTCCATCTCTCTGTCTTTCCTCATCTCAGTGAGGGGAAAGCTAAACTGAAATAGCAATATAAATTAAGCATTTCTGCTAACTGGCAGGAAAAAAGAAAAAAAAACAAAACAAAAAGCAAACAAACAGAAAGCAAAAAAACAAAAAGCAAAAAAAACAAAAAACAAAAACGAAAAAACAGAAAGCCCTCTTGTGGCCCAAGGGAAGTCTGTGAGCCAAGTAAAAAAAAGAAGGATTAGAGGACATCTGTGTCTGGGTCAAAAAGAGATATTACTACGCCTAAAAGCTATGGTTTGGCCTGAAATATTTGTTATTTGCATATCATGCTTATTGATGCTTCAAATGAAAAAGCACAATTGCTAATCCTAAACTAAGATTACACTACAGTGATGTTTGTTAACAGGCAGGAAATTTAGTGTGAACAGGGCTTAGAAACTGAAATTTGATATTCAGCGTCTGCATTCAGTTTCTTCTGCCACCAGTTGGCATGGAATAGGTAGTCCTTTATATATCCCAACTAAGTGAGAGAAGAAATTTCAACTAAACTTCATTGAATCATCACATACAGATGGCAATGAAATACAGGGACAAGTGAAGGTTCTTGAACACCATCTTGTTGGTAACCTTGGCAAATAACAGGGTAAAGTAAGAGGATAATATTTCATTTGGAAACGTAGGTATTGATATAAATATCCATCTGCCTTAGATAGTGCATAGAATATCTCTGCCCATGGGATGGTCAAGGTAACCTTGGACTTTATTCCAGTTCAGTACTTTCTGGCATTTCAGAAAAATAGAAGACGTGGCAGGGCTCACACTTAAGAATGCTGAGCCAACCATTCTGTGATGCTTATCCTGAGATTTCTCTGGAGAGACACCAGCTGTCCATGTCAGACAGCCCCTGGAAACTTCTTATGTCTCCGCCTCCCTTGTTTACCATATGCATTTGAAATTTTCCTCAAAGTCATGGCAGGATGCTGTTTGTGCTAAGCTGGGATACATGCACAGCTACCTTAGAACAACTGGTGTGGGTTACTCTTTAAAAATAGTCCCCAGTGCTTATGCCAACATTCATGTCAAACTAGGAATATTTCCTGATATTTCTGTAATGTTAAGTGACTTCCCTGGAGCCAATATTTCAAAGCTCCTCTAGTCCCTTCAGGGGGATGAGCCATAAGGCTTAGGAGCCAGCGCACTAAGGCTGAAGTCTGCTGGCCAGCAGCCTGAGATGCTGCAACACTGCCAGCTACCTTACTCAAGGCCAGCTGGCAGAGTGAGACATGGGGACAGCTGCATCTTATAAATGGACATCTGTGGCAAGGCTGCACTCCAGGCCTTCCAGGCTGGTGTAGAATTAAAGGGCCCATTCTTCCTCAATGATAGGAGACACCACCTAACTAAAGATGTGATGCCCACTTGGCAGAGGAAAGAACACACCCAAAGCTGAGATATTAAAAGGACTGAAGCTGCAATCTCTCAACCCTATGAGTTTAACTAGAAAAATCTCCTTAGATTCATGTTTTTGGTTTTTGTTTCTTTTTTCTTTCCTTCTAGGATCAAAGCAATAGTGAACTGTGGACAAAAATCAATTTTGTTGTTTTGTGTAGTCCACCAAAGAATAAACATTATGTGTGTGTTTTCATATATATTGTTTATATATATATATGTGAATATAAATAAATATATGTATAGGGTTATACAAATATGAATATATATATGTATGCACATGTATACAACTACATATATACTTATACTTGCATGTGTACATGTGTGCTCATTAAGAGAGTAGATAGTTATAAAATTTCACACTGAAAATCTCAGTTGTTTAAGTTTTTAAGTTTTAACCATGTCTGGGCAATAACAAGTGAATGGCTTTGTTTGATGGAATTCTCAGAAGTTTTTCTCCAGGAGAGACTGATTATTGATTATATTCCTATGAAACATTAGTCTTAGTAGAGAAGATTGTCCAGAAGACAATGAGGTCCCATAGAAAAAACTATTGCAGTCTTTCCACAGACACTGACTCTATCAATATGCTTAGGTACACACACACACAGAGCATCCTGCTATAAAATAACTATGCAATGCAGTGGATTTAAAAACAAAAGTCATTCTAATTTCTTCCTACGGCATTTTGCAAAGGTTTTTACCAAGCATGTGTGTGTTTATATAAAGAATGTCCATGATGAGGATATAATATGCCATTTATCTGATGACTAGAATGTCATGGGGGCAACATTAAGGAAATGCCATCCTAATATCTGTCTTTATGTCTTTATGGCTGGAAGTTTAAGAATTAAACATGTCTCTTGACTCAGTCATGTAAAAACTACTGTCTGAGGACTGGTTACCAGAGGAAGAAGTAATGGAGGGAAAGCAGGAGAAGATCCTAAATTGTTCACAGACCTGTGTGACTTTGGGGCAGTAAGAGATGCTCTAAAAGTGCTTGGACCTATGTCTCTAGGATTTTAGTGCTTGCCTATGGAACACAGGTGCACTTCAGGACAAAGAAGACTCCAGAAAACATTATCTCCTTAGCACCTAGGAAGCTCACGCACCACAGTGGGATGCCTAGTGGAAGCTGGTGATGTCTCTTCTCACCAAGAACGCTGAATCTTAGGACCACATAGCTGGAACCAGGTGCAGTGATTCTTGATGGACATCTTGGTCTTCAGCAGGAGACTTAGTGCATTAAAGAAAGAAAAAACAATGGTAGCTAGTCATGGTGATGGTGCCTCCAGAGACACAATGCCTGTTACGAAGGATCAGTACTCTGACAAGCAGTTAGAAGTCATCCTTTTAACCCCTGAAACCGTGAACCTTCCTGGCTGAGGTTATTGATACCTGGGGATGTAATACCATCTAGCTGCATGGACAGTGACTATAGGAGGTGGTGCGTTAGTTGCTCAGTCATGTTTGATGCTATGCGAGCCCATGGACTGTAACCTGCCAGGCTTCTCTGTCCATGGGATTTTCCAGGCAAGAATACTGGAGTGGGTTGCCAATTTCTTCTCCAGGGGATCTTCCTAACCCAGAGATCGAACCCATGTCTCCCACATTGCAGGCAGACTGTCAAAAACAGGTGCTGCCTGTCAAAAAAAAGCCCATTCGGGAGCAGCAGCAACATTTCACAGATGTTTCTTTCTCTCACTCCTTCCTTTTTTCTCTCTTGGGCAAAGCTGTGAGATTTGTAGGATCTGTTACCCAACCAGAGGTTGAACATGGGCCATGGCAGTGAAAGCACTCAGTTTCAACCACTGGACCTCCAGAGAATTCCCACAGCAGAAATTTCAATCACAGTCAGGCATGAGTGCCCAGCAGAGTGAGTTTTGTCATAAGCATTAAGAGAAACAGGGTTTCATTTGTGATAAGGTATCAGTTGCCTCTAGTGTGCCCTCTGAACTACTTTTGGATACCAGTGGGATGGAATCAAGTCTGCAAGTAGCTCTGTAGTTTTATCCATCAAACTCAAATGAATTTTGTTTTATCCAGTGAGATCATATTTCTTATGATGTAATTTTAATAGCATGACTCGATATGGAAATAGTATAACAAAAGGGTTGTAAACTATATCTGGGATATTATTCTAGAAAATAGATTAATATAGAAGCCTGGAAAAACTAAAAAAAAAAATTAAGGTAGATAAAGTTGATTGGGCAGAATTCTGTCTGATTATTTATTAAGCATATAAAGAGTGCTATTGCTTCAGAGAAGGAATATTTGACCATAACGTCACATATGAAAACTTTCTTATTTTAAAATTTTTGAAGATTTTCAAGAGCTCTACTGTTTGGCTACACTGTAATATATTTGGGACAGGAAATCAGGAATGTGTTCATGCATTCAAAAAATATTTCAAGCATTAATTTATAACTGACTCTATCTGAAGCTCTCTGCTTATCCCCAGGGAGAAAAAGTTGAACAATATATAGTCCATGCATGGCAGAACCTCAGAGAACAGCAGGGCTGTCAAAGTGGGAAAGGGTGCATAAGCAAGCCACTATGATGTGTTTTGATAGGTTCCATGGTAGATATATGTACAGATTACTGTGAGAATACAGAGGAAGGAAACAGTATTCTTGCCAAGGGTACAAGGAAAGATTTCAGAGAAAGGTGACATTAATGCTGAGTCCTGAAGGGTAATTAGAAATCCTGCCAGCAGATTGTGAATGTAAAGTAGGCCAAGCAGTGGGAACATTGCATAACGGGAACAATTTGTCAAAGGGCACACAACATTCAGGGAATTCTAAATAGATAAATAAGACCAGAAGACAGGCTATATCCAAAAGGGACCGAGGGCAGGGAGTAGATGTGATGCTATTGTAAGTGAAGAGGAGGGTAGATTTAAAATTGTATTTAAATGTAAACAGAGGACCTGATTGAAGAGTTACTGTAAAGGTCAGAAATGATGAAGAGCTGAAATAATAAGACAGTGGAGATCTGTGAAGGACACAGAACTTAGATATATAGATCAGGTAGACTCTGTGTTAATAGATGATGGGGCTTCCCACATGGCGCCAATGGTATCCATTTGCCAACGTAGGAGAGATAAAAGATGTGGGTTCATTCCCTGTGTCAGGAAGATCCCCTGGAAGAGGCATGGCAACCCATTCCAATATTCTTGCCTGGAGAATCCCATGGACAGAGGATCCTGGTGGGCTACGGTCCATGGGGTCTCACAGAATTGGAAACAACTGAAGCAACTTAGCAGTTAGCACATGTAGATACTATGACTGATTGATAGCTTAGGGACAATGAAAAGGGAATTAGGATGACTCCCAAGTTTTAGCTGGATCTGTAGACAAACTCCCTTAACAAAGTATAAATTCTAAGAAAGAACACATTTGAAAGAGAAAAATAAGTTCTCTTTTGGACATGCTAAGTTTGGCATTTGTCAGTTCAATGCCTTCAAGGATGTGTTCAGTGGTAACTAGATTTACTGTCATTATTTCACAATGACGAATCATTATGCTGTGCATCTGAAAATTGCACTAATAAAAGGATATTAAAAGGGGGGTTTCCCTATGGTCCAATTGTTAAGACTCCTCACTCCCAATGCAGAGGGCCTGGGTTCAACCCCTCATCAGGGAACCTGATCTTGCACACTGCAACTGAGAGCCTGCATGCTGCAACTAAGACCCAGTGCAGCGAAATATTACTAAATAAATTTTTAAAAAAGAAAATAAGTAAAATAGCACTGGTTTTTCAGAGGGAAAATAGGTGTTCAAATCAGAAGTTGGAATCTATAATTCAGGAGGGTTGTGATTATAAGATGAGTGCATTCTGAAGTCATCCAAATGGTACAGTCACTGAAGACGCAGAGAGAGATGAGATTGTTGAGTGGGGAAGTAGGAAGTATGGGTGAGTGCTGCGGCCTCAAGTTTGATCCTCCTCCTGCTTTGCAAAACCTCCTTATCAGTTGTGTTTGGACAATCCTCATTTCCCCTTCATAGTCCTGGGTTTACCTGTGCAGTTTTGGGTTTAGGAATCATCATGTGATTTATTTCTAATTTATGACAATGGGGAAGACTCTGTGCATGTTTGGGCAAGACAGGAAAGGCTGGTACTGCTTATTTTAAAACTTCTTTTGCTACTAAAAGATATAGAAAGGAAAAGATGATAGCGAAATACAACATTTTCAATTCTTATCAAGAAAAAAGTTACATACGTTTATTTCAGGAGAATACTTCTAATTAGTAGCTTCAACATTCTCTCCTATTAAATGAGTACATGTGTATCTGCTGTGAGTATTTATGTCAGCGGCAGAGACGAATGACCCATAAATCATGCATGTATTCAGAAAATAACGTTCACTAAGTAGAAGCAGAGTTGGGCTTTTACAGAATGAGAAGAAAAGAGGGATACTAGTTCTGGTGACATAGTCCAAGTAGCAGTTTTCATTTTTCACTGGAAACTTGTGGTTGAAATGTTTGCAGATATGAGTATTTTTCCAGTTTTCCTGCCTCTTGCTTGGTATCTCTGACACACAATCCCATCCTGATAATTGACAAAATAGTCCTTTCAAGAGCTTTTTAAAAATGCTTATCTATTCTACCTTTTTAAATACATATATGTATAAATATTTATACAAATAAGTATAAATATAAATACATATATTTATAAATATATATATTTGGCTGTACCAGATTTTAGGTGCAGCATGTGGGATCTAGTCCCCTGACCAGAAATCAAACCAAGGTCCCCTGCATTAGGAGCTTGGAATCTTAGCCACTGGACCACTATGGAAGTCCCTATCTATTTTTGACAAGCCTGATGGTTTTCAAAGCAGAATCAACAAAGGGAGAGTTTCAACAAATGTGGTAGGGGGAGGAGACATTTTTTGAAAAAGGAAAATATAGCAAGGATTGAAGACAAAGGAACCCGGAGACCCTCTATCACACCTGGTTTATACTCTTGCACTTTGACATCAAATATTTTTTCTCTGATGCTTCTCTTCCACACTGTTCTAACATTAACCCTTGGCTTCTAGAATATGCAGTGTGATGCATATGCAAAATAGCTATGCAAAAATAGCTACCTGAGGGAGAAGGCTCAGGCTTTAGAGAGGAGATGACATAGAATTTAAAGCTATAGAGATAAGCAGTAGTTCCTCACTTAGATGAAGTGGAAGCAGAGGAACCTCAGCCAGCATAGTTTCCTGTAGAAAAGAGGCCAGAATTATAAGCATAAGGACATCAAGTTGAATGACAGAAAATGAGGTCAGAAATATTATTTGGAACCACTGAAATAGAATGTGACAGAAACTAAGACTAGAGGCATGTCGAGAATTAATAATTTTCTAATCACAGTCAGATTTAGTATGTGACTTAAAATCCATTGATTCAGGCAGGCAAGCAGGGTCAATAAAAACTCTGAAGAGATTCATTCCAGGGGTAATTTGAAAACAGGAACAAAGTTGAAGTAGAGATATCAGAGGGAAGAGAAATAGCACATGGGAGAGGAGAGGTTTACTCAGATAAATTCTTTTGATGCATGAAAAGCAGCTCAAAGTCATGATAAAGCACATGGAGTCTTGTGCTCTGAAAGGATTCTGGAGACAGATTGGATGGTTTCAAATCATAGCATTGGCATTTATTAGAAGGCTAAAAGTAGGCAAATTATTAAAATCCTGGAAAATCACAAACCTATTTTATAAAGTTGTTATGAAGGTTCATATAATCTAATATATTATACTTAAATTCTTAAAATACTGTCAGGCAATTTATACTGTCTCTTAGTTTATCAAAGGGATCACATTAAAGGTGAAAAGGGAACTCAAGAGGAAGGTGATATATGTATAATTGAAGTGAAAGTTGCTCAGTTGCGTCCGACTCTTTGCGACCCCATGAACTATTCAGTTCATGGAATTCTCCAGGCCAGAATACTGGAGTTGGTAGCCGTTACCATCTCCAGGGGATCTTCCCAACCCAGGGATTAAGCCCAGATCTCCCACATTGCAGGTGGATTCTTTACCAGCTGAGCCATCAGGGAAGCCCGATATATGTATACATACAGCTGATTCAAATTATTGTACAGCAAAAACTAACACAAAACTGTAAAGCAATTATACTCCAATAATAAAAAAGGTGGGGATCTAGGAATGCAAATTAATTGAAATCAAGTAGAGTTATCTGGTAGAAATAAAATTTGAAAAAAAAAATCATATTGAACTGACAGCAATAATTCCTAAAGTGTAATTAATTCCCAGACTAGGACAATAGGCAACAGTTAAGAACAGACATGAAACAGTGGACTGGTTCAAAACTTGGAAAGGAATACATCAAGGTTTTATATTGTCACCTTGCTTATTTAACTTCTATGCAGCATAGTGAAAGTGAAGTCGCTCAGTCATGTCCGACTCTTTGCGACCCCGTGGACTGTAGCCTACCAGGCTTCTCTGTCCATGGGATTTTCCAGGCAAGAATACTGGAGTGGGTCACCATTTCCTTCGCCAGGGGAATTTCCTGACCCAGGGATCGAACCCGGGTCTCCCGAATTGTAGGCAGGCGCTTTAACCTCTGAGCCATGCTAGGCTGAACAGCTCATAAGCTGGAATCAAGATTGCCAGGAGAAATATCAGTAACTTCAGATATGAACATGACACCACCCTTATGGCAGAAAGCAAAGAAGATCTAAAGAGCCTCTTGATGCGGGTGAAAGAGGAGAGTAATAAAGTTGCTTAAAACTCAACATGCAGAAAAGTAAGATCAGGCATCTAGTTCTATCAGTTCATGGCAAATAGATGGGGAAAAAGTGGAAACAGTGACAGATTTTATTTTCTTGGGCTTCAAAATCACTGCAGATGGTGATTTCAGTCAGGAAATTAAAAGACCCTTGCTCCTTGGAAGAAAAGCTATGACAAACCTAGATAGTATATTAAAAAGCAGAGACATTGCTTTGCCAAGAAAGGTCCATATAGTTAAAGCTATGGTTTTTCCAGTAGTCATGTATGGATGTGAGAGCTGGACTATAAAGAAAGCTGGAGAATTGATGCTTTTGAACTGTGGTGTTGGAGAGGACTCTTGAGAGTCCCTTGGACTGCAAGGAGATCCAACCAGTCCTTCCTAAAGGAGATCAGCCCTGAGTGTTCTTTGGAAGGAACGATGCTAAAGCTGAAACTCCAGTACTTTGGCCACCTCAAGCGAAGAGCTGACTCATTGGAAACGACTCTGATGCTGGGAGGGATTGGGGGCAGGAGGAGAATAGGATGACGGAGGATGAGATGACTGGATGGCATCATGGACTTGATAGACGTTGAGTTTGAGTGAACTCCGGGAGTTGGTGATGGACAGGGAGGCCTGGTGTGCTGCAATTCATGGATCGCAAAGAGTCGGACATGACTGAATGACTGAACTGAACTGAACTGAAGGTCCTTGTATAAACTGAGTAACATGAAAGCAGTTTGATTAAAATATCCAGGATAAAAAGTATAAACATAACTAATTATAGATGAGAAATAAGTCAAATGACTTCCAAATGAGCAAAAGAAATGAAAGAAGAAAAGGGAGCATTGTCAAATAGAACACTGGAAACATTAAAATAGATAAATATTAAATGTTTATTTGGGCTTCCCTGGTGGCTCAGGTGGTAAAGGATCCACCCACAATGCAGGAGGCCTGGCTTTCATCCCCAGATTGGGAAGATTCCTTGGAGGAGTGCACAGCAATCCCATGTATTCTTGCCTGGAGAATCCCCATGGACAGAGGAGCCGGGTGGGCTATTGCCCATGGGGTAACAAAGAGTCAGATATGACTGAGCAACTAAGCGCAGCACAAATGTTTACTTAGTACCAAATGTTAAAATAAATAGAGCAAGAGAAGTAGATGGTGACTATTATTATTTATGTGTATTATTTTCACATATTGAATACATGAAGTTGGGCTTGCAAGACTCTTACAATGTTTGAGAGCTGCTGTTAGCGCTGATAGAAGTGGAATAAGCTTGGAGAGGGAAACAGTTATTTAGACTCTGAGGGCTTCCCAGGTGGCTCAGTGGTAAAGAATCCACCTGCAAATGTAGGTGACTCAGGAGAAACAGGTTCAGTCCTTGAGTCAGGAAGATGCCCTGGACAAGGAAATGAGAACCCACTCCAGTATTCTTGCCTGGGAAATCACATGGACAGAGGAGCCTGGAGGGCTACAGTCCGTGGGGTTGCAAAGAGTTGGACACAACTGAGCATACAAGCACACCTGCAATTTTTAAAATATTTTTAAAAATAACACTTTAAAAATAAATATTAATGCTCATTAATTTGGGACAATCAACATTCTGTAATTCATTAAAGTATTATCTATACTTTTAAACATGTAAAAATTTTAATGGTATCAAGACCGTGGTACTTTTTTTTTTGACCAGATAATGTTATTAAGTTTACATATGATGAAAGAGTCATATGGTTAGGTCTAAAGTTGAACCCTATGAAAATTTGATTTAAATAATTTTAATTCAAAGTATAACACTATNCTGTCTCTTATACACATCTAGATGTGTATAAGAGACAGGTGCTATCCAGTAGGCATCTATTGGTTATCTATTTTATATATGGTAGTGTATCTATGTTGGGGCTTCCCAGGTGGCTCAGTGGTAAAGAATCCACCTGCAAATGTAGGTGACTCAGGAGAAACAGGTTCAGTCCTTGAGTCAGGAAGATGCCCTGGACAAGGAAATGAGAACCCACTCCAGTATTCTTGCCTGGGAAATCCCATGGACAGAGGAGCCTGGAGGGCTACAGTCCGTGGGGTTGCAAAGAGTTGGACACAACTGAGCATACAAGCACACCTGCAATTTTTAAAATATTTTTAAAAATAACACTTTAAAAATAAATATTAATGCTCATTAATTTGGGACAATCAACATTCTGTAATTCATTAAAGTATTATCTATACTTTTAAACATGTAAAAATTTTAATGGTATCAAGACCGTGGTACTTTTTTTTTTGACCAGATAATGTTATTAAGTTTACATATGATGAAAGAGTCATATGGTTAGGTCTAAAGTTGAACCCTATGAAAATTTGATTTAAATAATTTTAATTCAAAGTATAACACTATTTTCTTTTTTTTTTTTTTTTTAACACTATTTTCTGATAACAATAAGAAGACATTTCCCTGGACCTGGCAAAAGCCAGAGCGCTCAAGGGCTACATTCCAACCCTAGACTCTCTGAAATGTAGACATAGACCTACATTCCTTGTAAGGATGTTTTTACTTTGTGCTTAAAAGGAAAAAAAAAAAAGCTTTGACAGATTTCCCCCTTGTTTCACTAATTATTATTTAGCATACTAGGTGTCACTATGCTGGGAATTTGAACGAGGTGGAAATTTTTATTTTAGGAGGATGTATTTCTAAGGTAGTACATCTTGAATATTAAAGATGTATCAGTTTATCATCACTGTAACTGCCTTTCCCCTCAAAATAGAGAATTAAACAAATGCTCAGTGGAATAGCAAGAAAAATGGAAGAGGAATAGATTGGGATTGAAAATAATTAGCCCTCAGTATAAATAATGGGAGCATATAATTTATCACACAATGTCAACTACATTTGACAATAAAAGAAATTCAGGTTCAGTTCATTCGCTTAGTTATGACCAACTCTTTGCGACAATAAAAGAAAGTACTTACAAACAAGAGTAGAAGAAAACAGGATAAACCAAGAGTCTCTGTAAATCCCAAGGGTTTTCTACTTTTCAAATATTCTAGAGAGCGCTACTCAGCCATTAAAAAGAATGCATTTGAATCAGTTCTAACGAGGTGGATGAAACTGGAGCCTATTATATAGAGTGAAATAAGCCAGAAAGAAAAACACCAATACAGTATACTAACGCATATATATGGAATTTAGAAAGATGGTAACGATAACACTGTATGCAAGACAGCAAAAGAGACACAGATGTATAGAACAGTCTTTTGGACTCTGTGGGAGAGGGAGAGGGTGGGATGATTTGGGAGAATGGCATTGAAACATGTATAATATCATATATGAAACGAATAGCCAATCCAGGTTCGATGCATGATACTGGATGCTTGGGGCTGGTGCACTGGGACGACCCAGAGAGATGGTATGGGGAGGAGGAGGGAGGGGGATTCAGGATGGGGAACATGTGTATACCTGTGCAGGATTCATGTTGATGTATGGCAAAACCAATACAATATTGTAAAGTAATTAACCTCCAATTAAAATAAATAAAAAAATAAAACAGATGGAAATACTAACCAAAAAAAGAAAAAAGAAAGTTAAAAGAGGAGATGGGATGCTCTATTTCAATCAGAGTGGAACTCCAGGAAACTTTAACAGCTTTTGTTGTTTAGTTGCTACATCATGACCGACTCTCCACAACTCCATAGCCTGTGGCTAGCCAGGCTCCTCTGCCCATGGGATTTTCCAGGCAAGAATCCTGAGTTGGCATTTCCTTCTCCAGGTGATCTTCCCCACCCAGGGACTGAACCCAAGTCTCTTGCATTGCAGGTGGAGTTTTTATCCCTGAGCCACTGGGGAATTAATACAGATTGCTGTTGTGGAAGTTCTTCCAGTTATTTTATTATAGGCACCACTGGCCATAGGAGTTAAATAGATCCACGGTAGAAGGGATAATCTAACAATTAATAATCTATACTCCATAATGTTCAACTCAGTAATTTCCAATGATACTGTAGGCAAAATGTAACTGGAATAAGAGAGAATTTATTGGAGTGTTTGATTATTTAATCCTTTTATATATGCCAGTTCTTGTTGTTCAGTCACTGAGTCTTGTATAACTCCTTAGGACCCCATGGACTGCGGTATGCCAGGCTGCCTCTCTTCCCAGAAGACAGGAAGACTTCTGTCCTTCACTATCTGCAGACTCAATCTCAAAAAATATTTGAAGCCACTTACAATAACCTTATATGTATGAGGTTATTGTGTGTGTGTGTTTGTATGTGTGTATATCTATATATACAAACAGAAAAATATAAATTTAAATATCTAGGGAATGTAAAGCTCGAATAGATGCCAGAATTGGGGCAGGAGAAGGGGTGTTCATACAGATATAGAATATAAGGATGAGTGGTATTTTTATATTTGAATTTCAAATTTAAAATTGTCTCACTGAAGAAAAATGTTTATATGTATATATACACCTGCATGTCTGTATATATGGTGAGCATAGGTACATTTTTTTCATAGCTACACAATGGGTACACACACACACACACACATACATACATACACATACAGTAGCATATACATATTCACATCCATGCACATGTGATTGAGTTCTAATTCCTAAAATAAGTTATTTAAATGAGAATTTCCATTTAGAGGATCTGAAAGGTGTATTAAACAGTGGTTTCTGTTTATTTTTTCTTCTAACTCTGTTTCATATACTGTCAATCATACATGTGAATATTTAATCATTCATTCATTCACTCAGGTATCAGGTGTCCATTGGCTATTAATGTATCAGAGGTAACATGCTAAGTACTTTCATGCAGTAGTGAGCAAATTAAATATGTTTTTATATGTATGGGGTTGGTCTTACTTAGAAAACTAATTATCTAATCACATACATAAAGCGCACATTTATATCCACACAGATCTATATCTACACAACTCTATATATCTAGGTCTGTCTCTCCATCTCTCTTTTTCTATCCATCTGGCTCTTTCTTTCTATATATTTATAGACATATACTGATAGTTATAGATAAAGTTATAGATTTAAATTTATCCATTTACCTATCTATCTAAATACTAGGTCTGTGTTGACACAGACTTGGGGTAGTGTATTCATATATAGACATACAGATATATATTTATGCATATCTACAACTATATCTATGATATTATTAAATCCATGTTACATTCTTCAAGGAAATGGGACTCTTCACAATATGTTATACTTTAAATTAACAAAAAGATATTCACATATATGGTATGTCTTTTTATCATACCTTATGATATAAAAATAAAAAATATTTCAACTGTTATGTTGAAATCAATGTTAAAATGGAAACCAATGATGAATTTTTCCTTAGTTTACTATAACACATTTTATGTTTTCACTTTTCTCTGTCATCCATTCTTGACCAGATGGGTTATGCCTTGTAACATAATGCACACTCCAAATGCAAATATTCTGTTCTCTTAGTAGTTCTAAATATTGTTCACAAATAACTATTAGAAACCTAAGCAAATGAATCAATTAAATTTAAATCAATGATTATTAGTTAAGCTGAATGAATGAAAAAATAAATGTTAACAATTAATTACAAGAATCATGAAGCTTATATGCAATCCACCCGGAAAAAGAGAAGTTCCAACTATGAGTATTTCAGTTAAGTATAAGACAATAATACATAGATCACCTTGAAGTTTGCCAATGAGCAATTAAGGATAAAAAAATCCAGGAGATAGGGAAATTCATACCAAGCATCAAAACAATGAAAGAAGGGTGCTATAGTTCAAAAAATGATTTAAAAGACATGGTTTATTTTTATTTTTTTTCTTCTGGATAAAACTATCCTCATCTTCCATCTCACTGGAAACTGCCACTCGGATTATTCTAATTCCTACATATTTTAAAAGACACTTGTTCCTTGTAAATAAAGCTATGACAAACATAGACGGCATATTACAAAGCAGAGATATCACTTCATTGACCAAGATCTGTATAGTCAAAGGTATGATTTTTCCAGTAGTCATGTACAGATGTGAGAGATGGACCCTAAAGAGACTGAGTGCTGAAGAATTAATGCTTTCAAACTGTGGTATTGAAGACTCTTGAGAGTTCCCTTGGACAGCAAGGAGATTAAACCAGTCAATCCCAAAGAAAATTGACTCTGAATATTCACTAGAAGGACTGATGCTGAAAGTGGAAGCTCCAATTCTTTGTCCACCTGATGCAAAGAGCCGACTCATTGGAAAAGACTCTGATGCTGAGAAAGATTGAGGGAAGGAGGAGAAAGGGATGACAGAGGATGAGATGGTTGGATGGTATCACCAACTCAATGGACATGAGTTTTAGCAAACTCCGGGGACACGGTAAAGGACTGGGAAGCTTGGCGTGCTGCAGTTCATGGGGTCACAAAGAGTCAAACATGACTTAGCAACTGTACAACAAAATATTTTCAAATAATTTATAGTTGTAATTTCTTGATTTCTCTCATATGCATATATAACCTATATATGTATTATATATACATGATCCTATAATTTATATAATTCCATTTTATATTCTCCTTTTTTCTCTTAAAAGTACTGTTTACCCTCATCTTTTCCCAGTTGTTTCTGTTTGTTAGCCTCTATATTTTACATTTTGAAGAAGCAAATGATGCTTTTCTCTTCCTGTGCAACCTGGCATTTTCGCTGCTGCTGTCAGCATTGCGTATGTAGATGATGACAACCAAGATATTTACTTATTCTCAAAGCCAATTACATTAATATTCTTTATCTCATTGTTCAGTGCCTCATAAGGACAAACATGCCATAAAACAGGAAGTATAAATCAAATTTAAGTGTACTGCAGAGGTAATTGGGGATTGTAAAAATGTCATGCTTTGGCACTGTTTGAGTGGAGACTGACCCATTATCATATTAAAGTGATAAAAATCTATGTGATAAAACACATAAAGGCTGTAACACTTTGACTCCTGGTAACCCAGAAGACTTTAGATCAAAGCTATAGTGTCAGACTGACTCTCAATAATTAAAAATAAAAAATAAAATAACTTGAACCCTCAACAAAATTGGGGAATTTTAAAATATTTATTTTCCTGTGCATGAGATTTAGATTTATGAAACCAAGTAACCTATATTAATGTGTAATACAGTTTTGAGGCCATGTTTAGATAATTTTTTCTACAATCTTTAATTTGCTATATAAAATAACAAGGAACAGAGGAAATGTTTGGAAGCATTGTTGAGTTACCTTCAGAAAAATGTGGTACGCAGAATGAACCAAATTCACATGTAATAAATAAAAACAAACATATAGTTGTTGACACAATATGTTGACATACGGCTCAGTCAACACACAATGTTAATGTCTAGTTGAATTGAAAGAAGATAACTAAGTGAGACTTATTAATTACAACTTGAAAAAATCACAAATGTTATTACAGACCAGCAGGGAAAACTAACAAATTTCTCCCATGAATATTAAAATCCTCCCAAAACAAAAAAAAAATGAAAAACAAAAATAAAAACTATAACTTTTCCAGTTTCAAGTAATTTCATCTAATAATGAGATATAGCATCCTTCATCACTGTCCAATTAGTTGGCTCTTTTGGTCAACAAAAATTACATCAATAACACTGCTGACTTCAGAAGCTTTTTGCTGACCTCAGAAGCTTTAAGTAAAAGACAGTTGTGTTGAAAGCATCTAATTGTGTGGCATACAAACACGCCGTTATGAAATCAACATGAAATTAGATATGTGCACACAGAAATAGGGAAACTAGTAGCTTTCTTGCCCAAATATCTACTTAGTTACAAATTATAGCTTATTGTTAAATAGACACAATAAGGAATGTACTTCCTAAACAAATATTGTGCTCTAACTAAAGCTTAAGAAGACTATTAGAACAAAAATGATTCATATATGACCTTATCCAAATTTTACTTTCAATAAGAACAGCTGAACTAAATGATGCATTCTACTACGCACAAGAATTTTGAAAACGGAGAAATTATTTGCTTTTTACAGAGGGATGTGCATGAATCAAATATACTTTTATGGCAATTACAAATGCTGTAACATACATTTTTTGGTTGAATACTTCAGACATAGCTTAGTTTTCAAATCATTCAAACCTGGTTGAAAAGCAGCACTAAAGGAAGGATAAGCTATTGACTTTTTTGGACCAAATTTTCTCAGAGTGGGTAAATACTAGATGATGCAAGACCATTGATAAGCAGTTACAAGATCAGTTCTGTTCAGTTCAGTTGCTCAGTCAGGTCTGACTCTTTGCGACACCATGAATTGCAGCATGCCAGTCAGCCCTGTCCATGACCAACTCCCAGAGAACACTCAAACTCATGTCCATCGAGTAAGTGATACCATCCAGCCATCTCATCCTCTGTCGTCCCCTTCTCCTAATGCCCCTAATCCCTCCCAGCATCAGGGTCTTTTCCAATGAGTAACTCTTCGCATGAGGTGGCCAAAGTACTGGAGTTTCAGCTTCAGCATCAGTCCTTCCAATGAACACCCAGGGCTGATCTCCTTTAGGATGGACTGGTTGGATCTCCTTGCAGTCCAAGGGACTCTCAAGAGTCTTCTCCAACACCACAGTTCAAAAGCATCAATTCTTCGGCGCTCAGCCTTCTTCACAGTCCAACTCTCACAGCCATACATGACCAGAGGAAAAACTATAGCCTTGACTAGACGGACCTTTGTTGGCAAAGTAATGTCTCTGCTTTTGAATATGCTGTCTAGGTTGGTCACAACTTTCCTTCTAAGGAGTAAGCATCTTTTAATTTCATGGCTGCAATCACCATCTGCACTGATTTTGGAGCCCAAACAAAAAAAGTCTGACACTGTTTCCACTGTTTCCCCATCTATTTCTTATGAAGTGATGGGACCAGATGCCATGATCTTAGTTTTCTGAATGTTGAGCTTTAAACCAACTTTTTCACTCTCCTCTTTCACTTTCATCAAGAGGTTTTTTCATGCCTCTTCACTTTCTGCCATAAGGGTGATGTCATCTGCATATCTAAGGTTATTGATATTTCACCCGGCAGTTTTGATTCCAGCTTGTGCTTCTTCCAGTCCAGTTTCTCATGATGTACTCTGCATATAACTTAAATAAGCAGGGTGACAACATACAGCCTTGACGTACTCCTTTTCCTACGTGAAACCAGTCTGTTGTTCCATGTCCAGTTCTAACTGTTGCTTCATGACCTGCATATAGGTTTCTCAGGAGGCAGGTCAGATTGTCTGGTATTCTGATCTCTTTCAGAATTTTCCACAGTTTATTGTGATCCACACAGTCAAAGGCTTTGGCATAGTCAATAAAGCAGAAATAGATGTTTTTCTGGAACTCTCTTGCTTTTTCCATGATCCAGTGGATGTTGGCAATTTGATTTCTGGTTCCTCTGCCTTTTCTAAAACCAGCTTGAACATCTGGAAGTTCACGCTTCACATTTTGCTGAAGCCCAGCTTGGAGAATTTTGAGCATTATTTTACTAGCATGTGAGATGAGTGCAATTGTGTGGTAGTTTGAGCATTCTTTGGCGTTGCCTTTCTTTGGGATTGGAATGAAAACTGACCTTTCCAGCCCTTTGGCCACTGCTGAGTTTTCCAAATTTTCTGGCATACTGAGTGTAGCACTTTCATAGCATCATCTTTCAGAATTTGAAATAGCTCAACTGGGATTCCATCACCTCCACTAGCTTTGTTCCTAGTGATGCTTCCTAAGGCCCACTTGACTTCACATTCTAGGATGTCTGGCTCTAGGTGAGTAATCACACCATCATGATTATCTGGGTCATGAAGATCTTTTTTGTACAGTTCTTCTGTGTATTCTTGCCACCTCTTCTTAATATCTTCTGCTTCTGTTAGGTCCAGACCATTTTTGTCTTTTATCGAGCCCATCTTTGCATGATATATTCCCTTGGTATCTCTAATTTTCTTGAAGAGATCTCTAGTCTTTCCCATTCTGTTATTTTCCTCTATTTCTTTGCATTGATCACTGAGAAAGGCTTTCTTATCTCTCCTTGCTATTCTTTGGAACTCTGCATTCAGACGCTTATATCTTTCTTTTTCTCCTTTGCTTTTCACTTCCCTTCTTTTCACAGCTATTTTTAAGGCCTCCCCAGACAGCCATTTTGCTTTTTTGCATTTCTTTTCCGTGGGAATGGTCTTGATCCCTGTCTCCTGTACAATGTCACAAACCTCCATCCATAGTTCATCAGGCACTCTATCTATCAGATCTAGGCCCTTAAATCTATTTCTCACTTCCACTGCATGATCACAAGGCATTTGATTTAGGTTATACCTGAATGGTCTCATGGTTTTCCCTACTTTCTTCAATTTAAGTCTGAATTTGGTAATAAGGAGTTCATGATCTGAGCCACAGTCAGCTCCTGGTCTTGTTTTTGCTGACTGTATAGAGCTTCTCCATCTTTGGCTACAAAGAATATAATCAATCTGATTTCGGTGTTGACCATCTGGTGATGTCCATGTGTAGAGTCTTCTCTTGTGTTGTTGGAAGAGTGTGTTTGCTATGACAAGTTATAAGTTATGATAGTTACATGATATCTTTTATTAATTTAAGCTTTTCCATTTCAGGACACAATTCTCCATGTTTTTCTTACATTTCTTCACATCTTATCAAGCAAAGACACTGACAACTTCCTTTTCACATTGTCTGTTCAAGAACAATTGAATAGTGAAAACCTGGATGATGGAAATACTGTTATTAACACTTTCCAAAGGGTTCCCTCCAGGTAAAGATCAAGCAGGTTTATTAAAGCATATTATCAAATGTCCAGAGGCTGCATTAGATTTTTTGGCTCTCACACAAATGCACTGTGTATGGGGTATCCACATATTTTCATTCAAGCCGCTGCTATAGCACTAAGGAGACATGGCAGCCACCACGAGCACAAGGCTTATGCTTTTTGCTCTGCAGTGAGTAGTAAAGATCTTTGTCTTAGACCTGGGAATCTCATGTATCTTGTCAGTATATTATGAAACTGTCAAGTTAATATATTTTCTTATAGGTAAAATAAAATCTTAGGCCCTCTACAGTTCCTGAAAGCACCCATTGATAAATTCCTAGTTGTTGTCAGATGATGGTAACTTAGACAATTGGGCCCAAATCCTAGGGATTCCCCAGTTGGTAAAGATTTTGCCTGCAATGCAGGAGACCCAGGTTCAATTCCTGGGTGGGAAAGATCCCCTGGAGAAGGAAATGGCCACCCACTCAGTATTCTTTCCTGGAGAACCCCATGGACAGAGGAGCCTGGCAGACTACAGTCCATGGGGGTCACAAGAGTTAAACATGATTTAGCGACTAAACCACCATGGGCTCAAATCTACCTAATATGACAACAAATTTATTTTTTTCATGGAAATAAGGAGTTATAATGTGCCCAAGTCCTGCTACAGTTTACAATCTAGACATGAGGTTTTGACTGGCTTCCTTGGTGGCTCAGTAAAGAATGTGCCTGTCCATGAAGGACATGTCGCTTCAAACGCTGGGTCAGGAAGATTCCCCTGGGGAAGGAAATGGCAATCCACTCCAGTATTCTTGTGTAAAATAAATCACAGGACAGTGGGAGCTGGTGGGCTACAGTCCATGAGATAGAGAGAGGTGGACATGACTGAGAGGCTGAGCACACAAGCACAAGCTCACACAATAAACAAATGAGGGTCTTCCCTGAAAGCACAGTGGTAAACAATCTGCTTGCCAATGCAGGAGTTGCGGGTTTGATCCGTGGGTCTGGAAGATTCCCTGAAGAAGGAAATGGTAATCTACTTCAGTGTTCTTGCCTGGGAAATCCCACTGATAGAAGGAGCCTGGAGGGCTATAGTCTGTAGGGTGGCAAAGACTTGGATACAACTTAGCAACTAAATAACAAATAAGAAAATGGTCATGTCATAATAAAAATTGTTTTAGCTGAATTTTAAACTGATTGAGATCTGCACAGTTACATAAATCCTATTTCAGAGTCAGAATTCAACAAAGAAAATCATCTCAAGAATTGTTCTATTTTGGAAGGCATATTCAAAACAAAGAGACAGTGCTTTTGTTTTAGCCTTTTTTTTTTTTTTGTATGTGTGTGGGGAAAAGTATAAACTTCATATGCTAAGGAAGAAACTGTTACTGATTATTTGGCATATGTGCTAGGAAATAATTGATAGTTTTCTTTTCTTTTAATGAAGTGAAAACCCCCTAACCTGTATGTTCGTGATCACCAAGAGACACTATTGCAAGGAACTGATACTCAGCATAGCTCTACCATTGCCTGTCTCTGACAGTTTTCTGAAGAAATTTGATCTCCTGTTGCAGACTGAATTGCCTCTCCCCTCCCAGGGCAATTCATATACTGAAGTCCTAACATCCCCAACTTTGGAATATGACTGTTTTAGTAGAAATGAAGTCTTTAAAAAAGTAAAATAAAGTCTTTAGGGTCGATCATCATCCAGTGTGAATGGAGTCCTTATAAGAAGAGATTAGGGCACGGATACAAGGGGAAAGACCAAGCGAAGGTGCAAAGGAAAAGATGGCCACTCGTAAAGTTGGAGTATGCAAGGAAGTTACCCTGCCTACACTTTGACCTCAGACTTCTAGCCTCTTCATCTTTGAGGAAAATATATCCTCTTCTTTAAGCCCCCCAGTTTGTGTGGGTTTTTTTTTTTTTGTTTGTTTGTTTGTTTTTGCTATAGCACATCTAGTAAACGAATGGCCTTCCCTGGTGGTTCAGACGGTAAAGAATCTGATTGCAAGGCAGGAGACCTGGGTTTGATCCCTGGGTCAGGAAGATCCCCTGGAGAAGGGAATGGCAACCCATTCCCCAGAAATTTTGTCTGGAGAATTCTATGGACAGAGGAGCCTGGTAGGCTACAGTCCATCGGGTTGCAGAGAGTCAGAAACAATTGAGTGACTAACACTTTACTTCACCTCACAGTAAATGAATACACCTTCCTTATACCTAAATTCTGGCACTGTAGATAAAGAAATAATACTATATATCTTTTTTAAACATTTCTGGGAAATTTACATAATGCAGTACAGTTCAAGCATCTACAATATCTCTAATAGAAATGGGAATGCTCATTGAAATCTCAGAATCCTTTTCTAAGAATTTAAATAGCATTCTATGCTCAAGGAGAAAATCCTGAGGATGAGTACCATGTGTCTTGCTGACAGTACAGTCAAGGGAAACATAACTTGCATGTGTGGAAATGAATAAAGATATTGTATATATCTGATATGGTGATTTAGACCCCAAAGGAGAAGAAAGAAATTTAGAGTACCATATCTAGAGAGAAAAATGTGTGTTGATGGGTATTCTGAAGTTTCAAGGGTAAGAATATTTAGAACTATAAAAGAGAGTCAGGATTGTAAGAGAATTTTTCAGTGATGTCTATGTAGTTCAAATATGATATGTAAATAACTAAATGAATTTTTAATATTTATTAAGCCATTCAATGTAGTTGCCCAGAATTCTGTAAAGAGGTGTGAGCAACTTATAAAAGTTGGAAACCTAATATTTACAGAAAAGGGAAAGCGTTAGTCGTTTGGTTTTATCCAACTCTCTGGGACCCCATGGACTAGAATCCTCTGTCCACAGGATTCTCCAGGCAAAACTACTGGAGTGGGTAGCCATCCTCTTCTCCAGGAGATTTTTCTGACCTAGGGATCAAACCCGGGTCTCCCACACTGCAGGCAGATTCTTTACCATCTGAGCCACCAGGGAAGTCCACATTTATAGAAAAGGGTTTGTTAAAGTTTTAAGAAGATCAGGTTGTCAGAGGAAGGGTGTTTAATAAACTAAATCCTTATGGTTTACAAATAGAATTGGGTGACATAAGGATACTGCAGTAGTCGCAGGAAGGAAAAAGCTTAATGAAATGCAACAAGGTATAAGAAGATACAGAATTAGATTCTAAACAGAGAAGCAAATCCTTAAGAATTTCTAAACTGCTGAAGTAGAAGTATAGCTCTCAGAGCACTGTGTAAAGTATTCGAGAAGGACCTCAAGACAATCATCTGTACCCCGTGGTAGGAAACGTTTTGTCATTGTTTTCTTGGTTTGCTTTTCCATCTCCCTTTCAGTTCATAGGAGGGAAGACATCGATACTCCGAGGGACTCTGTTTGGCTGAGCACCTCTCTGGGTTTATACATTTGAAAGTGGTAAATTTCCTAATGATAAACCTGGTGTCCCTTGATATCAACGCTTTAAGAAAATGGAAAATCTTCTTCCATAAAATGGGGAAAAAAATAAAAGTACCTGAAAAGTGAAAGGAGATAAATGAAAAAGAGGTATAAGGGGCAAAGTGAAATTGAAAGAAAGCAGTACAGTTAGCAATGTCTCTACTTAATCTACCAAGTGATCAATAAATCAGACTAAAACTCACACAGTGACTTTCACAGAAAATCTCTAAAGACAGAGTGCACACTGTGTTGAATTCTGAAAATAAAGATGATCTCAGGACAAGAGGCTACAGACACCATCCTCACAGAAACATGAACACCAGAAATCCCAAAAATGCAAAGAGAGTATCACACATTTACAGGTTATGGAATTGAATGGTGTCAGTCATAGCATACTTGGGTTTCCAAAGTGATGCCAAAGGACCACTTTCTGATAGCTAATTTAGAATTGAAATGGCAAGACAGAAGGCAACAAAGTAAGATGGTTATGGTCATATGTATCCCAGCAATGGTTGTTTATGCTTTAAATACTAATAATTAAAAGCATGTTTAAGTTTTCATAGCTAATCTTTGCTATTGATGTTAGGGGTAAGGTATGAAAAGGATAGTTCTGCTATCCATATTGAAGTTTAGTGCTAGAATGGTAGTTATTTTGGAAAAAAAGTTTTGCTTAGCTCAAAATAATATTCTTTTTAAGGACCATGGGACTCCATTGTTCCAAGGGCAAGAAACAGATTAGGTCATAATTCTATACAAAACTATTCTCTATACATGCTATAATCTGCATGCATTTGAATTTTCAGAAAAAGTATTTCTTTCCAAACAACCCCAAACATATAGCTATGAGAAAAAAAATAGAACTGATTTATTGACAAGAAGTACCAAATAAAGGACTCTTAATTTTAAATGTATTTTATATAACCACAAAAGTAATTCACACATTCTCTGATCATGAACAAAGAAATCTGTGAGCGAACAAGAAAAGTAACTGTCTTATAGAAGATGATGCTCTGATCCCTGGTATGATTAGGACAATATCAGCCATGTCTGTCAATGATGGCCATATCTGATATTATTCAAGATTTAATGAAATTAAATTTTAGATCAGTGATAATTCACATCTTTATACCTCTTAATTATATTTGAATATTCTACAGCACATTATTTTAATCTACTTATACATACATGCACATTATAAGCTATTTTTATACATACAAAAATACAAAACACATGCCTAAATCTTCATATACAAGCCTAAATATACATGCCTAAATCTTAATATACAAGCAGTAACAAGATTTTATGTTTTCTTTGTTGGCTATCAAATTTAAGTTAAAGCTGCTTATTAACTAATTTTTATATACAGCTTTTGTGGTGTGCTTCCAATTGCATTATGAATGCAAAATAGCTTTGCCTCATCATTGCTCAGAATTTGTTCTGAAAATGGGCACACAAGTCATTGTACCCTTTGAAAATTATGTCTGAAAATGGAGTTTGGGTCATGGGATGAATGGAATAGAAGGACAGATAAACTGCTATGGAAAATTGAGTCTCTATAAAACTATTACATCTTTTAAAATTGTCAAATATTGAGTTAAACAAAAAACTAAGAAATAGTTATTCCTTTCCTTGTCAGTATATCTTCTATTTATATCAGGAAAAAAGAAATGGCAGAAATGACAAGATTAATTAATTGATTAAACAAATATTTGTGCTCTAATTCAGTTCCAATTTCTATATTAGGTAAAATACAAAGCAGTAGTTGTCATGTTTTTAATGTTATACTGTAGATAATGACAAGAAGGTAAAAGATAATTATATTTCAGTAGAATAAATACCAGTGGAAATGATTTCTATGGAGCTGATTGCTGTATTAGGAAATGTTTATAAATGAGAACCGCAAGTATGAAAGGATATTTATAGCCATGTGGTGTATATGTTTGTGTTTTCAGTAGCTTCAGTCGTGTCTGACTCTTTGTGACCCTATGGACTGTAGCCCACCAGGCATATCTTTCCATGGGATTCCCCAGACAAGAATACTGGAATGTATTTCCATGCCCTCCTCCAGGGGATCTTCCCGATTCAGGGATTAAACCTGCATCTCTTATGTTTCCTGCATGGGTAGGCAGGATCTTTACTACTAGTGACACCTGGTAGGTCCATTTATAGCCATGAATCATTGTAAAATTAATTATTTTGAAATAGGTATTGGAAATATTTTTCCCTCAAACTTTTATCATTGTGAAATCATGAATGCCTGTCAAGTCTGATATAACGTAAACACTAGAATTAAGAAGCAAGAATTCAGCCTCTATCTAGCTCTTCCAGTATCTATTATGTTGTTCTTATGAAGAAGATTTCTTCATTTTAAAAAAAGGGCATCACTGTACTTCATCAGGGTCTGAGGAGCTCTCAGATGGCCCAGAGATATCCAAGTCCCCAGAGAAAACTAATTACTACCTTTGCTTTATTAAGAGCAAATCTCCTTTGATCTATTTTCCATAATGACTGAAAAATATTTCCCTTGGAAATAACAGTTCCATTGGTTAAATTAATTGGAAAAGCAGTAAATGATGATATCTATGTCCTTGCTAATCCAAACACAATGAGATTCTAACAAACTGCAAAACTTTCTATGACAATTAGGCCAACAAATATCAGAGTAAACAAATTTTAATTTTTGAATAAAAGAACCTAAAATCAGAAAAATAACATCTGTAATCAAGTCAAGGACATGTGATATGCTTTTAGTGTTGTTTCTATTTATATGGATATTCAAAGTAGGAAAGCTGAATGACAAATATATTATTTGTTAGGTAAGATTAAGATTCACTCTGTCTTTGTTGTAAGTGTAAGAACATGGAAATTTTTACTCTAAGTCTTTACTGAGAAAACTATGTCATATGCAATCCAACATGTAGAAACTTAGGGATGTAGTCTTTTTTTTTTTTTAACTTTGGAGGAGTTGTTCTATCACACTCCAAACCACTAAATCCCTAAAATTTTGGTTAATGTGACAAGTGCCTGAAACTGAAGGGTTTATTATTCAATTTATGGCTGACAAAGTTCTGTATAGTCAAGGCTATGGTCTGTCCAGTAGTCATGTACGTATGTGAGAACTGGACCATAAAGAAAATTAAGCACTGAAGAAGTGATACTTTTGAACTATGGTACTGGAGAAGACTCTTGAGAGTCCCTTGGACTGCAAGGAGAACAAACCAGTCAGTTTTAAAGCAAATGAGACCTGAATACTCATTGATAGGACTGATCCTAAAGCTGAAGCTCTAATAATTTGGCTACTTGATGCAGACAGCCAAATCACTGGACAAATCCTGATGCTGGGAAACAATGATGGCAGAAGGAGAAGGGGATGACACAGGATGAGATGGCTGGATGCCATCGCTGATTCAATGGACATAAACAGGCAAATTCCAGGAGATGGTGAGGGCCAGGGAAGCCTGGCATGCTGCAGTCTGTGGGGTTATAAAGAGTTGGACATGACTTGTCAACTGAATAACAATGTCTGTCATCATGGCGTCTAGCCTACTAAGGCACCTCTAGCTTAATCCCAGGAGAAGGCAATGGCAACCCACTCCAGTACTCTTGCCTGGAAAATCCCACAGACGGAGGAGCCCGGTAGGCTGCAGTCCATGGGGTCGCACAGAGTCGGACACGACTGAAGTGACTTAGCAGCAGCAGCAGCAGCAGCTTAATCCCAGTCAATAAACATTATTTTCTTGGCATATTGCATTTATGTGATATTACGGTATTCCTCAGGATATTTAAGTGGTCTAGATCTTTTGTGGCTATATTATGACAGAGGGTAAGAGATTTGGCATAAACCTAGTTCAAAACTGTGAGTAAATACTGACATCCATTCAACACAAATGATACTGTTTCTGAATTTCTCTTCTAAACAGAAATCAATACACTCATCATATCACTGGCCACATATCATATACCTGAGGTCTAATTAATCTGTTTCAGCAAGAACACACTGTGTTCTGCAGGATTGGTCTGATGTGGATTGCCACTGGTTGCATAATCATCCTCCTGGATCCCTTTCATGTCTACAGAAATCAGACATGTCCATTAAGTATAAATATAAGGACAGCCACTCTTCCATCATTCAGATCTTTAAAGGTGGAACTTGTGACCACCATCTTCATTTTCTTCCACTCAAGATGCCATATGACATTTACTCTCTTGGCTGGTGAGAGGAATAGATCCAGAGGCTTCTACTTGGCCTTCTCGCTATGACAGCTCTTACACAACTCGTCAAGGACCTAGTGTGAGGCCTACACTTTCAGGGGCTAGGAAGACTACAAGTGGGTGAATCCTGAACCAGTGAACTCTATCTGGGACTCCATTTATTGATTAGGTCCCTGTCTGATCCTACTCTAAGAGGATGTAGGACTGATGCTTCAGATCTCCGGTTGTCAATATCAACTCAGATGCATCATGCAACATTCTTGAAATGTCCTAGTGTTTCCCTGTCCAAATAATAAATTTGATGAAATAAATGGCTATAGATTAATTTGGGTGCAAGCCTGGAATAATCATCATAAGATATACTTGCAAGGACTGCAAGGAGATCCAACCAGTCCATTCTGAAGGAGATCAACTCTGGGATTTCTTTGGGAGGAATGATGCTAAAGCTGAAACTCCAGTACTTTGGCTACCTCATGCGAAGAGTTGACTCATTGGAAAAGACTGTGATGCTAGGAAGGATTGGGGGCAGGAGGAGAAGGGGATGACCGAGGATGAGATGGCTGGATGGCATCACGGACTCGATGGGCGTGAGTCTGAGTGAACTCCGGGAGATGGTAATGAACAGGGAGGCCTGGTGTGCTGCAATTCATGGGGTCGCAAAGAGTCAGACATGACTGAGCGACTGAACTGAACTGAACAGAACTGATATACTTGCTGCAGTGTTGTGGGGTCATATCTCTTGGGAGCTGACTGCCTTTCCATCAATAATTTTTGTATCTGAATCCTGGCTCAGACTAAGGAAGTACTGTGACTTATTAATACAGAAGTTGCCATAAACATTTTGCTCTTAAATTAATGCTTTCTTCTAGTTGCAAATGTTAAGCGGCATCTTCACTCACTACGTGTATCTTACCCTAGTAACATCACTGTGTTCATATTAACCATCTCTAGAACTCTCTGCTAGTGTAGTCTCATGGAAGCACCTGTAAGCTTGTCATTACTATGATAAATGTGGCACTGTGGCTTCAGGCAGTTAAAGGCTTCCATTTTACCTCTCTTACTCTGGGGACCTATCATCCCCATTACTATTAACAAGCCATTTTGTGACTACCTCTGGCAGTCCTACTTTAAAAAGAACTAACACCAGATTCAGTGAAGCTGGCATCTCTCAGTGCATTCTCAGACTGGATCAGAGTATGGGAACTGTCTGAACCATCCTTGAAAATTTTCTGCAAATAAAAAACTTTTCTAAAATAAGAGGCTTATTATATATTAAAAATCTATAAGACTTTTATAGAGAATATTCACATACATATTTATATCTAAAATGTATATATTTATATAATATCTGAAAATATTTAACATGAGATAAAACCCTTTTAAAGGGCAACTATGTATTTGGGTTATTCTATCTTAATTAAGTATTTGTATGCCTTTTGTAAATAGGAAGATAGGGAATTTCCAGCTTGGGGAACTTGTGCAAAATGAGAAACACATGCACAGATTTCCCTTCTGTTAACTTGAACTTGATATTTCTTTTCTTTATTTTTAAATATTATCCTCTATTAGAGAACCAAGTTGGTTAGTTCACTACTGAAACTATTGGAATTGTCAAGACACAGAAGTCAGGAAGTTCTAAATTAAATTGTCTTATCACAAAATTAAATGTTGCTGAATTTCCAATTACTTCATTTTAAGGACATTAGGGATGGTTATAGCCTTGAAATTGCTCAGAATAATCAATCTTTCGCTGAATCACTTGTTAAGATACAAGAAAATGAGCTTTCTTCAGTACATATTATGTGCATAATTGGTGGCCTGTTTACAATTTCTAAAGATATGATGCTCTAAGGAGAACGCCCTATGTTGAGAATGCTAGTAGAGTGAAGAATTCAAGAATACTTAATAATATTTGGTGAAAACTTTGAAAAATCAATATTGTCTAAGAATATTATTTACATGGCTTTTCTATATTTAATGATCTCGTAAATTGGTGAGATGATTTGAAAATTTACTATTGTTTCAGTTTAATGTCATAAAAAATGCCAGAAAAACACTGATGAAACAAAAGGATTTACTTGGGTGATTATATTTAGCTTAATGCTTGCTCTTTATACTTTTATTTTTATTTTTATTTTTTTGTATTTATTTATTTTTTTACACGAAGTTTAGATCTTGTATGTCATGCACATATGCTCAAACTTTTTTACATATATGTTCTTACATTAATTAATCAAAAAAGACTTCCATGGAGTATTTACTATAGTCTGTTCATTAAATGCATGTCGAAGCATAAATAAACAACATACCTTGTTAATCTTAAATGATTCTCAGTGTACTAGAGAAAAGAGAAATACAAACAAGCACCTCAGGTCACTAGTTTTTATGCTTAGCTAAGAAATCATGCTTTGAGAGATAAAATAATCTAGCCTAAGAAATCTAGAAAAACCGTACAGAAAGGGTAGAGTAGGTATAATAAATGAAGAATAGGACGGTAGGCAGAAATAACATCTGATGTACCTGGTTTGCATGACTCAGAAGTCTGGATTTCCTTTCTTTAGAAATAGAAGACTTTTGAAAGATGTGTACTGTTGCAACATAATAAATTTTAAAAAGTTAACAATGGTAGTTGTACAGATATTAAACTATTAAATTCATATGTCAAAGGTAAAAACAATAATGTTGGTGCTTATTGAAAAAAGCCAGGTGAACAATATAGCAATCTTAAACAATAACTTTTAAAAAGGAAAAATAAAAAGTGAAGAGAAAAGNATTTTTTTGTATTTATTTATTTTTTTACACGAAGTTTAGATCTTGTATGTCATGCACATATGCTCAAACTTTTTTACATATATGTTCTTACATTAATTAATCAAAAAAGACTTCCATGGAGTATTTACTATAGTCTGTTCATTAAATGCATGTTGAAGCATAAATAAACAACATACCTTGTTAATCTTAAATGATTCTCAGTGTACTAGAGAAAAGAGAAATACAAACAAGCACCTCAGGTCACTAGTTTTTATGCTTAGCTAAGAAATCATGCTTTGAGAGATAAAATAATCTAGCCTAAGAAATCTAGAAAAACCGTACAGAAAGGGTAGAGTAGGTATAATAAATGAAGAATAGGACGGTAGGCAGAAATAACATCTGATGTACCTGGTTTGCATGACTCAGAAGTCTGGATTTCCTTTCTTTAGAAATAGAAGACTTTTGAAAGATGTGTACTGTTGCAACATAATAAATTTTAAAAAGTTAACAATGGTAGTTGTACAGATATTAAACTATTAAATTCATATGTCAAAGGTAAAAACAATAATGTTGGTGCTTATTGAAAAAAGCCAGGTGAACAATATAGCAATCTTAAACAATAACTTTTAAAAAGGAAAAATAAAAAGTGAAGAGAAAAGAATATCTTGAGAGATATTTGAGCAATAAACTGGAGAAAGTGTCATCAGGGAAAGGGAACATGAGTGCCTAAAATGACACAGGGCCACCCACACATGTCAGAGATATGTCAACTGTGTTCAATGCTTTTACCTAGTTTACTTGTGTGCACATGTTCCTTAAAGTCATTTTAGCAGCAATATGTATGGAAGTTCTCAAATTTGATTATATAATTTGTTTAAATGCAGCTAATCAAATTTTAGAGCTTTGTTGGTGGCTCAGACTATAAAGAATTTGCCTGCAATGTAGGAGATCTAGATTCAATCCCTGGGTTGGGAATTTACCCTGGAGGAGTTATCACAACTCACTCCAGTGTTCTTGCATAAAGAATCCCCATGGACATGGCCTGGAGGGCTACAGTCCATGGGGTTGCAGAGTTGGAGAGGACTGAGCAACTAAGCACAGCACAACCCAGCAATCAAATTTTGACTTTTTTTCTACTTACAAATGTTGTTAAGATATTTTTTAATATTTGAATTTAAAAAATTTAGCTGTAAAAAATGAAAATTTCACTTATCAATACAGACCAGACTATAGACGAAAAGGGGATGAGAGAGGATGAGATGGCTGGATGGCATCACTGACTCAGCTTCTATTGTTTTTATTTCCTCTTATCAGTGACAGTTTCTTGCCTCTTTATGTCTAGATATGTTAGACTGTAAGGTGAACTTTGTGTATACAAGACCCCTGATCAGCTGCCAAGGAGGCTTGGAAATAGTAAACAACAACCTCATAATACTTAGGCATTGAGTTATGTTGTGAATTTTTGCCATTTTAGGGAGAAATCACTGCAGATGGTGACTGCAGCCATGAAATTAAAAGACGCTTACT
>SJYX01012832.1:190276-244220 GCA_006410675.1 Oreotragus oreotragus | reverse complement strand
TTTATTTTTCTGGAATTGAGCTGTATAAGTTGCTTGTATATTTTTGAGATTAGTTGTTTGTCAGTTGCTTCATTTGCTATTATTTTCTCCCATTCAGAAGGTTGTCTTTTCACCTTGCTTATAGTTTCCTTTGTTGTGCAGAAGCTTTTAATTTTAATTAGATCCCATTTGTTTATATTTGCTTTTATTTCCAGTATTCTGGGAGGCGGATCATTGAGGATCCTGCTGTGATTTATGTCGGAGAGTGTTTTGCCTATGTTCTCCTCTAGGAGTTTTATAGTTTCTGGTCTTACATTTAGATCTTTAATCCATTTTGAGTTTATTTTTGTGTGTGGTGTTAGAAAGTGATCTAGTTTCATTCTTTTACAAGTGGTTGACCAGTTTTCCCAGCACCACTTGTTAAAGAGATTGTCTTTAATCCATTGTATATTCTTGCCTCCTTTGTCAAAGATAAGGTGTCCATAGGTGTACGGATTTATCTCTGGGCTGTCTATTTTGTTCCATTGATCTATATTTCTGTCTTTGTGCCAGTACCATACTGTCTTGATGACTGTGGCTTTGTAGTAGAGCCTGAAGTCAGGCAGGTTGATTCCTCCAGTTCCATTCTTCTTTCTCAGGATCTCACTTTTCTAAAGTGTGATTCTCCCAGGTTTTAATTAAAAGTTTACAGGTTTACTTCTTTTCAGACCTAAAAACTGTGAAAAATACAATTTTGCCCTTCAAATGTTCAGTCCAACTCTCCAGACTCCTGACCACTTCTTTTCAAAATCTGATAGATTTCTTGAGTGGAAAACCAGCTATGTGCTTGAAGCAGGTCTCCTCCTTCAGGTTTTTGTTGTTGTTCTTTCTTTGTTTGTTTCATTCCACTTTTTCTCTGGATTTGGCCTAGCTTCCCAGCCTTTCTTGCAGATGCATATTCAGCAAATGGCCTGTGGGCATACCAGTCCACCTTAAATGACATATTTTTACAATTTATGTTCAAGTCTCTTGAAACCACTAGAAGTTTTGCTAGTTTCCCTTAATCCATCAGTATTAAACAGTTCACATGGGGGAAACTTTACAAATATACTGTTCTCAGTTCACTAGACAATCAGGAAAGGAGAAGCCCAAGATTTCCTCAAAAGTATGTAGAGGGCTTGCTTACTACCAAGGCTTTCTGTGACTTTGTATTGGGACCTATAGATGCTTTAATTTGATACCAGCCTCACAATGTTACTACAGATGCACAAACATTATTATATATGCATGTGCGCTGCATGCTAAGTCACTTTAGCTGTGTCTCACTCTTTGCGACCTTATGGAATGTAGCCCACTAGGCTTCTCTGTCCATGGGATATTCCAGGCAATAATACTGGAGTAGTTTACCATGCCCTTCTATAGGGGATGTTTCCAACCTGTGTGTCTTCTGTCTCCTGCATTTACCACTAGAGCTACCTGGGAATTCCCCCCTTACATATATACATATACTATATACTACACACACACACACACATATTCTACATACAGGTATATGTATGTACTATTTCAGTTTGGTTCAGTTCAGTCACTCAGTCGTCTCTGACTCTTTGGAACTCCATGGAGTGCAGCATGCCAGTCTTCCCTGTCCAGCCCCAAATCCCAGAGCTTGCTCAAACTCATGTCTATTGAGTTGGTGATGCCATCCAACAATCTCATCCTCTGTCATCCCCTTTTCCTCCCTCCTTCAATCTTTCCCAGCATCAGGGTCTTTTCCAATGAGTCAGATCTTCCAGTCAGGTGGCCAAAGTATTGGAGTTTCAGCTTCAGCATCAGTCCTTCCAGTGAATATTCAGGACTGATTTTCTTTAGGATGGACTGGCTGGATCTCTTTGCAGTCAAAGGGACTCTCAAGAGTCTTCTCCAACACCACAGTTCAAAAGCATTAAATTTTGGCACTCAGCTTTCTTTATGGTTCAACTCTCACACCCATACATGACTACTGGAAAAACCATAGCTTTGACTATTTGGATCTTTGTTGGCAAAGTAATGTCTCTGCTTTTTAATATCTTGTCTAGTTTTGTCATAGCTTTTCTTCCAAGGAGTAAGCATCTTTTAATTTCACGGCTGCAGTCACCATCTGCAGTGATTTTGGAGCCCCCCAAAAATAACATCTGTCACTCTTTCCATTGTTTCCCCATCTATTTTCCATGAAGTGATGGGCCCAGATTCCATGATCTTAGTTTTCCAAATGTTGAGTTTTAAGCCAACATTCTCACTCTCCTCTTTCACTTTCATCAAGAGGCTCTTTTGTTCTTCTTCGCTTTCTGCCAGAAGGGTGGTGTCACCTACGTATCTGAGGTTATTGACATTTCCCCTGGCAATCTTGATTTCAGCTTGGGATTCATCCAGCCTGGCATTTCTCATGATGTGCTCTGCATATAAGTTAAATAAGCAGGGTGACAATATACAGCCTTGACATACTCCTTTCCCAATTTAGATCCAGTCTGTTGTTCCATGTCCAGTTCTAACTGTTGCTTCTTGACCTGCACACAGATTTCTCAGGAGGCAGGTCCAATGGTCTGGTATGCCCATCTTTTGAAGAATTTTCCACAGTTTTATATCTTGTCTAGTTTTGTCATAGCTTTTCTTTCAAGGAGTAAGCATCTTTTAATTTCATGGCTGCAGTCACCATCTGCAGTGATTTTGGAGCCCCCCCAAAATAACATCTGTCACTCTTTCCATTGTTTCCCCATCTATTTTCCATGAAGTGATGGGCCCAGAGTCCATGATCTTAGTTTTCCAAATGTTGAGTTTTAAGCCAACTTTCTCACTCTCCTCCTTCACTTTCATCAAGAGGCTCTTTTGTTCTTCTTTGCTTTCTGCCAGAAGGGTGGTGTCATCTACGTATCTGAGGTTATTGACATTTCCCCTGGCAATCTTGATTTCAGCTTGGGATTCATCCAGCCTGGCATTTCTCATGATGTGCTCTGCATATAAGTTAAATAAGCAGGGTGACAATATACAGCCTTGACATACTCCTTTCCCAATTTAGATCCAGTCTGTTGTTCCATGTCCAGTTCTAACTGTTGCTTCTTGACCTGCATACAGATTTCTCAGGAGGCAGGTCCAATGGTCTGGTATTCCCATCTTTTGAAGAATTTTCCACAGTTTCTTGTATCCACACAGTCAAAGCCTTTGACATAGTCAATAATGTATAATATTCATATATATGTATTATATATATGAAATTCTATATTTTTATATTATTTGAGATAGTTTTCAAGTCATCTAATTAGCCATATTCCTAGAAAGGACAATTTATTTTTATTTAAATTTCATTATTCGCCTGGTAGCTACCATTATTGTAAACTACACAAATTTAAATATATAACAGAATAAATTTTAGATTTGTTTGGAATTGTAATAGATTTGACACATGTCTTATTTCAGAGCTTATACTTTTAAACACCATACTACACTGGCTTGAATAAATAAACTCCTTCAATAAAAATTATAAATGTTAGGATAAAAGAGAAAACTTTTTTTTCCATCATAAGTTATGTGAGAGTAATTTAGTTCAAGTTAACATCTCCCTTCTAGTAGCAAATGCACGAAGCTAAAGATTCTTGTTAAAACATGAGAAAGTGATGTTTTCTTTTACTGAAAACAATGTGTTTAAAGAAAAAAAAATGGCTTCTATGTTGATAGGAATGTGGCTGATGGTAAGATACTATAGTTGAACTCATACCTGAAAATTTGGTGGAAGTTGGAAATTTGAAACTGACATTCCAAAGTGTAAAGTGGATGGTCATTGCATTGCAATTTGTCAATATAATAGAATATAAAAGTAGTACTATTCCTCACACTGATTAAAATTCAGACAAAATAATAGATTCATGCATCTAGCCTTTTTTATTGTGAAGTGAAGTGAAGTCACTCAGTCGTGACCGATTCTTTGAGATCCCATAGACTATAGCCTACCAGGCTCCTCTGTCCTTGGGATTTTCCAGGGAATAGTACTGGAGTGGATTGCCATTTCTTTCTCCAGGAGATTTTCCCAACCCAGGGCTTGAACCCGGGTCTCCTGCATTGTAGACAGACGCTTTACTATCTGAGCCACCAGGGAAGTCCTTTTTATTTTTTTTTTTAAATTGTACTACTGTCTAATGATGTATTTATTTCTAAAGCATTGGGTACTATCTACTATACCACAGATATGAATAATGATCAAAGAAAACTTCCTTGGATATTTTATGCAAAAAGAGCACAGCATGGGATCCTAGCTCTACAAGTTTTTAACACTTTTCAAGAGTCATTTTTTTTGTTATTAATGTAATTCATTATGCATTTACTATCTTGAATGAAATTTGAATTTAACTGTATGCCAGAGGTCATGTGTGTGCATGATAAGTTGCTTCAGTCATGTTCAACTCAGTGTAACCCTATGGACTGTAACCTGCCAGGCCCCTCTCTCCATGGGATGCTCCAGGTAAGAATACTGAAATGGGTTGTGATGTCCTCCTCCAGGCGATCTTCCTGACCCAGGGATGGAACCCAAATCTCTTATGTTTCCTGCATTGGCAGGCAGGTTCTCAACCACTAGCCCCACCTGGAGAACCCAGGAATCACTCTATAGTTGAAACATTACAAAACAAAATATATATTTTATTATCTAATTTATTATTTAATTATTTTATTTGCTAAAGAATCATTTCCAAAGAGGTAAAATTATGACTCTGGTCAAAATATAAAAGTAAGAACATATTAAAAATAATATTAAATGTACTAAGTGATGAAGGTTCCAGGAACATGTTAAAATCATTCCAAAGAACACTTAAGAATTAGTTGTTTACAGTCAGTTCTAAAATAAGATTTTCAGGTTAACTTTAAATACAATGTGACCAATAAGACCAGAAGCCATAATCCTTGGAGGTTATCTGTCCCATTGACTATAAATCATTTTCTTCTATGCCAGACAATAATTCTCATTGTTTAACTGCTATACATACAATTGCCCCTCAATAGTAAGACAAGCCTAGAATGCACTGAAAAAAAAAAAACAACCTACTTATATCTCTGGCCTATATATTTTTACTTGATTTTTTACTTTATAAATTAAACCTTTTGCTGTATTTTATATGTGTTTTTATTTAAATATAGTAAGATGAATACTAAATGCATTTCACAAGGACATTTTACAGCTTTTTTATGTATAATTGACATATCACACTAACACTGCACATATATGAAGTGTACAAGATGAAAATTGCAGTATGTATAAACTCATTAAATAATCATTCTATGAATAAGGTAATGAATATGTCCATCACTTCAAAAGCTTCCCACTTGCATAAACATCTAGAAAGAATTACCTAGTACCACCTCCCAAGACAGAATCAAGAAGAAATACAAAATGCAAACAAAAGCTTCCCAGTTCCCCTTTAAAATACTCTCTTATTCACTTGTATATGGGTATCTAGATGTTTCAGCATCATTGGTTCAAAATATGATTTTTATGTCATGGACTGCCTTTGAACCTTTGTTGAAAATCAGTGCCTGTATATATATTTCTGAATTATTTATACTGCTCCTTTAATCTGTTTTCTATCTTTACTCTGGTACTACACTAACATTGCTATAACATACATATAATAAGTCTTAAAATCAGGTGGTGTTAGTGATGATTTGATCTCTTTGAAAGTGATTTGGCATTCTAGATGCTAGGTCCTTCACATTTCTATGTGAATTTTAGAATCATGATGTCTATTTCTTTTAAAATTTATCTAGAATTTTGATGGTTATCATTATAGATTGATTTTAGAATATTAGACATCTTAATATTGGGTCTCATATCTATGACTCCATATGCTTAAATGATTTTTGTTTCTTTCAGCAATATTTTGTAGACTTTAGTGTAGAGATGTTTCCCATATTTTTCAGATTTATCCTTTATACTGCACAGTTTCACACAATTGCAAATATTATTTATTGTTTTTTAAATTAGCTATCTTATTGTTGATTGCAAGTATTTTTAAATGACAATTTAATTGGATGATATAATTGAGCCTCAAAAATAACTATTTTTTTCTTCTAAGTTTAGGAGACTGCTATCATATATTAAGTTATAATTGCCCTCAGTAACACTCTTCTGGATCTCAAGGATAATATATTCAAACAAAAGTCATATTTCAGCTTATAAGCAACATTACAAAACTGTCAAATTGCATATACCTTTATAAAACTAGAATAACAAAGGAACAGAATTACCAGCTCATAGGCAGGTATATTACTACATCTGAAAATTATGTAAATACTGCTTTAACCACTTTTAAATTATATGTTGATATTCTTTCCTTCCACCTCTTGAAATTCTCTTACACTGATTATTGACTTTTTTCAATTACTCTTCTTTTTCCCTATAACCTACTCTCTAATCTTTTACTAATGTTTTGCTTTTCTATTTTGATACAGTTTTAAAATGTACAATTCACTTTGTATTATAAGTGGGGACACGTACATTTGTTTGTACATTCATGTTCACTGTCAAAGATCTGAAGCAACTTGAGTTTTTGTGAACAGATAAATAGATATATAAAATGTAGTATATTTATGCAATGGAATATTATGCCACCTTAAAAAAAAGTGACACATGCTACAATATAGATGTAATTTGAAGATAGCTAGACAAAGATGTATAGAACCTGTCTCTTATACACATCTAGATGTGTATAAGAGACAGCTGTCAAAGATCTGAAGCAACTTGAGTTTTTGTGAACAGATAAATAGATATATAAAATGTAGTATATTTATGCAATGGAATATTATGCCACCTTAAAAAAAAGTGACACATGCTACAATATAGATGTAATTTGAAGATAGCATGCTAAGTGAAATAAGCCAGTCATAAAGTATTGTATCATATCACATGAATCAGTTAATGTAATCAAATGTATACAAACAGAAAGCAGAATGGTGGTAACCAAGAGCTGGGGGAAGGAGTGAATGAGGAGTCAGTGCTTAATGGACAGAGTTCTAGCTGGAAAATTAAAAAGGTTTTGGAGTTGGATGGTGGTGATAGTTGCACAACAATGTGAATATTAAGAATATTAAGATTGCCACAGAACTATGCATTTTAAAAATGTTTTAAAAAATTTTATTTTAGGTTTATTTTACCAGATTAAAAGTGCACAGTTAACAAAAAAATAGAATATATTTTATAGCATGGTGATGTTATTTCACATGCTTGCATATACTTAAAATATCAAGAACCTTACTTTCAGATAAGGTCATTCAAGATTTCCCAATCTAGAGTAAATGAAAGCTATAAACAATTCCCATTTTCAATGAGATTTGTCTAGAAAGCAATTACAAGACTAGCCAATTTTGTTTATCATTATTATATTCTTATTTTACTAACAAAGTGTGCAAAAGCACCATTTAGCAAATCAACATCACATTACTATATAGCTCATATATGTAAAATAGTGAAAGAAATGAGACAAAGAATAGAATTTAATTTAAATAATGCTGACTAGACTTCCTTATCTGATAGCCATTATTTTTTTTTCTAATAATAATTAAGTACTTCATATAAAGCATCTAAGCTCAGTTTACAGTTGCATTTCATGAGGTGCTATAGAAACCTGATTTAATGACAGAATGACATTAATGACAAGATCAATAAACGTCTTCTGGAGATTATTTATTTTTAATTTTTTTCTAAGCTAAGCTACCCAAGAGACAACTGGTTCTCCTACTTTTAGAAGATTAAAAAACATGTGTTGGGCATGAAGTGTTAGCTACAGTATTAGCTAAATAAATTAAACACGAAGATTTATTTACCAGAAGATCTTGGTATTTGTTTTCCTCAAGCAATACATTCTAATAAATAATTCTATTTGAAAGAAAACATCTGGGGAAAATGGAGAAACACTGAAGGGCTTTAAGCATCTTTGGCGAAGCTATAACCTTCACAGCTTCTCTTCAGATGGATCTGTGTTTGGTCAGGCCCCTAAGGATTCCCATGGATACAGGTGGTTGAGATTTCTGACTGCAGAGCAGAAATTCTAAGTGGAACCCTTCCTGGTTCTGGAGCCTTACACAAGTACAAGCTGCAGTTTGCTATCTTCATCCCTAATTGTAATTTTAAAAATATGTTATCCTAAGTGAAGCACTTTCTTTGGATATTTGGTTAATTTTCAGATTCATGTATTTACTGAGATCCAAAAATTGTCCATACTTATCTAAAAATTCTAAAAACAGTCTATACTTAACAGAATTCTAAAAAGGGTTTCCTTAGTGGCTCATATGGTAAAGAATCTGCTTGCAATTCAGGTGACCCGTGTTTGATCGCTGGGTTAGGAAGTTCCCCTGGAGAAGGGAATGGCAACCCACTCCAGTACTCTTGCCTGGAGAATCCCATGGACAGAGAATCCTGGTGGGGTACAGTCCATTGATCCCCAAACCTCAGAACTAACTGAACAACTAACACTTTCACTTTCACATAGAATTCTTTTAAAAGAACCTAGAAATATATATATATATAAAGAGAGGACAAGAGAGTAAAAGTGAGAAAAAGAAAGGAAACTACATGGCCTCTTTAGTTATTATAACTAAAGATCAGAGTTATTTTTTGTTAATCTAATTAGAGATATTATTTAACATTTTTATATTCAACACAAATTTATAATCCTGAAAAAGAAATTTAATTTGCTGAAGTGTCTAACTTGAAATTTCAATATATCATTTTCAATAAAGCATTATAAGGTGAAGCAAATGATACAGAAAACTGTATCCCACATTGAGCATAATGTCAGAGTTATATTGAAGTTCAGCCCAGTACCTGAAAGTCTATCTGACACCTAAGATGACTTGTTAAGCCATTTCACAAGAATTGATTTTCCTATCATATGCCCAGCATGGTGAGAATTTCAGAATTCCAATGTTCCCTGTGCTATTTGGGCCAATACTTTATATATCTAAGACCTAATATGCTTAACTATAAAACAGGGATAATAATAGTACCTAGTTATTCAGTTCTTACAATGTGATGTATATCAAATGAATCATGGTGTCTGGTATATAGTTGTTTCTCAATGACTATTTACCATTGTTTTTAACACAAGCAGAAGTATCAGGTTATGATGATAATGATGGTGTTCTTCTCATGCTAGATTGTGGATAACACAAGAGTTAGGTAAAATATTTAAGTGTCTCGAGAAGAAGGTGTTTTTAATTTAGGGTACTCTTTTCAGATTAAAATATTTTATACTCAGATTGAAAAAAAAAATGTACTTGAGTGTTTTCAAATCAGAATACATTATTGAGCTTGAGCAAAAAAGGACAGGAAATGATGTAAGTACTTACTACTGCATAAGAGAGATTTATTGGAAATCTTCAACCTTTACTTGGATTTGAAAGGAAATTCTAAGAAATTACTTAGAATTTAGGCAGGATTGACTCTGATGAGTCTGTGAGGAAAATATGGTCCACCACTGTTCAAAATAGACTACTCAATCAAAGTATATTTTAAGGAAATGTTTTGAAGGAAGAGAACATGAAATGAGGAAGATGAGGGGGGTAATTATTACAGTAACATAGGAATACAATAATAAGCATTAAGAATGGTATTTTGTTGAATGGGAATACTTGAGGAGCCATTTCTTGTTGAGTCTAAATGGGGTTTTACATTATGATACTGCTGCTACTGCTACTGCTAAGTCGCTTCAGTCATGTCCGACTCTGTGTGACCCCATAGATGGCAGCCCACCAGGCTCCCCGATCCCTGGGATTCTCCAGGCAAGAATACTAGAGTGGGTTGCCATTTTCTTCTCCAAAATACACCAATATCCCAAATACACCAGCACCTTTATTCTCAATCAAAATACTTTATTCACATAACTGATGACCATCTGCACACAATTTAGTGCTGAAATGCCAAAATGGGACTTAAGAAATATAAAAACATCAGAATTGCAAGACACTTAAATTGAAAATAATAATACAATTCAACTCATCATTATTGAAATAAAGAAAATCAATATGAACGATATACAATTACATGAACATTTACTTCTCTACAAGGAACGGAAAATCATAAGTGGCTGAGGGAGGGCTAGGCAAGTGTCTGGTACCATAAAAGCAGGCAAAAGTCCATTGTTTCAGAGGGACAGGTAGAAGAAAACACATCAGCCTTTAGAGAAGTTCAAGAAAGTCCATGGTACCCTCCCTTGATCTAGACGTTTTCCAGCAAAAGGAATGCTGATCATGGGAGGAAGTGGAGAAGTAAAATACTTCCATCTCATCAGAGGAACGGAAATATTTGGGGGTCAAGGGTCCTAGAGTAATGGATGCAGAGATGACTACTGCTGTGGAGAGTGAGAAAACCTCCAGTCAGTGGTCTCAGGAAAAGATACAGGGCTCCTAATGAAAGGAAAGGAAAACTGTTCACACATGTGGAGGGTAAAAAGTATTAGTCACTCAGTCATGTCTGACTCTTTGCAACCCCATGGACTGTAACCTGCCAGGTTCTACTGTGCATGGGATTTCCGAGGCAAGAATACTGGAGTGGGTAGGCATTCCATTCTCCAGGGGATTTTCCTGATCGGGGATTGAACCAAGTCTCTCACACTGCAGTTGAATTCTTTACAGTTTGAGTTACCAGGGAAGACCCCCGTGTAGGGTAAGGTACTTTCAATGCTACAAAGCAGAGACTTGCTACCACTGAGGACAGGCATTAAATATTTTCTTGGGAAAACTTAATACAGATAAAAGGCATAATCTGGCTTCCAAGTGAGTGAAAGGGAGTGCTGAGGACTCCCTATGTCTGAGTTTGACTCAGAGACTGGCTCATGGGTGCCATGAGTTATCTTCCAGCCTCCAACATGAATTTTGTGCTAGTTATAAGCCATGGTGTTCTATGGCTGGAAGAGCAGCAAGAATTTAGAGACAGCTTGTCTGTGACACTGGTGTACTGAGATTGCTAAATGTGAAATGTGCAACAAGCATAATGACATATACCCTTCAGGCCTCATCATGTGCGCAAGATAATAGTGACCTACTGCTGGAGGAATTTTAATAATGGCTCACCAAATATTATAGCAACAAAAGCAAACCCCAACCCAGTTCAATGATTAAATATAGTCAATCAGCCCTTGCCCTTGCCCACAATGGCAGCAAGACAACCATAACAACAATGAAACAACAACAATAATAATTAGAATTGAAACTCTGGGCATAAATGATAATCTTGTGGCTCATACAATTTTGCATATCTCATGCTTTACATTTCTGCAGAATTAGAAGACTCATAAAAGCAAGTCAAAAACAAGTATCGTCAACAACAAAGAATTAATTTCCAAAAAATACAAGCAACTCATGCAACTCAATACCAAAAACAAAAAACCCAATCAAAAAGTGAGAAAAAAGATCTAAACAGATGTTTCTCTAAAGAAGACATCCAGATGGGTAACAAACACATAAAAAAATGCTCAACATCACCCATTATTATAGAAATGCAAATCAAAGCTAAAATGGGATACCACCTCACACCAGTCAGAATGGCCATCATCAAAAAGTCTACAAAAAATAAATGTTGGAGAGGGTGTGGAGCAAAGGAAACCCTCTTGTATTGCTGGTAGGAATGTAAATTGATATATCCACTATGGACGAAAGTATGGAGATTCCTTAAAAAACTAGGAATAAAGCCACCATATGACCCAGCAAGCCCACTACTAAGCATATACCCTGAGGAAACCAAAATTGAAAAAAAAAAAAAAAAAAAACATGTACCTGAATGTTCACTGCAGCACTGTTTACAACAGCTAGAATATTTACAATAGCTAGAAAGCAACCTAGATGTCCATCTGTACAATGTAATCTACTCAGCCATAAAAAGGGATGTATTTGAGATAGTCCTAATGAGGTGGATGAAACTAGAGTCTATAATACAGAGTGAGGTAAGTCAGAGAGAAAAATATAAATAACATATACTGACACATATATATGGAATCTAGAAAGATGGTACTGATGGATTTATTTCCAGGGCAGCAGTGATAAACAGACAGAGAGAACAGACTTATGGACACAGGGAGAGAGGCGGCAGGTGAGGGTGAGATATACGGAGAGAGCAACACAGAAATTTACATTACCATATGTGAAATAAATAGCCAGTGACAATTTGTTGTATGACTCAGGGAACTAAAACACTGGCTCTGTGACAATCTAGAAGGGTGGGATGGGGCAGGAGATGGGAGGGAGGTTCAGGAAGGAAGGGACATGGGTGTACCAATGGCTGATTGTTGTTGTATGACAGAAAGCCACAAAATTCTGTAAAGCAATTATCCTTGACCCAGCAATCCCACTGCTGGGCATACACACTGAGGAAACCAGAATTGAAAGAGACACATGTACCCCAGTGTTCATCGCAGCACTGTTTATAACAGCCAGGACATGGAAACAACATAGATGTCCATCAGCAGATGAATGGATAAGAAAGCTGTGGTACATATACACAATGGAGTATTACTCAGCCATTAAAAAGAATATATTTGAATCAGTTCTAATGAAGTGGATGAAACTGGAGCCAATTATACAGAGTGAAGTAAGCCAGAAAGAAAAACACCAATACAGTATACTAACACATATATATGGAATTTAGAAAGATGGTAATGATAACCCTGTATGCAAGACAGCAAAAAAGACACAGATGTATAGAACAGTCTTTTGGACTCTGGGAGAGGGAGAGGGTAGGATGATTTGGGAGAATGGGATTGAAACATGTATACTATCATATAAGAAATGAATTGCCAGTCTAGATTCGATGCAAGATGCAGGATGCTTGGGGCTGGTGCACTGGGATGACCCAGAGGAATGGTATGGGGAGAGAGGTGGGAGGGGGGTTCAGGATTGGGAACACATGTACACCCGTGGTGGATTCATGTTGTATGGCAAAACCCATACAATATTGTAAAGTAATTAGCCTCCAATTAAAAAAAAAAAACAGACTTAAATTAAAAAATAAATAAATAAGTTAAAAAATTAATAATAATAAAAAATAAAGTGGCAAAAAGTGATTACAAAGAATAAATAACTTGATTAAAGACAGTCAATAACAAAATAATAATAAAAATGTATCATCAACAGATATACAAATCAACAGAATTAGACACAGATAACCAATATACTGGAACACACATGCCAATACTTTAAAATAATAATTGCTGAAATGTTAAAGGAGTTAATAAAAAAATACTTAAATTAAAAAATAAATAAATAAGTTAAAAAATTAATAATAATAAAAAATAAAGTGGCAAAAAGTGATTACAAAGAATAAATAACTTGATTAAAGACAGTCAATAACAAAATAATAATAAAAATGTATCATCAACAGATATACAAATCAACAGAATTAGACACAGATAACCAATATACTGGAACACACATGCCAATACTTTAAAATAATAATTGCTGAAATGTTAAAGGAGTTAATAAAAAAAATAGACATCATGCATGTAAAAAACTGGAACTTCCCACAGGAACAGAACAAATAAAGAGGTCCAAAGCATATGCTAGAAATGTGAAGGTGAAGATATGATGGCATAGATGGAGTACATCTGCAAATTCATCAGCAAACTAGTCAGAGCAGAAGAAAAATTAGTAAATCTTATAACAGGTTAAACTAGCTTATAAAAAACTCAAAGGAAAAAAGCAAAATGCAACAAAGCAAGCAAACAAGAATCTTAGAGATTCTAAGAATTCAATGATAATGCAAGAGAGACTAAAGTACATTTTGTTGAAATCCAGAAGGAAAAAAATACCAAATGAAGCAGAAAAAATATTTGAAGAGATGACTAGGAATTTTGAACATTACTGGAAGAAAACAAATTATAGATCTAGTAAATTCAGAAAGCCCCAGAGAAGAATTAAGATAGAAATCAAACACATCAAGAATAATGATAGTGAAACTACTGAAAACCAAACACACACACAAAAAAATCTTAAAATCAGCCACAGCAAAAAGGGAACATGATCTAGAGGTAAAAAAAATCAAATATCACAACAGCTTGTTTATCAGAACATATACAAGTCAGAATCAATGATATAACATTTTGAAAGAATTGACAGAAAAAAGTCATTCCAAGATTTTATACCCGTTATATATATATACATAATAATGAAACAATGACATTTCAGAAAAATAAATGCTGTAAGAGTTCGTTGACAACAGGTTTGCACTAAAATAAATGCTAAAGGAATTCTTAAGGCAAAAGTAGTATGGAAACAAATGGAAATTGAAACTAAATAAAGAAATAAAAAGCACAAAAAAGGATACCAATGCAAATAAAAAGCCCAGTTACTTCCATTATTACAACAATAATTTATTACCTAAGAGAGAACAGAAACACTATACTATGAAGACTATACTATTTGAGAGTATCATGCATGATAAGAATAGTAGAGACTGAGAGAGAAGAAATAGAAATTATATTTGAAAGGCTTTTTACACTAATATAGGAGTTGGAATAATAGAGATTTTAGGTCACTGCAATAAGTAAAATATATATTGAAATCCCTAGAGAAACCACAAAAAAATTAAAAACTAGTATATATAATATTATATTTATAGTAAGTAAGTAAGTAAGTAAAGTCACTCAGTCGTGTCCGACTCTTTGTGACCCCGTGGACTGCAGCCCACCAAGCTCCTCAGTCCGTGGGATTCTCCAAGCAAGAATACTGGAGTGGGTTGCCATTTCCTTCTCCAGGGGATCTTCCCGACCCAGGGATCGAACCCAGGTCTCCCGCATTGGAGGCAGACGCTTTAACCTCTGAGCCACCAGGGAATTTCTAGTTTTTCTTTTTTAAAGTATATGCATGTTAAATATCTTCAGTCATATCAGACTCTTTGTGACCTTACTGACTGTAGCCCACCAGGCTCCTGTGTCCATAGAGATTCTCCAGGCAAGATACTGGGGTGAGTTGTCATGCCTTCCTCCTAGAGATCTTCCTGTCCCAGGGATCAAACCCATTTCTCCTAGATGCAGGTTCTTTACCACTAGCACCACCTGGAGAATTGTTTGTTCTATATATGTAGTAAGATGATTTTTTAAAATCAACACAATGAGAATTCATGACAATTATAAAGTGATTTCTTTCAATCTAAAGTAATAATAAATATTAAAACAATTATTTAAAAATCCCACTCTAACAACAGCAAGTTAAAAGTAATAATTTAAAATTAATATGGATCATGTTAAAGTTTTCTGTTATTTCTTCAGGTTATTTCAGTTAACTTCAGTCTTGCACATAATGTAGATCTGGGGGTCACATAAAAGTCACATAAAGGAATGGCCAATATGGGCGTGCTCAGAAAAGTTCTCAAACTAAAGAGTTCCTGAGGAACTTCCCTGGTGGCTAATGTTTAAGAATTTGCCTTCCAACGCAAGGGACATAGGTTCAATCGCTTGTAGGAGAACTAAGATTCCATATGCCATTGGGCAACTAAGCCTGTGCACTGCAACTATAGGGCCCATGCACTCAAAAGCCCACGCACCAAACTAGAGAGAGGCCACACGCCACAGCTAGAGACACCTGAGTGTCACAGTGAAGACCCCCTGGCACAGCAACTAAGGCTCAGTGCAGCCACATACACAAACAAACAAATAGGCAAGAATTTTAAAANAGGGCCCATGCACTCAAAAGCCCACGCACCAAACTAGAGAGAGGCCACACGCCACAGCTAGAGACACCTGAGTGTCACAGTGAAGACCCCCTGGCACAGCAACTAAGGCTCAGTGCAGCCACATACACAAACAAACAAATAGGCAAGAATTTTAAAAATAGATTTTATATTTTATATCAATATATTTATATTTATGACTACATTTATATATTATGTAAATGTATAATTATACATTTATATAACTATATAAATATATACTTTTATATGTGTATTTTAAATTATAGTTAATATTTATTATACTCATAAAAATTAAATAAAAATAGTAAACACAGATTTAAATATAAATTATATAACATACATATAAATATATATTTATATTACATATAACCATATAAAATATAAATTATATAATATAAAAGATATATGCTATATATTATATAATTTATAAATTATAATTTATATAATTATATACATCTATAAATACATTTATATTTATATGCAACTCCTACATAGTATAAAAGTCTTTCAAGTATAATTTCTATTTCTTCTCTCTCAGCCTGAGAATTGTCTCTTTGGTTAAGTCTTGTTACAATTTTCAAAAAGTAGCAAATCATTGTTTTCTCCTGAAGATGAGTTCTGTAGGATTTGGAAAAGGCCTTATATTTTGATCTCTTTTTCCTTCATAGCTTTCATGAATATCTGAAAAACAGGCAGATGATTTAGTAGAGTCAAAATCTAAAATATTTTCCTGAGTTTCTGTGTGGTCCTTTATCTTGAGTTCATATCACGCCCAATTCTTTTACTTTTTAGCTTCCTGGTCAATAATTTCCCGAAAATTTTTATCACACTGAATCTCTCAGCATGAACAGTTCTTACATCCCATAAGCATCCTTCCAGAATTCTCAAATCTTTCAAAAAGCATGACATGATCTGCATGTTTTATTAGTTTAGGTTATCCAGAGAAACAGAATCAATAGGATATAAATATATAGATATAATTACATATATATATATAATTATACACATATGCATATATATGAGGAGATTTATTATAGAAATTGGCTGAAATAATTTTGGAGGCTAGGAAGCCCCATGATCTTGAAAGGTTGTTGTTGAATCACGACGCCAGGATTCTTGGCCCCCGGAGGAGAAGAATTCAATATGGAGCCAGAGACGAGGCTTGATTGCTCAGAGCTTTTGTGTAACAAAGTTTTATTAAAGTATAAAGGAGATAGNTAGATCTCCATATTTAGGAAATTTTATCTATGGAATTTAAAATATATAGCTTCTTTAGTGTGAATTTGCTTATAAGTATTTAATTTTAACTTGTTTCATCTCTCTTTAAGCAACATCACCTCTAAAATGGCAATGGATTCAGTTAAGAATAGATGATAACACATTTTATAAAGTAGTTCTGTTTTCTGTGTAATATTTCTAGGTTTTTGCTTTGGACATTTTAGAACTCTGTGAACTTGAAACACTTTTTCTTTTCTCCCTTAAAGAGTTGAGAACAGATGTTGAGGAAGACATTTATTTGGGTGTTTTCAGACTTCAGGGCTACCCTGGTGGCTCAATGGTAAGGAATCCACCAGCAAAATAGGACATCTGGGTTTTATCACTGGGTTAGAAAGATTCCCCGGAGAATGGAATGGCTCTCCACTCCAATATTCTTGCCTGGACAGAGGACCTTGGTGGATTGCAGTCCCTGGGGTTGCAAGGAGTTGGACATAACTGGGAGATTAACACTTACATTATTCATAGACATCAAAGCATAGTACAGTTAGGCTTCACAATTTCATCTTGTTGAATTATTTCAAGATTCAGTTTCACCAGTTGTCATTTCTTTGTTCTAAGACAATCCATACCGTAAGAGTGTCTTGGCCAATGAATGGACTATAGTGAACTTTTTTTTTTCCCCACTGTCTGCTCTACATTCTCCACCCCATCCCCAAACTATTTCTTACCCTTTGCTTTTTCTTGGGGAATATGTCTTTCCCTTTTCCAGTTGATTCTGCCTTTTGTATGAAGCATCTGTCCCATTTCCTCTGACAGACTCCACCAGAGTCTTGACTCTAGCCTTGCTGTTTATAACACCTCATACGTCTGGTATAATGACTAGTCCTGGAGAAGGTTCATGACCCAGGGAGGAGCAAACACAAACTCCTGATTTTTCACTAGGATTTATATTTGTTTCCTGAAAGAAAAACTCTTTTCTTTCCACTCCCCACAACTGCTAATACTAGATGGAATTATATAGGGTCAGAACATTTGGTTACATTGTCCCCTGAATTTTGAGGGGGAAAATAAAAAGCTCAAGTAGGAACAAGTGAGAATAAAATAGAATAAAATAAAAACATCAAAGAAGAGAGAAAGAGCCTTCAGTAAAATCATTTGAGTTCCTAATGACTGAGTTATTAATCATCAAAATCAGTTTGGTATATAAAAATTGATTTTTATTCCTTCAACAGATTTGAGATGTACTTAACTTGCAAACAGGAGATTTTTCACTGAATTAGAACATCAGAATCCCATATTTCTAAGATAAACTGTTCTACTTTGTGCTTCTCACAATTAGAATACTATCTATGTGCTATATTTTACACACAAACCCCCTTTTCACTTTTAGTTTTGAGATTATATTCAGGCATTTATATCTTTGTATACAGATCAGTGATAATCAGAAAAAAATGTCTGGGTATTTTGGGGTCTCATTATTTTGACCATAAATTTTCCTAAGGATCATTATGTTTCATTGTTAGATCATTAAGTTTCATTAATTTTTCTAATGAAAGACTTTTAGAGTGGACATGTATTTTCCTTGATTCTGTGCTTCAATTTACATTTTAAGTACAGTTTTTAAAAATTATACATATTGAAAATCTGATCACATTCCCAGGCCCAAATCTCTCTTGATATAAAAATCCTTTGTTTTTCATAGATTTTAATTACATCCTATATATATGAAGGTTTTGTTAACACATTGTATTTCAACATGCCAGAGCTTAATTATCTAGGCAAAGAATCACTTCATAATGGTCATTATTTCAGGCCTTCAATCTAATCACAATCATTTTAAGTGATCATTTCTGTAGAAAACTAATAAAATACAAAGCAAATATTTCAATTTGATTTATCTCTACAATTCAGAAGATAAATTATAGTGTATACCATCAATGTATAAAATAAAATAAAAGTCATTTCTTTAACTTAACTTTGAAAATTAGTGGACACATAGTTGGAAAAGTACTTATTTTTATGAAGATTCTCTATAAAATTCAGACTTGAACTAAAAAAAAAAAAAAGGGAAATTATACTGCATCTAGTTTTATTAAATATCCACACATTAGGGGGAAAACAGAATGCAAAAGTTTAAGAAATCTTTACCAGTTAAAACATTTCATAGCTTTAAATAAGTAAAAACAACCAGATCTATAATATATGACCTTAAATGAAAGAATTATATGTGTGCTGATACCAGGTTTGTCATGACTCATGTTCCAAATGATTAAAAAAAATACAACAACAACAACAACCCTGTATTTTGTTGTTGCTGTTTGCTTATTTCTATTTCTGTTCTCTTAGGTTCAGTTTTTTGGTGGTGAAATATCAACAGCTTGTGTGCCCCTCCATTTCTTCATCTTGGTTGTCTAACTATGAAGACGTCACCACGACCTGTAGAAACCAGATTACTTAGGTTTGATTCCAGTGCTCTAATTTTACAAACTGCAGTAAAATCTAACAGAAAAGGATTTTCTGAGAAGAGGACTTTGGATGGTTTTCCACATAGGTATAGATGCTAATGACCCATTAGGAAATTGAGCATACAGGACAGGCATAATCTAGGGATAGCCTCTACAAAAGAGAAAGGAAAGCTTTTGCTTAAATGCAGGCATCTCTGCTCTCTTTACTTCAGTTAATGGATTGCTTACACAGAAAAAGCAATCTGTCTTAGGCTTGCCCTTAAGGAAGTCTAGCAAAACACATATATGTTTTACTGACATACAGTTCATAGTAAAAAATACTATTTTTTATTAACTTGCCATCAATGCCTAGAGTAGGGCATATCTATGCAACCATTCCCAACTTTACTGGACAGTTACTAAGACCACTTACATATACAGCATCATGGCATCATTGCATGACAATGTGCCTTTCCCTGAAACATTCTTAACAGTGAAATCATAGTACTAAATCAAATAGAAAGGTGTGTGCATTTAAAAAAAAAGTACATACTTTTTGGCTTTATCTTAAAAGTTGCTACAAATATCTTAGATATTTCTTTATACAATATATTCCTTATGAACAAATTTATGCATAGTACCCCCAAAATACTCATTTTTTATTTATTTTAGGGTGTTGATATAATTGACTAGACTATTTAAACTAGACCTCTGTAACAGAAGACTTTCATAGGTCTCAATTTTAGAGGGAAAAAAAAGGTTAGTCTGTAAGTCATTCTCCCAAATAGAAACAGGCAAAATATTTAGTCAACCCTAATAAAATCACTCCCATTTGCTGGGAGCTCAGATGGTAAAGAATTACCCTACAAAGCAGGAGAGCTATATTTGGTCTCTGAAGTGGGACAGAGGAGACTGGTGGGTTACAGTCTTTGGTGTCACAAAGAGTCAGACAAGACTGAGCAACTTATACCTCTTTTTTTTAGTAAGATCAGCAGAAAGGTATCACCCCACAATAAAATCTAATGGCCAAAAGTATGTTCCTTAATTCATACCTATTAAGCATGCATTTCTTATGAAAGATGACACTTCTATTTTGCTCAGAAACTTTAGACCAAGATATAACACATAATGCTTTACACATTTATAATTAGACATCAAACACATCTATTGTTACTTTTCAACCTGTAAACCTGGACTTATTACTGTTCTTCCTTCTTCTAAGTTCAGTTTTTATCTAAAATAAAATAACCTAATTAGATGAGACCTCTTAGTATCCTTTTCATGAAACTGTCTCAAGGGCATTTAACACTTTTATTCAACCAATATCTAAACTTTCTATATTAACCATTTTAAACTGTGCTCCCTGAAAACAAATCCCATATGTCTACAGGAAAAAAAAAATGCTAATTCCAACACTATCACTGGGGCTAGCCATGAGTTGACTAAAGATATGATNACAGGGAGGCCTGGCGTGCTGAGATTCATGGGGTCACAAAGAGTCGGACACGACTGAGTGACTGAACTGACTGACTGAAATGATATGAAAATCATACAGAGACTTTATCTGGGTAACATGGTCATATAAGTCTATGTAATTGCTGAAAAAAAAAAGAAAATCTTATTTTCTATATTCATATTAATAGTATATTGGAAATATTCTATATACATATATATGGAAAATTGTTCCATAGGTGGTTTAGGAAAGAAGGTAGAAATTATTCTTAGTATTTCATTATAAGGAAATTGAATATAAATGAGATATTGTATGTGATTGAAGGAATTAAAAGAGAACCCAGGAGTATACAACAGAGATAAATGCCTATCATTAGACCTGGGGAAACAGAAGTTGCTGAAACACAAAAGCAAGGCTGTAGGCTGAGGGCTGAGGACATGGCATGAGGGCTGTGACCACAGTCTGATCTGCCTCAGTGAGTGGAGACAGGTAACAGAGGACCTTGATTCTTTTCTCTCCTCTTGCTCTCTTATGTTCATAAATGCCTTTCATTGCCTTATCCTGTAAGCACGATGCACGAGAGTCTGGGAGGGGATGCTGTGCATGATAGAAAGCAGAGCAGGAGAAGGTTGCTGCTGCGGCGGCTGCTAAGTCGCTTCAGTTGTGTCCGAATCTGTGCGACCCTGTAGACGGCACCCACCAGGCTCCCTCGTCCCTGGGATTCTCCAGGCAAGAACACTGAAGTGGGTTGCCATTTCCTTCTCCAATGCGTTAAAGTGAAAAATGAAAGTGAAGCTGCTCAGTCGTGTCCGACTCTTCCTGACCCCATGGACTGCAGCCTACCAGGCTCCTTCACCCATGGAATTTTCCAGGCAACCATTTTCAAGGAATGGGTTACCATTGCCTTCTCCAAGGAGAAGGTTAGGTGTATACCAAAGAAGCCTAATGAATATTTTAGGGGGAAAAATTAAGAATGATGAGCCGTTTCCAGATATCAAGAAAAGCCCAGGAATTGGCCAAAACCATGACTAAATTCCACTCTGAAGTATTCTAAGGCCCAGAAAATTCACACTCCTTTCTGCAGTAATTTACTACACAGCCGACTGTGGTAAGAGGCAACATTCTGTGCGTGTTGGGAGCACCAAACTGTATCACAAATTGTGATTGGATGCTCAGTTATCCAAATATTCCTATTTTGAAGATAGAATTCATTTATGATCAGATTCCATCCAATTAAAACAATAATTTTTCTACTTTCTTTTTTCTTAAAGAAGAGTAAAAAATGTCCCCTGTACATTTCTTTTACAACGTAATAGGCACATTATTCTGTTGCAGTAAAAAGGTAGGTTGAAAAGGTAAGACAGCATCTATTTCATCAACATATATTGATAAATTTTAGAAAATAAATCAATCTATGACACTAAATGCAAGCAGAAAATCTGCAGGACAAATACTCAATAAACAGTTCAGTGTAAATGAGTTGATAAAATTTCAAGCTCTAGAATGATTAAATCAAACTAAAGAAAATAAGAATCCTTAACTTGGAGAGCAGGTGTTACTGGCATAGAACTTTTTCTCCTTTCTCTTGCTCTCTTTTTCACTTCTTAGGTGTAAAAAGGTGATATTGAAAATCTTCAAGGTAATTTATTTAAATTGAATCTTGGTAAGCTAAAAATGATTTCTTCACATACTATCAGGATGAAGCAACATAGGGAGAGAAATATTAGAACTTAAATGCAATACTGTTCTCCAGCTCAGCACAAAAGATTCTCCAGAAGCTAAAATAAGGAAGAGTTGTGCCACATTTACCAAATCAAAGAGCAATACACTAAAATTTATATATGTAACATTATTTTTATAAACAAAATATGTAGATCAACTTACCAATTGCATTTTTGTAATGTAGCATATTATTTCAGTGACCATATTATCAATTAATAAAACACTTTTCAAACTTTATCAGATTGGTTTTTATTATACCCTGAAGCTCTTTAATGAAGTTCATTTTTCAGAATGATACACATACATAAAGGAAGAACTTACCAATCATGTCATTTGAATAACTAAACCCACACAGAAAGGCTTTTTCTTCTGTAGATGATAGCACAGGGAATAGTATTTAAGCTAATGAATATTATCATTATTTTAACATGAAATACTGCTAGTAATTTCCTTTTTCAGAAACAGTTGATGAATTTTCACAGATTCAGTCAATATCTGTGAAGGTAGTAGAGTCTTATCACTTTGTCACTTGGTAGGGGAGAATGAAATAAAAATAGTTACAAATGGGCAAATATATGTATATATATATATTTGCAAATATGTGTGTATGTACACATATATATATACATACATACACCCTCAAGTTTATGGTTCAACACTATTTCAAACTAAGGAGCCAATTACAGATCAATAAAACTCAGGTATAAATTAATTCTTTAGGGCTTTCCCAGATTCTAAATTTTTCATCATAGAAATAGCCTATATATCTGTGTTGACCAATACAGTAGCCACCAGTTATATGTGGCTATTGAGGAGTTGAAGGATAGGGAAGCCTGGCATGCTTAAGTCTATGGGGTCGCAAAGAGTCAGGTAGGATTTAGCGACTGTACAACAATTGGGGAGTTGAAATGTGGCTGGTGAAACTCATCAACTAAATGTTTATTTTATTTAATATTAAATCATTTAAATATAAATCTAAGAGGCACTGTGGCTAGTGGCTACAATATGAAAAGGCTAGTTCTAAGAAACAGTATGGTATCAGGAGACATGTGAGTTATCTAAAGCACATCCCCAGGTGTGCGTTTGCACTCAGTTACTTCAGTCTGGACTGACTCTTTGTGACCCCATGGACTGTAGTACTCCAGGCTCCTCTGTCCATGGGATTCTCCAGGCAAGAATACTGGTGGAGTGGGTTGCTGTTTCCTTCTTCAGGGGATCTTCTCAACCCAGGGATCGCACTTGTGTGTCTTATGTCTCCTGCACTGGCAGGCAGGTTCTTTACCATTAGCGCCACCTGGGAAGCACCAGCCAGCTCAGCAGTAAAGAATCCACCTGCCAATGTAGGAGAAGCAGCTTAACCCCTGAGTGGAGGAGTCCCTGGAGAAAGAAATGGCAACCCACTCAAGTATTCTCACCTAGGAAATACCCTAGAAAGAGAACTTGGTGGCCTATAGCCCACAGGGTCACAAAAGAGTTGTACACAACTTAGCAACTAAACAATGACAATATCCCACTTAATGTACAGGATTTTCCAGGTAAGAGTACTGGAGTGGGTTGCCATTTCCCCCTCCAAAATATACAACTAGTAAATATAAAACCTCTGTTACAGGCACAGTTATGACAGATATTGCCAAAGAATTATGGTACTCTGTTCCTTAGCGTCTACTGCCTCAGAAATCTTTCTTTCCTTTAAAAGAAAAAAAATTTAACTGAAAGATAATTGCTTTACAGAATTTTGTTGTTTACTGTCAAACCTCAATATGAATCAGCCATAGATATAAATATGTCCCCCTCCCTCTTGTTAGTTGGTACTAGCATACTACCTAAAACAAATTTTCCATTTCTACAATATTACAATGCTTTCTAAAATGAAATGTGCATCACAGTAGAAGTCAGGTAGTGGTATTGATTCTTAGAAACACTGAGAAACTGCCTGAAATGGCATGTTTCTGACTCAAAAAAAGGGAGCCTGTTCTTAGGCTAGAGAAAGCAAATGCCAAGCTAAGATAATCAGAGAACGTAATAACAACTAAGTATGTGAAAAAACAATAGAGGTTATGGTGGGTTATTAATATTATACGTTGGTTTACTTAGAAGGGAGAACATGTGACAATAATAAGTAGGTGACTATAAGGAATAAAATTATTGAAAGGAAGAAAACTATCCTTAACTACATACAGTGTCACTTTCAGCATGTGTATTTAGAGATACTGTAAAAACTGTTTCTAAATAGAGAGAGAGGGCATTTTTATTCCAGGGACTCTTAGAGAATGGGTAGCAGAGAGTCATTCCATATACAATTAGAAAATTGGGCAAATTAGTTGAAAGAATAAAATGGAACCATTTTTAGATATTGGACAGCAGGCAGGGCAGACAGAGGGATGTGAAACAAATATGGTGGACTCTTGGAGGTATTTTCTGGACCAAAATGCAAGCTAAGTCTGTTATCTACATAGAGCAGAAGATTCCCATTCTAAAGTGACAGAAATCAGAGTTTGGTGAGGAGACTATATGGATATTTGAATTATGTGTGCATCACAAAAGTGGGCAAAGAAGATGTAAGGTGTAATAAAATATTACTGAAATATTTAATATATAACAGTTTACCTAGAACTGGGAACAGACCAAGTTCTGGCCATCCAGAGTAGAGAGAACTTGAGAATATGTGGGAATTCAGTAAAAACCACCGGGGAAGGCAATGGCACCCCACCCCAGTACTCTTGCCTGGAAAATCCAATGGACGGAGTAGCCTGGTGGGCTGCAGTCCATGGGGTCGCTAACAGTCGGACAGACTGAGCGACTTCACTTTCACTTTTCTCTTTCATGCATTGGAGAAGGAAATGGCAACCCACTCCAGTGTTCTTGCCTGGAGAATCCCAAGGATGGGGGAGCCTGGTGGGCTGCCGTCTATGGGGTCACACAGAGTCAGACACGACTGAAGTGACTTAGCAGCAGCAGCAGTAAAAACCAAGAAAAGTCACTTTTTAAGAGATGTTTGAAACTAGTCTTATAATAAAGGATAGTCTATATTCAGTTTATAAAAAAATAAATAAATACAACTTTGATCCTGANAGACACGACTGAAGTGACTTAGCAGCAGCAGCAGTAAAAACCAAGAAAAGTCACTTTTTAAGAGATGTTTGAAACTAGTCTTATAATAAAGGATAGTCTATATTCAGTTTATAAAAAAATAAATAAATACAACTTTGATCCTGAAAAATATGGAGATATCGGAGCAAATTTGTTGACCAGAAATGAAGAGCACTACACATTTCAACAAAATTCTATTAAATATGTACTTTCAAAATTAAAAGAAAAATACAATTTACAATAGCATTCTGAAATGAATATAATTTACTTGTATAAAATATTTTCTTTTGTATAAATAAAAATGTGCAGTATTCGTATGTGAAAACTACAAACATTAATAAAAGAGGTCAAAGAAGATATAAATAAACAGTATTCATGGATTAACTATTAAAACTGCTCTTTGATTTATAGATTCAATACAATTTTAATCAATATACCAGCAAGTTTTTTGTGTGATCTCAATCATTTGATTTTAAAGGTTACTTGGAGAAAGTAACTAGAATAGTCAAGATTACTCTGAGAAAGTAATGGTAAGGGTCTAAGGGTTTATGCTATCCACTTTCAGGACTTAGTCTAAAGCTCAGTAATTGGAGAAGTACAGTATTCGCATAAGAGACACACAGAGCAATGGAACATAAAATAGAGACAAGAAATATAAACACTCAAAAATGTCAACTGATCTTTTGTATAGATGAAAAGACAATGCAACTGAAGAAATAACTGTTTTTTCAACAGTCAGTACTGGAACAACTGGATTTCCACATGCCAAAATATTGACCCATGATCCATACTTCACACTTTAAACAAAAATGAACAAAAAATGAACAGCCTTCAACATAAAATGAAAAATTATAAAAACATCTTGAAGAACACATGAAAGAAAATATGTGTGGTCTTAGGGTGTGTAATGGTAAATTGAACATTACTAAAATTTTAAAACTGTGTTTGGCGAAATTCCCTGTGAGTAGAATAAAAGCAGAAACCAGTAAAAATATTCATGAATCACATATCTGATAATGAACTTGTACCTATAATATTTAAATAACTCTTAAATGACATAAATATAAACTAATAAAAGTTGGACAAAAGATCTGAAGAGACAGCCCACCAAAGAGTGCATGAAGATGCAAATAAATACTTTAAAAGTTGCAGTTGCTCAACAACTTTTGCCTTCGGAGTAAACCAAATAAAACAACAAAAACAACAGTGCAACACTACTAAACGTAGACGAGAATATGTAATATCGATTTAACTACCAATGCCGTGTTTTAGCGAGAATGCAGAGTGGGTGAACTGCAAATTATCACTGTCATGACTAACATGGTATACATTTAAAAAATAATATAACTATTTTGGGAAAAAAGTTTCGCAGTTTCTAATCAAGTTAAACATACCCTTGCTTTAAGAATCAGAATGCAGTGCCCAGACATTTACTCAAGAGAACGAAAAATATATAAATATATATCCACACAAATCTGTATAAGGATATTTATACACTTTAATTTACGGTTGTTCAAATTAAACAGTCCAAAATTTGCATTAAATGAAGAATGGATAACCATGCCATGGTATATCCATAAAGTAGAATACATACAGGAATGTACTACTGACACATTCAGGATGAATCCCAGAAACACTATGCTATGCAGATATAACTTTGTTCAAAAGACTATACACTGTATAATTTAATATATCTGACTTCCTGGCAACAGTAAACAATAGGGATAGAAAGTAGATTAGTCATAAATTGATGGGAGAGGGAGATGGGATTAACTTCCAGGGACCTGAAGGAACCTTTTGGTGTGATGGATATACTTTTCATCTTGATTGTGGTAGCAACTGCATGACTATATATGTTTGTCAAAACTCAGGGACTATTACTGTTGGTGATTATACTTCCATAAACCTGATGAAAAAATGAAATGAAAATAAATAAAATGAAATTACCATTTGCTGCCAAGATGTTGAACTGAATCACTAATCCACTGGTAGTGGGAAACTAAATTAGTACATCTGCTTGGTACTGTGATTTTACAGCATCTATGAATGTTGAACACAAGCACACCTATGAACCATCTATGAATGTTGAACACAAACACACCTATGAGTATGTATAGAATCAACAGAAATGTATACATATGTGGAAATAATATGCATATGTGAACCGACAATAGTACTACCAAAAGCCTTAAACTGGAAACCACTGAAATATTTATCAGAAACAAAAAGCTTTGGGAAGATGGAATTATGAAATTGCTTGAAAAATTGCAGAAGTTAGTAGAATCAAATGATGAATACATTGTTCAATAAAGTTCTAAATAAAAATGGTACAGAGTAACTTGCCATGATGAAAAGTATAAATCACAAATCTGCTCATGAATTAGCATGTATTTAAAAAGTGATTAGTCTTAATATTGACCATATGTCCACAAATGACCAAAATTAAGTCAATTTTCTCTCCTGCCCACAGGTCCCTAAACTTTAGGTCACCCCCAACCTGAGCAAGCACTACAGTAAGGAAAGTGCCTTCACATGAACTTATTCCCAGAATCGACTGACTACAGTGAGACTGAATACATTGTTCAATAAAGTTCTAAATAAAAATGGTACAGAGTAACTTGCCATGATGAAAAGTATAAATCACAAATCTGCTCATGAATTAGCATGTATTTAAAAAGTGATTAGTCTTAATATTGACCATATGTCCACAAATGACCAAAATTAAGTCAATTTTCTCTCCTGCCCACAGGTCCCTAAACTTTAGGTCACCCCCAACCTGAGCAAGCACTACAGTAAGGAAAGTGCCTTCACATGAACTTATTCCCAGAATCGACTGACTACAGTGAGACACATTTCCTGTCAAACCATTCTGATTATGCATTTGGCTTATGCTCTCTCCTTTGTTCAGTTTTTCCTTTCCTTATTTCTTATTTATGAAGGAGGCGGGGGGAAAGCATTTTTCAGTTTGATTTTGAGACACTTGCAGTTCCTGAGATGGGAGCATTCATCCTATTCACTAGTCTTTCTGTATAAAGGCTCAGCTTATCTGGCTTTGTTTTTATTTGACAAAGTAACTGTACCAAAGTGAAGTCGCTCAGTCGTGTCTGGCTCTTTGCTACCCCATAGACTGTAGCCTACCGGGTTCCTCCATCCATGGGATTTTCCAGGCAAGAATACTGGAGTGGGTTGCCATTTCCTTCACCAGGGGAACTTCCCAACCCAGGGATTGAACCCGGGTCTCCCTCATTGTAGGCAGGCGCTTTACCGTCTGAGCCACGTGCTGCAATCTAGCTGTACCAATGACAAACATAAATACCTCCGGTGTATATCACTCTCTTAGGACTTTCCAAACATCAGTTTAAAACTGATTATACCCACTTTTTATCTCATGGTTTTTTATAAACATACTAAACCTTTGTGCCCATCTTTAGTGTTCCAGTTTCACTGAAAGTAGAACTTCACAAAAAATGTAATGTCTCTACTTGTATATAATTGTAATTAGAAACTCACAAAGAATGCCAGTTAATTTTATTATTTAAAAAAAATTTAAAATGTGGATTTAGGTGGAAGATTTAGAGGGTTTTTATGCTTCCTTGTTTTAATTTTGCTTGTTTGTTTGTTTCCTTTCAGTCAAGTCAAGTGAAGTGAAGTGAAGTGAACTCGCTCAGTTGTGTTCGACTCTTTGCGACCCCATGGACTATAGCCTACCAGGCTCCTCCCTCCAAGGGATTCTCCCTCCATGGGATTTTCCAGGCAAGATTACTGGAGTGGGTTGCCACAAGGATAATGCCTAACATTATTATAGGCCACATGTGGCCTAATTATAGTATTGTTATGTCTTAGGGAATGGAAGGTGCACCAGGAGAGGGAGAGAGATAGGGGACAGCTGATCAGCTGAACTTGGTGGAACAGGCAGAACACACACATTTATTAACTTCACCATCTTACAAGAGTGTGGTTCATGGCCCCCAAACTAATCACAAGAGTAACGTCAAATACCCCTGATCAGAGATCACCATAGTGAACATAATAATTGAAATATTACAAGAATTACCAAAACATGACAGGGAGGCAGGAAGTAAATGAATGCTATTGAACAGAACTAGTACTTATAAGACGTGCTTGAAGTAGTGTTGCCACAAACCTTCAACTTCTGAAAAACATAAAACAGTACGAAAAATAAAATGAGGGATCTCTGTAGTTAATTTCTATAAAAAGCATTAAAAGTATTTCAAGAAGCAAATCAGCATAGCCAATATGCACTACCTCTTTTTTCTATTCATCTTCAAAGGGATTTAAAAATTGTCTGAGCCTCTAAACAATTACCATATAAATCAAAGAAGTGTCCTGCAATTAGAGTGAAAAAAATGTACAGGATGCACAGTTAAATCTCAATTTCAGGTAAAAAAATCAAATAAATTTTAGTTTATTACAAATGAATCAAATATGGCATAGTTAACTAAAAACATAATTAAAACTTGTAATTGAGTGTCTTTCCACCTTCTAAATCCAGCAATCATATATAACAAGAGTATTCAGTATTTGAGGTAATTATGTTCTCCATATTTTTGAATATAGACTCTTGTTCAAAATAAATCGCAAATTTCTCAAAGTATTAAATGGATAGATGACAAACATTTTCAGACTTAGAAGCTATAAATAAATTATCATTATTGTAAATAAAGCTGTGAAATAGGACAGAATTAAAATGTATCCCTATAATAGCAAATTGGAGTGAAAGTGAAAGTTGTTCAGCCATGTCTGACTCTTTGCAACCCCATGGACTATACAGTTCATGGAATTCTCCAAGCCAGAATACTGGAGTAGGTAGAAATCAGAAACTATATACAATTAAAATATAAGGGTTCAGATATAGAAAACATTTAATTTTAACACATACAATTGAGCTTGGGAAGTGTCTTTTAATGAAGCTTCTATTTTTAACTGAAAATGTATATTCTGTATTAGAGTGGAATGAAACTGAGAGAACCTATGGTTTTGTAGCATTTAACTTTAGTATACAATGTAAATGATTACAAATAGATAAATTTTGCATGATGAGTTTGAACTTACAAATACATATCACAGGGAGAAATGCTCATATGATACAAATTTATGGTTATAAAAGGGGTAAGGTGAGAGGGAAAAATTAGGAGTATGGGATTAACATTTACATACTATTGTATATAAAATAGATAACCAACAAGGACTTGATATACAGGACAAGGAACTTTATATCTTATAATAATATATAATAGGACAGTTTCTGAGATATAATACATACATATACATATATGTACAAATTNTAAAAGGGGTAAGGTGAGAGGGAAAAATTAGGAGTATGGGATTAACATTTACATACTATTGTATATAAAATAGATAACCAACAAGGACTTGATATACAGGACAAGGAACTTTATATCTTATAATAATATATAATAGGACAGTTTCTGAGATATAATACATACATATACATATATGTACAAATTTCTTTGCTGTCCACCTAAACCTAAAACAACACTGTGAATCAATCATATTTCAATAAAAATATATACATATATAATATACAAATACATAATATTTAATTATAATATAATATATATATTTAACCTTTTATTTTGTATTGGGGTATAGTTGATTCACAATGTTGTTTTAGGTTTTGGTGAACAGCAAATGGACTCAGCCATACATATGCATGTATTCACTCTCTCCTAAACTCCCTTCCTAACCAGGTTTCCACATAACATTGAGCAGAGTTCCACGTGACATACAGAAAGACTTTGTTGATTATCCATTTAAAATATAATAGTGGATTGTTTACCAGTGTGCCACTTGTGAAGCCCTGGATAAGGGCACAGAAACACTAAAATTAGAAGATCACATGGAAAGTAAAGTACATTTTTATGATGTCAATACAGAATTCTGAGATAATTTTAGAGAAAGAAATGACTTAGAAACTGAAAAAAATGCATGAAAACATATGAAGAATAGACATTCTGTTTGTGTGATTTTTAATATTCAGAAAAGTAATATTAAATTTCTATAGTTGTCCTGTTACCAATATTTGTTTTATTTCAAGACCAATTTTATATAAGCAATATTATTTGAAAAGGATTATTTCTCCTAATAGAATTAATTCATTTGTATGTAAATATGAGTTTGAAAATTAGAAATATTTTAATTATTTTAATGTTTTTAATATCTAAAAGCAAAAGCCTTACTTTAAACAGTACATCATATGGCCACTCCAGTATTTTTCATATACTCAAACAACACATAATTTTCTCTTTTCCTTTGATGATATCTTTGATTAGTATGGACCAGCTCCCTCTCAGTGTTTTTCTGTCCAGAATGTGTACCATACATTTTATTTATATATTAAATGCCAGTCTCTTCCACTAGATTCTTAAGAACTGAGGATATATTTTATTCATACTTTTATTTCTAGCTTCTAAAATACAATACTACATGCAGTATTTCTTAGTACAAGTTTATTAAATTGGACTTGAGTCATAGTTCTAGAAGTGCAATTATTAAGTTTTGCATTTTCATTGTAAATGTAATTTCTGTTTAAGTTAGAACTTTGGGGTTATGCATCTTTGATTTAAATGCCGTACTAAGTACACAATATGGAAGATATATTACAAAAAATATGCATTTTTCTACACAGAAAATTAAAATGTGGGATTGTCAGAAATGGTTATATATCTTGAAATAGGCTACATAGCTCTCTTTTGCCTTAGGCAACAGAAAATGCCAAGTGGTGTTTTTCCTTTTTTATCTTATCATTTCAAGGAATGGAGAAGCCTCTGCTGTCAGCATAGTATATTACATTTAGTTGTTTATTGAAATTCTGCCTACCTGACAATATACTTGAATCTGCTTATTATTATAAACATCATATTTTAAAACTATAGATTGCATTTGCATTGGTAGTATTTATGGTAAGGGAGATGCAGGTAAAAAGAAGTATTGACAATACCTTGCTTCTTTTCTTTCTACTAGTGACTTTTTTATGTGGTTTCATACTTTCTTCTGTAGCTCACAGCTCATAGATATACATAGACTTTGAGGAGCTATTGTTGATATAATTTGAAATTAATCTTTAGTGTCTAACCTTAGTTTTTTTTTGCCTGACATGCCTCGTGGAGACGTTCAGCTGTTTATCATCTTTTAGTGACATGAAGTCATTAAGATACATAGGTATATATACTGTTATAGGAGAAAGAAAGTCTTAAAATAAATCAACAAATTAAATTAACCATCTGGTAAATCTAAACAATGAAAACTTCAGATCATAGGTTTAGGAGAACAAAAGAATTACACACATTAATACACACATCGTAAATCTATTATTTCCTTGTCTATATAGCTTTATAAAAATAAGTATTTCTAATGTTTATATTTTAATGGAAAGGATGTAAAAGAGAGTTATACCAATGGGCTTATCTATTTACATTCATTTAAAAAGTATTTTTTTAATAGCATTTACAGAAATACATCAGAGCTTAATCACACAAAGGTAAAAATTATATTTGGCTTCTAAGTTGGCACTAATAGCAAAGAATCTGTCTGCCAATGCAGCACATGCAAAAGAATAGGGCTCCATCCCTGGGTTGGGACAATCCCCTGGAGAAGGAAATGGCAACTTACTCTAGTACCCTTGTCTTGGAAATCCCATGGGCAGAGGAGTCTGTAGGACTATAGTCTATGGGATTACAAGAGAGTAGAACACTACTGAGTGATTGAGTATGAGTACTATAATTATATTCATATATAATAATAGCATTCATTCAACTTATACGCAAGAAATTATATAGCATTATAATACATTGCAGTCAATATTCTATTTCATTCTCAAACAACAATATAAATAGACAACATTCTGATCCTCATTTTGTAGATGAGAAACTAAGGCATAAAAAATAGTTCATATATTTTAATTTTGGATGTTTGGGCTAGATTCTAGTTTTTCTACCAAAATGCATATTTCAAAATAAGAAGCTAATTTCGTAAAGGATATATTGAGATTAGTTGGCTATTTAGTGAAGGAATCCAAATTCTCAATTTAGCCTATATGTTACTAGCTAAATAGGCTTTTAAAGTATTGTTTTTATTTTTTGCTCACTTTCAATTATGTACTTGGTTTGATGTCCTATTACAATTTATTCTGTGTTTTGATTCCTATATAGCAAAATTTTTACCTTGTATCAAACTTCTGCTACCTTATCAGGTGCAGTTGACTTTGAAATACACAAAATTTAGCCCCAAGTTTTTTGTCCTCTCTGTCTAAAACACTGTCACTTCTTCAAATCTTTTCACAAAAACAAATTCTACTAAATCTCTAGGGCTGGATATTTTTGGAAAGAAATCAGATGTTCCATTATTGTGTCAGGTTCATAGGGAAAAGCTCTTCTTTGACATAATTAGTTCTCATCTGCCCTGTGTATATATGACCCTAAGAATATCATACATAATATTAACAATTTCCTCTCTGGATTCTAAGGGTTCCCTTCTCCAAATTATACTTGGAAATAAACATATGCTATTTCAGAAAGAAATATACTTACTCTGTTACATGAGCTTGAAAGAAATAAGTCAATTTAACTGTTATCAACACAACGGGCAATCATGACAATTAGAATGCATTTCAATCTCATTTTGAAGCTAATCCATGATGTGTTTTTAAATGAGAAGGAAAAAAGACTTTGAAACACTAAATTTTGGGGCAATAAGCATAGAAAAACTTAATATACATGCAAATAATGGGTTTTATAAATCAATGACTATCTAATTTTCACTGAACTGTAGTTCTGTCTAGGTAAATACTTAGGTGAATATACTAATCTTTTGCTCCCATCAGAGATTCAATCAATATAAATATATAAATGCATGCACTGACTGTTATACTATGAATTTCAACAGCATTTCATATACTGTTGAATCTATAACCGGTCCTCAAAAAATATGTGAAAAATGATAGGAGTCTAATGTCTATAGTTTTGATTTTTTTTAAGTCAGTGGAATAGTCTTCCTTCATTTCTACTGTACCTTTGTTTTTTTCTTCAACAAGCACTGATAAAAAGAAAAATTAACAATATATTAATTCCTGATTCAGAAATGAGCTAAGAAGCATAATCTGAAGTCAAAGATCATATGTGCTCTTTTATGCAGAATAATGAAAAAGGGTAATAGCAAACTTTTCTGTCAATTACATTAGTATATTGTGACACTGTTTATAATTTGTGCTGTAAGAGAGGTCACACATTTTTCTTTAAAGAAGCTTAGTACATTTCAAGAAGACTATCTCCATCATATTCTATTTTTAAATACATTTAGATCCATTTTTTAATTTTTAAGTAAAACTGCAATGGTTAATCTTCAGGTTAAATTGAAGATTCAATAAATAATCCTTTAAATAGTATACTATTCTTGTTTTTAAATCACAGGAAATTAGTAAAGCTAAAGGATTTCTTACAAAAATATATGGAAGGAGCAGGTTGTAATGTACTTTAACGCTTAATTTTTTCTTTGTTAAAGAAAATGCTGAATTAATGATTTTAATGGTAGAGTGATTCTATAACCTTCTCTACTTCCTCAGAGATCAATTAGGTGATTTACATATTTAATTAAGTAAAGTTTTATTACAGCTCTATTTTTAATTCTTTTAAGAACCTTCAAACAGTTGTCCATAGTGGCTGCACCAATTTGCATTCCCACCAACAGTGAAGATGAATTCCCTTTTCTTCACACCTTCTCCAGTACTTTTTATTTGGAGACTTTTTAATGATGACCATCCCATCAGTGTGAAGTGATATTTCATTCAACAACAGCATACTATACACTATTTTCAAGCACACACTGAACATTTTCTGGACAGGGGATATGCTAAGCCAAAATACATGTGCAAAGATTGAAATCATACCGAATACTTTTTCAATCATGACAGGAAACTAGTATTTAATTTGGCTAAAGCCTTTAAATGTGTGGATCACAAAAATCTGGAAAATTCTTAAAGAGATGGGAATACCAACTGCCTTACTTACCTCCTGAGAAACCTCCATGCAGAAAATAAACAACAGTTAGAACCAAATATGGAATGGACTGGTTCCAAACTGGAAAAAGAGTTAAGTCAAGGCCATATATTGTTACCCTGCTAATTTAACTTATATACAGAGTAAATCATGTGAAATGCCAGACTGCATGAAGCACAAGCTGAAATCAAGACTGCCAGAAGAAATATCAATAACCTCAGATATGCAGTTGACACCACCTTTATGGCTGAAGGCAAAGAGGAACTAAAGGGCCTCTTGATGAAAATGAAAGAGGAGAATGAAAAAGCTGGGTTAATACTCAACATTCAAAAAACTAAGATCATGGCATCTGGTTCCATCACTTCATGGCAAAATAGATGGGGAAACAATGGAAACAGTGGCAGACTTTATTTTCATGGGCTCCAAAATCACTGAGGACGATGACTGCAGCCATGAAATTGACTCTTTCTCTGGTTGAAAAGGTACGACAAACCTAGACCGCATATAAAAAAGCAGAGACATTACTTCGCTGGCAGAGGTCCGTCTGGTCAAAGCTATGTTTTTTCCAGTAGTCAGGCATATGAAATTTGGAACATAAAAAAAGCTGAGTGCCAAAAAATTGATGGTTTCAAAAGGTGGTGTTGGAAAAGACTCTTGAGAGTGCCTTGACAGCAAGATCAAACCAGTCAATTCTAAAGGAAATCAACCCTGAATATTCACTGAAGGACTGAAGCTGAAGCTGAAGCTGCAATACTTTGGTTATCGATGTGAAGAACTGACTCATTGGAAAAGCCCCTGATGTTAGGAAAGATTGAAGGTGGGAGGAGAAGTGGGCAACAGAAAATGAGATGGTTGGATGGCATCACCAACTCAATGGACATGAGTTTGAGCAAACTCCGGGAGATAGTGAAGNTATTAATTCCTGATTCAGAAATGAGCTAAGAAGCATAATCTGAAGTCAAAGATCATATGTGCTCTTTTATGCAGAATAATGAAAAAGGGTAATAGCAAACTTTTCTGTCAATTACATTAGTATATTGTGACACTGTTTATAATTTGTGCTGTAAGAGAGGTCACACATTTTTCTTTAAAGAAGCTTAGTACATTTCAAGAAGACTATCTCCATCATATTCTATTTTTAAATACATTTAGATCCATTTTTTAATTTTTAAGTAAAACTGCAATGGTTAATCTTCAGGTTAAATTGAAGATTCAATAAATAATCCTTTAAATAGTATACTATTCTTGTTTTTAAATCACAGGAAATTAGTAAAGCTAAAGGATTTCTTACAAAAATATATGGAAGGAGCAGGTTGTAATGTACTTTAACGCTTAATTTTTTCTTTGTTAAAGAAAATGCTGAATTAATGATTTTAATGGTAGAGTGATTCTATAACCTTCTCTACTTCCTCAGAGATCAATTAGGTGATTTACATATTTAATTAAGTAAAGTTTTATTACAGCTCTATTTTTAATTCTTTTAAGAACCTTCAAACAGTTGTCCATAGTGGCTGCACCAATTTGCATTCCCACCAACAGTGAAGATGAATTCCCTTTTCTTCACACCTTCTCCAGTACTTTTTATTTGGAGACTTTTTAATGATGACCATCCCATCAGTGTGAAGTGATATTTCATTCAACAACAGCATACTATACACTATTTTCAAGCACACACTGAACATTTTCTGGACAGGGGATATGCTAAGCCAAAATACATGTGCAAAGATTGAAATCATACCGAATACTTTTTCAATCATGACAGGAAACTAGTATTTAATTTGGCTAAAGCCTTTAAATGTGTGGATCACAAAAATCTGGAAAATTCTTAAAGAGATGGGAATACCAACTGCCTTACTTACCTCCTGAGAAACCTCCATGCAGAAAATAAACAACAGTTAGAACCAAATATGGAATGGACTGGTTCCAAACTGGAAAAAGAGTTAAGTCAAGGCCATATATTGTTACCCTGCTAATTTAACTTATATACAGAGTAAATCATGTGAAATGCCAGACTGCATGAAGCACAAGCTGAAATCAAGACTGCCAGAAGAAATATCAATAACCTCAGATATGCAGTTGACACCACCTTTATGGCTGAAGGCAAAGAGGAACTAAAGGGCCTCTTGATGAAAATGAAAGAGGAGAATGAAAAAGCTGGGTTAATACTCAACATTCAAAAAACTAAGATCATGGCATCTGGTTCCATCACTTCATGGCAAAATAGATGGGGAAACAATGGAAACAGTGGCAGACTTTATTTTCATGGGCTCCAAAATCACTGAGGACGATGACTGCAGCCATGAAATTGACTCTTTCTCTGGTTGAAAAGGTACGACAAACCTAGACCGCATATAAAAAAGCAGAGACATTACTTCGCTGGCAGAGGTCCGTCTGGTCAAAGCTATGTTTTTTCCAGTAGTCAGGCATATGAAATTTGGAACATAAAAAAAGCTGAGTGCCAAAAAATTGATGGTTTCAAAAGGTGGTGTTGGAAAAGACTCTTGAGAGTGCCTTGACAGCAAGATCAAACCAGTCAATTCTAAAGGAAATCAACCCTGAATATTCACTGAAGGACTGAAGCTGAAGCTGAAGCTGCAATACTTTGGTTATCGATGTGAAGAACTGACTCATTGGAAAAGCCCCTGATGTTAGGAAAGATTGAAGGTGGGAGGAGAAGTGGGCAACAGAAAATGAGATGGTTGGATGGCATCACCAACTCAATGGACATGAGTTTGAGCAAACTCCGGGAGATAGTGAAGGACAAGAAAGTTTGGTGTGCTGCAGTCCACGGGATCACAAGGAGTTGGATACGACTGAGCAACTGAAAAACAATAAATGCAAGTGAAAAGCAACTCCAAGATGAACATCAACAGAATATAGAAATATAATCTTTAGAGATGGAAAAATAGGATCTAAAATTCATCCAGAAGATTCAAACACTGACACTTGGATAGGGTATTAAAGGTATTAGTTACAGACAAAGATTTACAGGGAAGGTAAATGCAGATCCAAAGGCACTACCACAGGTCATTGTCATGCATCTGCACCTCTGCTTGTTGGCAAAGAGAAGCAGTTGGGTCCACAGTTCCTGCAATTCCTCCCATCTCTTTAGCTTTTGACTTCTGGGCCATGTATTAATAGTAATCAACCTTTCCTCTAGGACACTCTGGTTACCAATATGGGAAGCTTGAATGAGGGGACGTGACTTCAAAGTTTCCATTTTGTCCTTATACTTTTCAGAATAGTCTTGGAAGGAAAGTTATGACCAACCTAGACAGCATATTAAAAAGCAGAGACATTACTTTGCCAACAAAGGTCCATCTAGTCAAGACTATGGTTTTTCCAGTGGTCATGTATGGATGTGAGAGTTGGACTGTGAAGAAAGCTGAGCACCGAAGAATTGATGCTTTGAACTGTGGTGTTGGAGAAGACTCTGGAGAGTCCCTTGGGCTGCAAGGAGATTCAACCAGTCCATCCTAAAGGAGATCAGTCCTGGGTATTCATTGGAAGGACTGATGTTGAGACTGAAACTCCAATACTTTGGCCACCTGATGTGAAAAGCTGGCTCATTGGAAAAGACCCTGAATTTGGGAAAGATTGAAGGTAGGGGGAGAAGGGGATGACAGAGGATGAGATGGATGGCATCACTGACCTGATGGACATGAAGGACAGGAGCCTGGCGTGCTGCAGTTCATGAGGTCACAAAGAGTCGGACATGACTGAGCAACTGAACTGAACTGAAAGTTCCCAGCTTGTGCTTTACATACAATTTCTATTCCTGATAGCCTGCTCAGTACCAGACCTAGAAAAACAGCCTAGTATAAACTTTAAACCAGATTCCACTACTAAGTATAGTTAAATCTTGGTAATACAACTCTGATTATTTATAGATGTTAGTGTTATGGTTGAACCATAATGCAGCCTGATACAATTTTAAACTTCCAAAAATATTATTACATTAATGAATAAATCATTTAGAGAATCTTTGTGTCTCTAGGAGAACTTCCACAAAGCATGATCTCATATATTATTTTTTCAAATAAATTTAAAATAACAAATGATTGACTTAATCCATCAATGAGAACCCCAACAGAAAATGCATTAAAGTAGGAAGCAGGGCATCCTGGGGGAAGACTGTCATCATTTATTTCTTCCTAAATCTCTAAAGACATTTTGGTGAATATTAAAAAAAAAGAATATGAAATATTGGCTCGAAAAATGATGATTATCTGAGGAATGAAAATATTGTTCACCATACTATTTATCTAGTTTGCTAATTTATTTATTTATGAAAGAATTAGTAAAAGAAAATACTTGAGGCTAAATATCAGATCATTTCATATGTTATTAAATGCATTAAATAATGGACACAATTGGGTGCTCTCAAAGAAGTATTGATTTTTCTGAATAAATATCAATACAACACTAATTACTGTAAAAGCCCAGAGAGCTGTGTCAAAACCCTAAGGATGTTATTTTATCTATACATAAAAGAAGTTATGCTTAAATGCTTCACGTTTAGAATATTTGGAACAAAGTTTCGGATCAGAATAATGTTTGTTTTCAACTTTCTTTCAGAATGTATTTAAAGACATTAAGAGATAGTGCTATACCACAATAATAAATATTGTCCAGCTTTATACTAATAAACACATCAGACTGTGGAAAGTTCTAAAATCCTCTATAAATATAAGTATTTTAGATGTTGTGCTAAGAAGAAATCTGAATAACATTCTTTTAATTGGTAAAATGGTATGTTACTATGGCTATTCTGATCCTGAAAATATCAAGAACCCACTGTACATGAAAATAAGCTTATTATGTTTCTCCAAAAGACAGTTTTCTCTCTTTAAAGTACTGTTCAAGTAATCTTTTACTTGTTCATTAATATGTGAACATAGTGTATATACACCAATGTATTAACATTAATTCCAGGTGAGAGAACTAAATTATCTATCTAAACTATTATGGATAAACAGATTCAGGGAAGCCCAAGAATACTGGAGTGGGTATCCTATCCCTTCTTCAGCATATCTTTCCAACCTAGGAATCAAACCAGGGTCTCCTGTGTTGGAGGCAGATTCTTTACCAGCTGAGCTACCAGGGAACCCGTATATTCACACAGTAGATTATTACTGAACAATAAAAGTGGGATGAACTATTGCCACTTAAGACAACATGAATGAGCATAACACTGAACAAAGGATTTCAGTCACAAGAGTATATATATGATTTCAATGATACGTTTCACCTCTAGCAAATAGATATATACTATTAGAAGTCAGGATAGAGGTTGCCCCTGCTTGGGGGTTAATGATTAGAAGGAGGAAAAGGGGGCTGTTGGTTAGTTGTAATATTCTTTTTTCTCTGTATGTTTTCATTTTTTGAAAATGCATTAGGATTTTACTTATGGTCTGTACATTTTTATATGCATGTTGTACTCCAAAACTATATTGACAATACATCTAAATTGTGAAATTAGCATCTAATTGTGAAATTAGACCACAAAGTATAAATGATTCTCAAGACACTTCAAATAATTTTTTTCACTGAACAAATCAATTTGCAATCAAGGGAAATTACCTTGCACCCTTCTTAAAACTATAAACGTATTCAAATAATGAATACATTTGGTTATTACACATAACTGTCCATGGGGTCGCTGAGGGTCGGATACGACTGAGCGACTTCACTTTCACTTTTCACTTTCATGTATTGGAGAAGGAAATGGCAGCCCACTCCAGAGTTCTTGCCTGGAAAATCCCAGGGACGGGGGAGCCTGGTGGGCCGCCGTCTATGGGGTCGCACAGAGTCGGACACGACTGAAGTGACTTTGCAGTCCCGATTTAATCACACTTAGATGACTAAGCAGCAAAATAATGCAATCTCCAAGTGTGTGAATTATAGATTCATAATTTCTACTAGTCATTGTTTGATATCCAAATCGCTCCTTAATGAATTTTTAATGCAAACTTTCTTTTTTTTTTTTTGACTTTCAGGCAGACCTGATTCCTAACAGAGAATTTAGATGAGCGTTCTTCAGGTGAATCAATTATTACAAATAAATTTTGACACAATGTAATTCTCCCTTCCTCTCTGCATAGAGCCCATGATCTCAATAAGTTATCTTGCTTAACATCATGAGAGAACACTGTAATATGTTCAGCCCACTTACAGTCCATTAATCCAAGAAAAATTTGTATGTATTAGACTGAGCGGTATCACAGGACATGTATAAGGGCCCCCACCCCTATTTCCAAGGACCTCCCATTGACAGAGAGAAAATGAAACTTTGAACCTAAATGCAGGGCTGGCTCCATAATTCATGAGCCAAAGTGCAAAATGAAAATATTTTGTCCAAATATTAAGGATTTCAAAATGGCAGTAACAAAGCATTAAACCAACAGTAGGGCCTTCTTAAACATGGCACTTTCTGTGACCAACCAGGTTGAAAAACTGATGATCCAGTTCCACACAAGTATTTTATCTCCTGCAGCCTTTTCTCTATACACTTTTTTCTTTCTTTATCCTTCTTTTTTAAGCCAAAACTGTAATGATAGTGTACAAAGAAGATGAGAAAAACTGTAATTTGATATTGTTTTAATTTTAACCTATAATAGAACTTGCAACTTTTTTTTTTTTTTAACGTAGAACAACTCCTCAATTGTATCATTGGATGCTGTGGGTTACAGATGTCCTTTCAGCAGCTTCAGTTTGAGACAAATCAAGAGCTTAAATATGTGTCATCTACTATTAAAAAAGGCAGAAACTGAATTATTGATCTTTCACTGTTAACATATAAAGTGTAGTCATAGTTAAGTTTTATGTTCAATCAAGAAGAAATCAGAAAATATTAAGTGCCAATTCTACATTATATGGGCCATGAAAACCCCAGAACTTTAATTTTTCACAGTTCTCAGCAAACAGGAAAAAAAAAAACACNATTAAAAAAGGCAGAAACTGAATTATTGATCTTTCACTGTTAACATATAAAGTGTAGTCATAGTTAAGTTTTATGTTCAATCAAGAAGAAATCAGAAAATATTAAGTGCCAATTCTACATTATATGGGCCATGAAAACCCCAGAACTTTAATTTTTCACAGTTCTCAGCAAACAGGAAAAAAAAAAAAAACACACACACACATAAAAGAGTACATTAAATGTCTTATTCTGTACCTCCACTACATTTACAATACTAGTTATATTAAGTAGATTAAGGAACTGAAACTAGACCTGTTGACTCTACACAGAACAATATGTAATAGATGCATGAGGCAAATAAACATATTTAAACTAGTTTTAACACCATATATATTTTAATTTTGACCAATACTTAGTGTTTAATCTTTTTTTGAATTACAAAAATAACATCCTTATTTAAATAGTTTAAAAGAACTAAGAAGTGAGAATTTAAAAAAAGAAACTCACTACCCAAACTTAAATTGATAAAGTATAAGTGCCGCCTTCTTGCATCTTTTATTTTTAATTTGAATATTTTGGATGATCAAATTTATTGTCAAATTATCTTTGATATGTTACAGTACACATCTACATTGTTTCCATCCTTTGAGCTCATTAAAAGCATGGAATAGAGAAATAAGCTTCTTAAGTCATAAATAATTCTCTTTTGGTAGAATAATAGATATCATTGCTTTAGTTTCTGAAATTTCTATGTAGTATTTCTATGTATCCATTAAAACATGTTTTAAGTAGTAGTATAATCATCTTATTAGATACAGTAAAAGACAGCCAAATAACAAAAGCAACACACACCACTTAGTAACTGTAAAATAATAATAGGCTTACTATAGCTAAGTCCTCTGAAATGTAACTCAGTCGTGGAAAATCTATTATTAATTTATAAATAGATAAAGCATCTCTTTGCCCATACTCAGTTACCAAAAAGAAAAAAAGGATGGAGTTGATAGGGAAGCACACTGACTGAAACTGCCCTCCCTGGCCAGGCACCACAGTAACCATTTGTGTGAGTTGTTTTACAACAGAAGGTCCTGGTAAGAAACATGGAACTAATAAGCCTCCACCAACGGGAAAAGTGGGAAAGGTCAAAAGGAGACACCACGTGTCCAGCCACCTCCCAGAATCCCTCTCTCTGGGATCCATCTTGGCCGAACAAGGCATGCACCATCAGGAAGGACTCTTAGAATGATTGGAGTTAGAATGATTGGACTCTTAGAATGATTGGAATTAGAATGATTGGTGAAAGACAACCTGGAAACTAATCCCATCACCATAAAACCCAAGACTGCAAGCTGTTCTCTTGGGTTCCCTTACCCTACTGCTCTCCACCTGGGTGCCCTTTCCCAATAAAATCTCTTGCTTTGCCAGCACATGTGTCTTGTCGGACAGTTCTTTTCTGAGTGTTAGACAAGAGCCCAGTTTCAGGCCCCAGAAGGGGTCCCCATTCCTGCAACAGAACACTGAATTTTAAACAGCTGTTAAGATCTGCACTGCTAAGTCACTTCAGTTTGACAACCTGGAAACTAATCCCATCACCATAAAACCCAAGACTGCAAGCTGTTCTCTTGGGTTCCCTTACCCTACTGCTCTCCACCTGGGTGCCCTTTCCCAATAAAATCTCTTGCTTTGCCAGCACATGTGTCTTGTCGGACAGTTCTTTTCTGAGTGTTAGACAAGAGCCCAGTTTCAGGCCCCAGAAGGGGTCCCCATTCCTGCAACAGAACACTGAATTTTAAACAGCTGTTAAGATCTGCACTGCTAAGTCACTTCAGTTGTGTCCGACTCTGTGCGACCCCACAGATGGCAGCCCACCAGGCTTCCCCATCCCTGGGATTCTCCAGGCAAGAACATTGGAGTGGGTTGCCATTTCCTTCTCCAAAGATCTGCACTAACCTCATTTAAAAAGTTGCAGGAAATTTCTCTTTACAAATGACCATGAAATCTATGTCAGTGAGAATGAAGAAAATCAATATCTATATTTCACAGGGAAAAAGCTGTATGTCAAAAAAGGAGAGAGAGGGACAAAGGATGGAAGAGAGGAAGGCAGGCAGGCAAAGAACGAAGGGGAGAAGATCAAATACAGTAATCTGAGAAGGAAAAGATCTGATGGTACTATTTGTCACATCTCCAAACCCAGAATATATTTTTCTAAATTAAATAACCTAATTTAAAATATAAATGATATAAAAGGAAATTTAAACTCCAATAAAGCATAAAACCTAACCCAGAGAAAAACAAAATATTTCAGACTTTGTTTTATGAAACTATTAGTAGATACCTTGGCCAATTAAAGAAAATCTCTTCCCTTTTGTCTTCTGAAGGAATTATGGCCTGCTTTGTGACTTTCTGTACTATAATACCCTCCCATTCATCACACAATAGCTTAATTAATTCAGACTTTTTAAACATTTTCTGATGAAATAGAAATATATTCACCTATATGCAAGTAGGCTTACCTCAAAGGTTCAAAGTAGATTTAGGTAAGCTCATTTATGTTGAATACTACTGGAGGACCATGTTAAGTAGTTCTTTTGAAGCAGGCATTTTTAAACCTCTATGGGAGCACTTGGAGGAATCTGTGAAGCTGATCCTCTGAGAAAGGATCTGAACATAAATTTTGAGCAAAACAACACATTTTAAAAGTATTTTGTAAATAACATATTTAGAATTAAAAAAATAATCTGTAGAAATATTGAATGACAGGGGATAAGGCAAAACTGTATTGTATTTTTTTCTCTGATGTATAACACTGCTGTTAAACCTAGTATTTAGGGTTATTGGGGAAGCTTTTATTGCCTCTTTACTTCCAAGGTGCAGACATGAAATGTGGATGATACCATTACAACCAATGCTGCCTTTTAACTGACTTTCTGGGTCATGGAGATAATGCTGTTTTAGGTACCTTATAGCAATAAAAATTCATGGAACTGACGAAGATTCTGAAATGTAGTGATCTAATAAGATGCAACCCCCTCCAGTGTTCTTGCCTGGAGAATCCCAGGGACGGCAGAGCCTGGTGGGCTGCATAGTCCAGTCTATGGNATGGAGATAATGCTGTTTTAGGTACCTTATAGCAATAAAAATTCATGGAACTGACGAAGATTCTGAAATGTAGTGATCTAATAAGATGCAACCCCCTCCAGTGTTCTTGCCTGGAGAATCCCAGGGACGGCAGAGCCTGGTGGGCTGCATAGTCCAGTCTATGGGGTCGCATAGAGTTGGACACGACTGAAGCGACTTAGCAGCAACAGAAAAGAACTTAGAGGTTTCCCAGATGGCACTAGTGTTAAAGAACCAGCTTGCCAATTTAGGAGATCTAAAAGAAGCTTGTCTGAATCTTGGGTCTGGAAGGTCTCCTAGAGGAGGAAATTACAATCCATTCCAATCTCTTGGGTCTGGAAGGTCTCCTGGAGGAGGAAATGACAATCCATTCCAGTATTCTTGTCTGTAAAATTCCAAGGACAGGGGAGCCTGGTGAGCTTTAGGCCATGGAGTCACAAAGAGTCAGACATGACTGAAGCAACTTACCACCAAACAAGAACTTGCTTTCAGAAATAATTGTGTTTCTAAAATTTATTTGCATTTTATCACCATCTTGCTTCTATAACATAAAGCTTCTTTACTGACAATTTTATACTTTGATCAGATGAAAAGATAATTTATCATAGGAGGACAAACATACTTTCAGCATTAGTTAATTTCAGTCAGTAAGGAGTTAAGTTTCAAATTATAATCTTAGTAGATCAATAATATATAATGGCCTAGAATTTAAATACCATGTAAGAACTGAGGCATAATTATGCAACAGATTTCTAATATTATCTCAGGAATTACAAGCATGTTAAATGAGTCATTAAATTAGACACAGAGAAATAGAGATATAAATATTGAAGCAATAATTTCTTTTGCAACTTGTCAAATGAGCATCCCTACAGAACAGATTTTTATCACTGGTGCACAGAAACGCTCCATCATTTTCTCTAGGGCTGTGATTCCTGCCTAATACTTGTTTTCCTACTTAAGCTTATTATTATCGCTTATTACCATCAAAAAAGAAATATTGAATAGCAAAACTGTAGTCTATGTGAAGTTTTCTGAAGCAAATGAATAGATAATTTATATTTAAGCTGATGTCTGACTTTCAATGAGCATACTTGTAGCAAACATGAGAATGAGAATATCATGGCAAGATGTTTTATATACAAAGCTTACAACACTAAAACCACACTCTATATTCAACAGTAAGTTACCTCCAATTTAAATGTGATAGAACACATAATACATAATCCAAATTATACCTAATATTTATGTGGAACATATATGAATTAAAAAGGGCTTCTGGGTGTAGTAGTTGGGGAAATAGAAACAAAGTAAGTCTAAATGATCGGCTCAAATTTCATTGTAAAGTTGTACTGGAGTGTTTGCTGTAAGAGCCTCATTCTGTTTTCCTGTTTATTGGGTTTTGTCCCCATTACAATATTTAGAGAATGGAGGACATCGCCATGAATAGTTACTAGATAAAGAACAGGGTCATTGAATTGCTTTTCAAATAGATTCATTAGTGATACTACTTAATTTGATAGTCCTATCTGCCTTTTACCAATTAAAACTGAAATGAATAAGAATATTTGAATGCCATCTAAGTAGGCATTACTTTAATTGAAAGCCTGAGGGATTCGTATAAAAATTTACAAAAAGAGAGAGAAGGGAGAGAAAGAGAACTACTGTATGACCCTTGGAAGAGCTAGCATTTTTCTTGAGAGGCAAAGATGTGAATGGTTGAGTAGCCTCTTGTTTGATCATGTCCTATCTGTGTGAACTTTGGGTTTCTCTTTAACTATCTTTGACTTAATACCTTCATCTGTAAAATATGCATGTTAATTTTCATAGTGCATTGAGTTGCATGAAAAGTACATTCTAACTGGAAAATTTAGAATAGAAAAAGCAGAGACATTACTTTGCCAACAAAGGTCCATCTAGTCAAAACTATGGTTTTCCAGTAGTCAGGTATGGATGTGAGAGTTGGACTATAAAGAAAGTTCAGTGCCAAAGAATTGATGCTTTTGAACTGTGGTGTTGGAAAAGACTCTTGAGATGTTCAAAAGCATCGATTCTTTGGCGCTCAGCTTTCTTCACAGTCCAACTTTCACACCCATACATGACCAGTGGAAAAACCATAGCCTTGTCTAGACGGACCTTTGTTGGCAAATGAGGAGATAAAAGTATGAAATGTCTAAGCTCTATTGTTTTCTCTGCTAATGCTATCATCATATTGATATAAACACATTTTATTTAACAAAAGCATTGCCACAAATCTCAAATGTACACTTATATTTTCTAGGGTAGTGATTAATCCCCAAAGTAGAACTCACAGTATTTTATCTCCACACAGCCACTAGCCAAGATATTGTTTAGTGCTTGTTTTTAAAAAGCACCTTGATTGATGAACCACTGGAAAATTTATTTAGTATCATGTTCAATTCTTTTTCATTTTGTTTTATAAGATAGCCTCTAACAAGAGTACCTTTCACTAGTTCAAAATTCTGAACAAGAATTCCAGCTGCATATATGTATATGCACATGTATAATTGATTCACTTTTTATAAACTTGAAACTAACACAACATTGGAAATCAACTATACTAAAAAAAATGTAAATACAAAAGAATAATTGCAAACTATTACATTTCATCTATGAAGTAAAATTATGTGTGTGTGTGTGTAAATGTAACATACAAAAAGTAACATTAAATTTTTTTTTTTTTTACGTTTACATCCATTACCTCATTTAACATTAAATTTAACAATAGGCACAACTGAGTGCTTACCATGCAAACTGTCTTGCATATACATTACTGATGTAAAGTTCTACAAATGATATATCATTATCTATACTCTATTCATGAGGTGAAAAAAATGATTGTTAGAAATATGAAGGGATTTCCCTAAAAAAGAGCCAGACAACTGAGGATTTGGGATTTGCTGACACTTTCATTGCTTCTTTGAAAGGTAACATTGAATAGTCTTTGTCTACTGGGATAAAAATGAGTGAGGATTTGGAGCAACTGCAAAAAATTACAAGCAAAACTGGAGGAAAACGCAATTGTTTAGCATGAATTTTGGAGGAGGTTGATAAAATGTATAATATGTTAGCCTTTAGAATATATCTGTTGTTTCTATATTTTTAGAATTCCATTTTAAAATGTATTTTAGCTTATATATTGTTGTAGTAATTATTTTTGATATATATTCATCAAATTTAATAATATATAAATATGACTATTTTTGAACTAGATGTTAGACGTTTGCTTATGATAGACTAATAACAACACTAAAAATTTTATATATCTTAGTCTAAGATTGTATTATTTGTTAAATCTGCATTATACAAATATGCCTTGACATATTATTTGACAAAACTTTTATCTAAATTATAAATCCCTCAGACGGTAAAATGTCTGCCTACAATGCAGGATACCCGGGTTTAATTTTTAGGTTGGGAAGATCGTCTGGAGAAGGAACTGGTAACCTACTCCAGTACTCTTGCCTGGAAAAGTCTGTGGGTGGAGGAACCTGGTAGGCTATAGTCCAAAGGGTTGCAAGAGTCGGACATGACTGAGCGACTTCACTTTCACTTTCACACACAATATAAATACAGGTATATTAGATATATGTGTATATTTTTCTGATTTCCTTTTGTTTCAAGGATTAGTATCATGCTGACAATCACCATGAAAATATACAAATTTGATTATATTGGGAGGGTTTATTTTCATGATTAATAAATTCAGTAATATCTGTATTCACAAATGCATAGATTCACAGTTAACAAAATGGATTTGGCACTTAAAATTGGGTACTTTATTATAAATGGTTATTTTGTAAATAGCTTTCCAAGAAATACTTTCATTTTCTAACCATATAAATAAAATAAATCACATAGTCATATTACTCTGAATCTATTACTACAGATTCTGTTTTCTGTGTACCTTTTCCTTATTTATATCATGCATTTTACATAGTATTTTTCTTAGTAAGAACTGAGTGTAAAAGTTAACATGCAAATATTTGCTAAATTGTTANTATAAATAAAATAAATCACATAGTCATATTACTCTGAATCTATTACTACAGATTCTGTTTTCTGTGTACCTTTTCCTTATTTATATCATGCATTTTACATAGTATTTTTCTTAGTAAGAACTGAGTGTAAAAGTTAACATGCAAATATTTGCTAAATTGTTATTTTGATTATATATTACTCGTTTTTTAAATTCCATTCTTAAAGTATCATTATAAAAGACTTCTTTATAAACATATTTCTATATACACATATTTACAATGTATATGCAAGGCATACATATATATATATTCCATGTAATTATACATATATATTTACTTGTATCAATTTACTACTTGATTCTTCTGCTTAGATTTTTACCGGTTACAGCATTTGCTTGCTGTTTTTTTCCCCCAGAAATACACAAATCATCACAAACTCGGGCAGGGGTTAGACAAAGTTCTCAAAACAATATACTGATAATTATATATTTAATCAAATGAGTTCATTATAAAATAATTTACTAAAATTAATGGTCAATTCAACTAACAGAGTTAAACAAAGAACCTCAAGTTAACATTATCAAAGAGTGCTAAACAGTTGCTTCAACACTCATGAAGTCGTGAAGTCGCTCAGTCGTGTCCGACTCTTTGCGACCCCATGGACTGTAGCCTACCAGGCTTCTCCGTCCATGGGATTTTCCAGGCAAGAATACTGGAGTGGGTTACCATTTCCTTCTCCAGGGAATCTTCCCAACCCAGGGATCGAACACTAGCTGGTCATTATGACGGAGGAACTATTATAACAGAGATCTGCACATTTAATCCCTATCTTTGAGGGAAATTTTGAGGTATTTCAGTTTATACTGGCATTTCATCCTTCCTTCATCTACATTTCATTTGCAGCAACTCTCTACTATCCAGTGAGTCACAGCCATGTCCTGTCCAACAATGTCTGGATGGAAATCAGTGGTGTCAATCTTCATTTGGTGATTTATCTCAGACCTAGGAATAGTGGCTGCTTTTATATCTTCATTACTCTTTCAGACATAAATATCCTTTTTATTAAATTGTTCTCTTTAAATTACTGTGTGGTTTCTGTCTCCTAATTGGACTGTGAATTATATAATTGATATTTTCTTTAATCAATACATTTAAGTGATCAAAAGGTATCATCTCTCTCTGGTAGCATTTTAAAGTCTAAATTAATAGAGAAGTAAAAATAGAAGCAGGTGTTTTTGTTTAGTTGCTAAGTCAGGTCCAACTCTTTTGTGACCCCATGGACTATAGCCCACTAGGCTCCTCTGTCCATGGGATTTCCCAGGCAAGAACACTGGAGTGGCTTGCCATTTCCTACCAGGTAGATTCAGAAAATAATCTATGGCAGTCAGACCATCAACCATTGCTGATGATTTGGTTCAACTTAGTAGTAGTCTGCCACATCCTAGATGTAATTTGTAGGTAGGAAAAATAAGATTCACTGAGAGATCAAATGGAACATGATAGACAGGAGATTTCAAGGTTGACTCTAGAGCTTCAGCATTAACTGAAAAAATTATGTTACTTTCTTTCATAATAATGTAGCATGTGAGATAAGCAGGTTTGGAGGGAAATACTTGGTATTTATTTTTTAACTAGTTAAGTTTATGTTTATATTAATTATGTGGGTTTCCCTTGTGCTTAGATGTTAAAAAATAGCTGCCTGCAGTGCAGGAGACCCAGGTTTGATCCCTGGGTAGGGAAGATACCCTGGAAAAGGGAATGGCTACCCACTCCAGTATTCTTGCCTGGAGAATCCCATGGACTAGATCAGAGGATTGAGTTCTGGGATATTTCCATCATTCCAAATTAAGAGAGACATGAGAAACCAGAGAGCTTAAAATTGAACAAAATTTTGACATAGAACACAGGTCTAGCATTAAGGTTAAGGGAGAAAAAAATGGATAGCCCTAATAAATTCTACTTATAGGTCAAATCATATGAGAGTTAAGACAAAGTCATAGGATTTTGCAATTTGAAGTCATTGGTAAATTGACATGAGTACTTTAAGCAGAACAGTAAATGCAAAAGCCTATGTATATACACTATTGATACAATGTATAAAATATACAACTAATAAGAAGCTAGTGTTCTATGGTGACTTAAATAGAAAGGAAATCCCCAAAAGAGGGGATGTGTGTGTATATATATAGCTGACTCACTTTACTGTACAGTAGAAACTAACACCATATTTAGGGCAGAAATAGTCCAGTAAAAATTAATTTTAAAATGAGTGTAAAAGAGAGTAAGAGGAGAGATTTTGCACTGGTAACACATATAACTTTTCAAGGAGTTTTTCAAGTTAGATTTTCTTTTTTAATGGGATAGAATTATATATTTTGTGGAATATTTTATTGGAGAAGGAAAAATCAGTGACACATAAAAGAAACAGAGGAGAATTGCTATAGTGATATTCTTGAGTGGTTTGGACACATAGACTGTAGTGCATAAGATTAGGGGTTGTCTCTAGCCAAAGGTACTGAATATTTATTTCATAGTAATGAAAGAGAAGATAGCAGGAAGGCATAGAAGAAGGTGCAGTAGTGGAAACCTAAGTTCCCTTCTGATTATATTTTCTTTACTGGTAGATGGGAAAATAAGGTCATCATCTGAGAAGGAGGAGAATGCAGTGAATGTCGGGGGTTTAGAGAGACAGGAGAAAGAATATAATATTTTAGCAGGAGAGGGGGAGAGTACATAGACAAGAGAAATATACAACAGATCCACTCATAGTTTGCAAATGGTGAGTTTAAAGTGAAACCAGTTAGCAGTGCTGTGAGTATATAGTAGAAGGGTTACATCCAGACACTTCCAGGGGCATTCATGCAGTGAAGACATAAATGGAGAGCTGCAGTGACTGGAGGCTGTATTTTCTAAGACCCTAAAACTAAATGATTGAGGGACAAGAGTTTGGTGAATGAATGCCAGTTTTGATCATGATAGATCATGAAATTTCAGCTGAAGGAGGACAGAAGTGAAGACATGATTGAAAGCGAAAAGTGATTGGATCCACAGTTCAATATTCTGGAAAGTTTGAGGTACTGATAGAATTGGGACATTAGAGAAAGTGATCCAAAGTGTGTGGGTTGGTATTTAGAAAACTCAGTGTTGGATATTTAATATAGAAAGGTTCCAGTTTTTTAATGGGTAAACTTACAACATATGGTAAAATAAGATGATGAATGCTAGGAAAAAATAACCTCAGGGGTGTGGAGTTCTAGATTATTAAAATCATTGTCTTTGTAGATCATTTACAAGATGATCCCTAAATTCACAGAGAGTGATTACCTGAAAATATTTAATAAAATAATGAATGTTAAATTTCACTTTTTTCATTTGCTGAGCTAGTTAAGGGCTTCATTTGTATATAGATTGCTATACTGCAATTTATTGACACGTCTATATCCTATGATAAAATACTTTGTAAATAGTTTTTTTAGTATGCACATTGAAAATGTTATTCTTTCTTTTCTGCTCATTAAAAATATTGCACATGGGTGTCAGACATCTCTTCAGTGCAGATAAAACTAGATAACACTATTTTACAAATGTTATTATTTCATCCCATAAGTGGTGTCAATTTCACAGAGGCTCACAAATATATTATTTAAAGAAAATAGAATGCATAGCAAATCAAGGATGTGCTACAAAGAGAAATATACAAAAATAAGACAAGTTTGTCAATATAAGCATATAGTCCACTCTTAAACTGGTAATTGGAATTTTGGAGATGTTTTCTATTTCTTGGTTCTATATTCATAATATGCAGCAATAATTTTTAACTAAGAGAAGAATTTTTATACTATATTATTATATATGCTTTAGGTAATATTTCATAAATATTTATTCATCTACAAGTAAAAAATTATAATTAATTCAATTTCTTGTTGTTGGAGGGAATTTCATAACCTTTATTTTTAAAATGTAAGAAGTTATCTGATGCTGTACACAAATACAATTACTACCAATGCTTTAAAAAATTGGAAAGTATCTTTAATATCCTATTTTATTTCATTTTAGTGGTATATTTAACCTATATATGAGAGAGTACCAGTATAAACCAAATTTAATATATAAGCAATTTGTAAAAAAACAATTGCATGTCATTTTCATTTACAGTTACTTTTAATAGCAAGCCAATTTAATTCAATATCAAATAAATTTACTAAACATAGGGTGTTTAAAGTACTCTGTTTAGTGTGGGAAAATCTTTAAATAATGCAAAAAGAGGCACACAAGTCATGGTAATAAG
>SJYX01012832.1:156570-174261 GCA_006410675.1 Oreotragus oreotragus | reverse complement strand
TGGCTGGATTTTATGCAGTTACCTTGGCACTTGAGGACTCAGTAGCTAACAACAGACTTATGTGCACATTTTTGAAGACTCATGGACCATTGCCAATGGTGTAAAATCTGGTGCATCAGTAAACACTTCTTTAAGTTGCTCCTTTGGGGTAAATAATTTTTATCAATTTCTTGTCCTAACTGTCTCCCCCATACCAAGGTCAAATACATCTCTGCAGATTCTAAATCAATAATAATCAAGGCATCATCAAGACACTCTATATCCCTCCATTGTCCAGGTCATCAATGATAGTGACTAGGCATATATTACACAGGACAAAGTGCAGAATGCTCAATACTTGCACAAGAGAACTTTCACTTTCCATACTGGTCTCCTCCCACTGGGGGAGGTAATGGCAAACCACCCCAGTATACTTGGCATGAGAGTCTCATAAACTCTATAAAAGGACAAAATATATATATATATATATATATATGACACCAAAAGATGAGTCCCCCAGGTCTAAAAGTGTCCAAAATGCTACTGGAGAAGAGCAGAGGAGAACTACAGATAGCACCAGAAAGAATAAAGTGGCTGGGCCAAAGCAGAAATAATGTTAAGCTGTGAATGTGTGTGGTGTTGAAAGTAAAATCTGATACTGCAAAGAACAGTATTGCATAGGAATATGGAGTGTTAGATTCATAAAGCAAGGTAAAATGGATGTAGTCAAGCAGGAGATGATAAAAATAAACATCAACATCTTAGGAACCCGTGAATTAAAATGGACAGGAATGGGCAAATTTAATTCAGATGACCATTATATCTACTATTATGGGCAAGAATCCCTTAGAAGAAATGGAGTACTCCTCATAATCAACAAAAGAGCCCAAAATGCAGTACTTGTGCAACATCAAAAATAAAAGAATTATTTTGGTTTCCTAGGCAAGCTATTCAACATCACAGTAATCCAAGTTTATGACCCTACCACCGATGCTGAAGAAGCAGTTCTACGAAGACATAGAAGACCTCCTAGAACTAACACCAAAAACAGATGTTCCGCTTAATACTGGGGATTGGAATGCAAAGTAGGAAGTCAAGAGATACTTTAAGTTACTGGCAAGTTTGGCCTTAGAGAACAAAATGCAACAGGGCAAAGGCTAACTGAATTCTGCCAAGAGAATGCATTGGTCATAGCAAATGCTCTTTTTTAACAACACGAGACAACTTTACACATCAGTTCAGTTCAGTCATTCAGTCATGTCCAACTCTTTGTGACCCCATGAATTGCAGCATGCCAGGCCTCCCTGTCCATCACCAACTCCCAGAGTTCACTCAAACTCACATCCATCGAGTCGATGATGGCATCCAGCCATCTCATACTCTCATCCCCTTCTCCTCCTGCCCCCAATCCCTCCCAGTATCAGAGTCTTTTCCAAGGAGTCAACTCTTCACATAAGATGGCCAAATCATTGGAGTTTCAACTTTAGCATCATTCCTTCCAAAGAACACCCAGGACTGATCTCCTTTAGAATGGACTGGTTGGATCTCCCTGAAGTTCAAGGGACTCTCAACAGTCTTCTCCAACACCAGTTGATTCAATTCTTTGGTGAACAGCTTTCTTCATAGTCCAACTCTCACATTTATACATAACTACTGGAAAAACAATTGCCTTGATTAGACGGACCTTTACATATGGACATCACCAAATGCCCAATACTGAAATCAAACTGATTACATTCTTTGTAGCTGAAGATGGAGAAGCTGTATACAGTCAGCAAACACAAGACCTGGAGCTGACTGTGGCTCAGATCATCAGCTTCTCATTGAAAAAATCAGGCTTAAACTAAACCACAAGGCCAGCCAGATACAACTTAAATCAAACCCTCTATGAATATGCAGTAGAGGTAGCAAATAGATTTAAGGGATTAGATCTGGTAAACAGTGTGCCTGAAAAACCATGGGCAGAGGTCCATAATATGGTATAGGAGGCAGCGAACAAAACTATCCCAAAGGAAAAGAAAAGCAAGAAGGCAAAGTGGTTATCTGAAGAGGCTTTACAAATAGCTAAAGAAAGAAGAGAAGTGAAACACAAGGAAGAAAGGGAAAGGTATATCCAGCTAAAAGCAGATTTCCAAAGAACAGCAAGGAGAGCCAAGAAGGTCTTCTATGAACAGTGTATAAAACTAGAATAAAACAGTGAAAGGGGAAAGACAAAAGATCTCTTCAGGAAAATTGGAGATATCAAGGGGACATTTTGCCCAAAGATGGGCACATAAAGGACATAAACAGTAGAGACCTAGTGGACACTGAAGAGATCGAGAAGAGATGGAAATAATACATGGAGTAACTGTGTAAAAGAGATACAAATGAACCAGATTACTATGATGGTGTGGTTAGGCAACCAGGGCCAGACATTGTGGAAAGCAAAGTCAAGTGGGCCTTATGAAGCATTGCTGTTAATAAAGCTACTGGACATGATGGGATTCCAGTAGAGCTCTTGAAAACCCTAAAGGATGATGTCATCAAGGTGTTACATTCACTATGTCAGCAAATCTGGAAGATCCAGCAATGGCCACAAGACTGGAAAAGGTCAATCCTCATCCCAGTTCCCAAGAACGGTAGTACTAAAGAATGTGCTAACTATTGGACGATTGCAATCATCTCCCATGCTAGTAAGGCCATGCTTAAAATCTGTATCAATAGCCATGTCAAGTAATTTAAAGATATACATTAATTATGATACAAATTGTGTCAATGGATATCCTTTACTCACTAAGTGAAAAATCCAAATTTCAAAACCTGTGTTTTCCAAGTGATGTGAGATTATAAATCAAATTCTTAGTAGAGGATAAGACATTCAATATCTATCAGAATAAAGTATTAGAAAGGAAACTGGTAAATGTGCATCTTGAGGTGAAAATACAAACCATATTGCTCTCTTCTGCCAAAACTTAGCCAGGTAGAAAGAAATATGATCCAATAGGCACGTAAATAGATACAAACCATTTCTATACATTTTACTTGTCATGATTCAAATGCTTTAATTTATAAATTAAGGAGAATATAAAACAGTACACATAAGCATATTGCTTAATGTCAAAATACTAAATATAAGCCCTATATTATATTCTTATATTAAATATTTATAAGTCCCATATCCATATGTGTGCATGTACACGTACTTTTCATTCAGTGCTTTAAATGAGTTGGTGTTCAATATTATTATAAATTTAAACCCATAATATATCAATATCAAATAAAACTGCATAATGTTGATAAAACGTATCAACATGCACATAATAAGCATTAAAGAAAGTGTAACTTTGTTTTATTTTTTCCTACCAGTAGACTATTACCTCTATGAGAGCAAAGGCCTGTGTCTGTTTCACTCCCTATCATAAACCGGGTACTTGTCATAAGACTGAAAATATGATAAATGCAATGTATGTGTGTTAAATGAGCATCAAAAATAGATTATTTAGTTAAATATATAAATATACACATTCTCATTTTTTTTCAAAATTTGCTTATTATAGTGTAATTATTAAACAGTATGCTGAAACAAGAAAATTTAGCATTTCCTTTAATATGTCATTTTAACCTGGAATAGTTCTTTAATTTAATTCCAAATCTACATCCCTCCATATCTGATGTCCTCAGGAACATTTATAATTATGCACCTATAACATTCCAAAAATGTAAGTATCATTTACAAAACTGGTGAAGGTCTCTCAGTATGTTAAAGTATCTTGTCCAATGAGATCTTGAGACAGTTCTGTGAATTGTAAAATATACTGGGAGGAACTTAGACATCGTTGCTGCAAATCAGGTTCTTTCACATACTATCTGAATTATGTGGACAAAGAATTAACTTTTTAGGTTTCCATTTCTACATTTGAAAATTTAAATGATTCACGTAACATATATGAAATATTTTGTATATCCATTCATATCCATATTCCATGATATTCAGTTGAATCCATACTATGTTTTGTGCTGTTGAATAAAGCTAATTTACACTATTAGATCAGTTTCAGGTGTACAACATACTGATTCAATTTTTATAGATTTTATTGAATTTAAACTTGTTATAAAAATTAGCTATGTCCCCTTTGATATATAATATATCCCTGAAGTTTATATATTTTATATATAGTAGTTTGCACCTCTTAATCCCCTATCCCCATTATATCCCTCTCCACTTCCCTCTCCTCACTGATAGCCTCTAGTAGATGTAGATGTTCCCTACATCTGTGAATCTATTTCTGCTTATTATATTTATTTATTTATTTCATTTTTTAGATTCCACATATAAGTGGTAACAGTATTTGGCTTTCTCTGATATTTCACCAATACCTTCCAGGTCCATTAATGCTGCAGCACGTGGCAAATTTTCATTTTTTTATAGCTCAATAATATTCCACTGTGTATGTGTGTGTACACCTACACACACACACACAAACACACACCCCTATACAAAACACATTTATCCATTCACCTGCTACTGCTAAGTTACTTCAGTCGTGTCCGACTCTGTGCGACCCCATAGATGGAAGCCCACCAGGCTCTGCCATCCCTGGGATTCTCCAGGCAAGATCACTAGAGTGGGTTGCCTTTTCCTTCTCCAATGCGTGAAAGTGAAAAGTGAAAGTGAAGTCATTCAGTCGTGTCCGACCCTTAGCGACCCCATGGACTGCAGCCCACCAGGCTCCTCCGTCCATGGGATTTTCCAGGCAAGAGTACTGGAGTGGGGTGCCATTTCCTTCTCCAATCCAATCACCTGCTGATAGATTGATTGGTTGCCTACATATCTTGGCTATTATAAATAATGCTGCTATAAACTTTGGGGTTCATGAAAGCTTTTTAAATTATTGTTTTTATTTTCTGTGGATATATACCCAGGAATGGAATTTCTGGATAATATGGTAGTTCATTTTTAGTTTATTGAGGAACCTCCACACTGTTTTCAATAGTGGCTGTACCAACTTACATTCCCACTGAGAAAGTGCAGTAAGTTCCCTTTTCTTCACATATTTGTCAACATTTGTTATTTGATATTTGTTATGTAAACTACTTGATAATAGTCATTCTGACAAGTATGAAGTGATAAGTCTTTGTGGTTTTATCAATTGATACTATTTTGATTAAAGCCATACCAGTTATCAGATACTGCCAGCTTGAGACAGGAAGGGTAAATAAGATGATTCCAGCAACCATGGAGGCACTACCCCTTCATTTATGTACTACTTATTTTATTAATATGTTAATGCTATATTACCAGAGTTGAGGATTTGCAACAGAGGCTGTATGTCCCTTGTGACCCTTGATAGGAAATTTGCCAATCTTTATGTAGACCATGATGAGAAGCTCTCACATCTTAATTCACTCTCATTATAGATCCATATACCTGGAAATGCAGAGCTGGTGTGTCTGGGGCCATGGTAATAGATGCCACAGAATAGGTACAAAACTGATTCTGATATTTCTTTCCTCTGTCCCTCTCCACATCAGTCAAGGACCACTAAGTTAAATGTACAATGTTTAAAGGATATGCATAATTTGTAAGATGTAAAAACAGCAACAGAATTTCACTCTAAGGGGGCTATTTTGGCATACTTATAAATCTCTAAGGGGTTCAACCCTGTCTGATTCACATACAAAAAATGAAGGAAAACACATAACGCTCTCTCCTAACCACAGTGAAAGTTTCAGAATATAAGAAAATAAAACAAATATTAATTTCAAAAGCATTAGCTATACTTGTAAATATTTATCAACACAAGTCCCCTTGTCAATAATTTGCAGCAAAAAAATACTGACACACAAAATTAGCCTCTAATGTGTATAAAATTTCTTTCTAAGACCTTAGAAACACATGACAGAAAATTCCAGGATCCAAAAAACCAATAGAAACAAATAATCTTGCAAGCACATATAACTATGTGTCATAAGAATAGATAACATTAAATAATAATAGGTAATATTAAATAAATAATAATAGATAACATTATCTTGCTCATCATCTTCTGATTTCTGGAANTTAGAAACACATGACAGAAAATTCCAGGATCCAAAAAACCAATAGAAACAAATAATCTTGCAAGCACATATAACTATGTGTCATAAGAATAGATAACATTAAATAATAATAGGTAATATTAAATAAATAATAATAGATAACATTATCTTGCTCATCATCTTCTGATTTCTGGAAATGTTTCTTCCATACACATAGCTATAAAGTGGTAAAGTATGGAAATAGAGCCAGAATTTGAGTCACCTATATTAGTCTGAACATTCTAAAATTTGCCTTTGTAGATCATTTCTTTGTAACAGGGATGTAAAAGTTCTCATTACTTCATATTAGCTATGAATTGACACTGTGACATGCTTTACTGCCCAACTCCCACATCAATGTAAGTTTTGCAGTGTCCTCACATTTGAAGATTCAAACATTGTGTCCAAAATAGTGTATGCATGTGAGAGAGAGAAGGAGGCAGAGAGAGAGAGAAGGAGGGAGGGAGGGAGAGAGGGAGAGAGGGAGGGAAGGAGGGAGGGAGGATGGTATTTGTATGCCTCATTTTAGGCTTCTATTATATTTCTAATCATCCTTTTGTCTAATTAAATTGAAACATTTTTAATAGGATCATTAAAAAGAAATAAATTGGGTGTTGCATAAGAAATAGTACTTCTAGGAAAGCTGACCTTTTCCCAAAAGCAGAAAATAAGCAATATGGATGTTATTTTGTTAACATTTCTCAAAATGATAGAGTTACCCTTTTAAGGAAGATGGCAAAAATCTGAGCAGTTTGCATCTCTCACATGTGGCCCCAAAGCTTCTAATGTCACAGAATTGAGAGCATGCATTTGCACTCAGTAGCTAAGTCATGTCAGACTCTGCAGCCTTTTGTGACTCCATGGATTGTAGTCTACCATGCTCCTCTGAATGTGGGATTTCCCAGGCAAGAATGCTAGACTGGGTTGCCATTTCCTGTTCCAAGGGGTCTTCCAGACCCAGGGATCAATCCCACACTTTCCGCATTTGGAGGTGGATTCTTTACTGCTGAGCCACCAGGGAAGTCTAGAACTGCAGGAGAGCAGAGTTGTTCTCAAACACTGCTATGATGTGTTTCCTTTTTTCTAGGCATTAGGTGGGGATAGAGATGAATCAAATCATTAAACATTCTCTTCCATTCATTTTTTGATTTGTTTTTCTGCACTCAAATTTTAGTTTTACTCTTCTTCATCTGAATTTTCATTAGTAAGTGTTAAGCCTTTGAATCAAAGATGTAAGTGCATTTAAAAATCTATACAGTAAGGAGAAAGCACATAAACTGCTTTGCAACAATAGGAAATGGATCATATTTTTAACTATAAAAATCATATACAGATGTATAGTTACATATATAAATGCATGTTGTTATATACATGTATTTCAATGATTCTCACTAAAATATGATTTTCTTGAAAATTCTAATAAAACTATGATGAGAGAAGATCAAGAAATAATTTACTGAGAACAAAGTAAGGGCAAAAGTAACATAGTAAAGGAGGAGAAAACAAAAGAAAACTTTATTCTTTGGGCACAAGCTGAAATGTTTGAGTAATATACACTGAGAGAGAAATGTAATGAATTATATAACTTTCAATTTTCAGGGGAAAGAAAAAATAATTGCTGCTCACCAGAAGATATTAACTTTTTTTTTCCTGACACTTATCTTGCAGGAAAATTTATTTCCAGTCTCTCTACTCTCTCTAAAAATTGCCGAGCAAAATAATGAAAGCTGTCCTAAAGAACTCTTGTACAACACATAGACACATGCTCCTCAGAGAACTGTTTCTTGTATCAGCACATGGTTAGAACTGAAGAGGTAGAACTCAAGCAGAACTCTCTTCCATGTTAGAAGACAGAAGATGATATTGATTTTAATACTCATGCATCTTACCTTGACAGGTGAATTATGGTTAAAGCTCCCTTTATGTGTTACATGTTGGCTCTAAATCTCATTGGCATTTCAGACACACAGGATATTTTGGAAGTTTCAGATGAGACAATTTGAAGGCAAAACATAGCTATTTATTTAATTTAAAATATCTGTAGACACAGATGTCATGTACTCCCAGGAATCTTTCCTAAAACCGCTCTCAAATATATAGAGTTTTTAATCCTCCTTACTGTAGGGGAAAAAGTACCATTGTATAAGTCTCAGTAGTTTTTGAACAGGCCTGCACCATGATGGGGANGGGAAAATATAACCTTAACACTCTAACGAATAAATTACCATGTGTGTGTGCTAAGTTGCTTTAGTCATGTCCGAATAAACTGCTAACCATACTTTATTCAAAGTCAGAAAAAGAAGCAAAAGCATAGGCATAAAAAGATAGAGTACAGAAAAGTGAATTCTATTACCCAATACTAAATAAGCATGGTACAACTTCATGCCTGGGAACATCTCACATGTCCTCTCACATCTCACATTCCTTACCTTGAGTCATTTCAAGGTAAAATTAGCGCTAATGCTAACACAAAACATTTCCCCAGATTTCAAAAGTAGATAAAAATCAAAAATGATAAAATCATGTTTCTTCCTACACTGAGTCTCTCTCCACTTCTGTAAATTCATTCATCTTCTCCACTGAGATGGTGGGCCAGGGAGAAGTCATAGTAATGTTTTTTTTCTGGTCCTCACGCTGCCTCTTACTTAGCTTTATCTTGTTGGGGCATGTGGTGACTCTGTCTCTTATACACATCTAGATGTGTATAAGAGACAGAACATGTACACTATCATGTAAGAAACGAATCGCCAGTCTAGGTTTGATACAGGATACAGGATGCTTGGGGCTGGTGCATGGGATGACCCAGAGAGATGATATGGGGAGGGTGGTGGGAAGGGGGATTCAGGATTGGGAACCCATATACACCCGTGGCGCATTCACATCAATGTATGGCAAATCCAGTACAACATTGTAAAGTAAAAAAATGAAATAAAATAAAAAATAAAAAATACACGATGTTTATGAAAATAGAATTTAGATATTCTAAATGATAGTAAATGAACAAATACTTTATCAAGGTCTTCTTTAAAATTATATTAAATATATTCTTAAAGAGGAAGAATCATTAACAATTTAGTAGAGAAGATGACAATGCATGTTATAACATAGATGATTAACCAAAAAATAAGACAGAAAATTAGAAACAGAGGAAATGAGAATATGGAAAGTATAGAAATCAAAAACCAAGACTTAAAATCCAAACATATTAATAATTAAATGAAATAATAAAAGACTCCAATTAAAAGGTAAAGAATGTCATAATACATGAAAAATCAAGGTGAATTATATGTTTCCCTATGGAAACTTAAACAGAAAGATATAAATAAGCTGAAAGTAAGGGATGGGAAAAAATGCCTTGCAGACATTAAACAGCATAAAGCTAGTGTGACTGACTCATGTTATTCAAGGTAAAGAGTGCTACCAGAGATAAAAAGTGTCATTTCTCAACAAATGAATAATAAGTTAATCAAGAAAATATAACTCAAAATATTTACATACATGTAACCAAGTTTTCAAATATAGGAGAAAACTTGACAAAACTAAATGGAACAGAGATGAATCCCCCAATTATAATTGAAGACATTAGCAGACACTTTTCAATAATAAATAAAACAGTAGAAGAAATCCACAAGGATGTGGAAGATTAAACTCAACCTCAGTAGTCCAAACTCAACCTCACTGTCATTGTGAAAAGGCAAATTAATCCAGGACAAGATAGTCTAGATACCTTCCAAAACATCTAAAATAGAACAATTCACAACACCATATAAAAGGAAAATGGAGCAACCAGAACTCAAGGCTGGTAGAAACACAAAATACATATGGGAACATATATATACTAGAACTATTCTCTAGTTTTTTAAACAGCTAAACGATTCTACTCTTAGATATTTATTTGACAGAATGAAAATGCAGGTCTACTAAAAGCCTTTTAAAGAATGCTTATTATGGGTTTCAATTACTTATCAGATCCAAAGACTGGAAACAATCTAGGTTGGATAAATGACTTATGGTATATTAACACAGGGGAATGCTACTCAGAATGAGAAACACTGAGCTACTGATATTATAAAAATATCAATAATCTCAAAAATATTATTGAGAGCAAATGAGGCTGGGAGTAAAAGACAGTATACACTGCATGATTCCATTTAAATAAAATTATGCAAAATACAAAACTAAACTATGGTGATAGGGATTAGTTCAATAATTTCTTCTTGGTAGGGGTCTTTGCTTGACTGCATAGGGGCACCTGGGAACTCTGTAGGGTTGTAAAAATATTCTGTGCTTTGCTATTTAGTCTTCAAATTTAATAAAGTGATACCCTTAATATTTGAACATTTCATATTATATAAAGTATGCCACAATAAAAAAATAGTAGTTCTGAAATATATATGCAATGTATTATTTTAAAAAATACTCATTAAAACGATTTCAGGAAAGGTGGAAGAAATGGAAGCTTGACTTTACATATGAGCTCCAAATAGTGCTAACAAGAAAGTGATCAAGAATGTGAACTTTAAATATACAATAGTGAAAAAGAAAGACAAATCTCTTCCTTCTACAGCTAACAGTTTGTACCATTCCTTCTGCTGTATATCTCATAAACAGGTTGTAATTTACCGGAGGACAATGCTATGTAAGTGCTAAAGAGAAAAGTATGTGCTATTAGAGTATATGTGACTTTTTGACTTAAGACTTTTCAGATCAGAGATCTTGATATTCATTTAGTTTTTGCTCTCAGTGTCCGTCAGCGTTAACCTATTAAAAAGTGAAATATCTTAACATGAGAAACAAAAAAACGAAAGTCTTAAAAGTTACCATAGATCAAATGCAAGAAGAAAGATACAATACAAAATTAATATAAGTAACTGTGTATTATTTGAATAACATCTTTATATGTTTATGTAAAAAATATTAAATTGATCTAATTTGAGAAAGATATATATAGAGAGATATATAAAACTTCCTATAACATTGAAATGTGAATAATCAATATTTCTATATATTATTTTATGCTAAAGTCATCAAATTATTGCAATAATAGTAACATATATCTCACATCTAGTACTGTCCCAATTCTAAACTATTACAGATAAACTACTGTATACTACAAATCTGAGACAACTAATGATGATGACAGTGATGAAGAATGATGTATTTAAAGTTAATCTTCTTACTGATAACTTACTATGTGGCAAGCATTCCACATTTACTCTACCTTTTCTACATTATATAATCAAACTGCCAATGTAACCTTTCAATTGAAATATTATTATCTGCCTTTAAAGTGGAGAAAATTGATGCCCCAATATATAAGTTCAGTTCAGTTCAGTTGCTCAGTCGAGTATGACTCTTTGAGATCCCATGGCCTGCAGCACACCAGGCCTCCTTGTCCATCAACAACTCTCAGAGTTTACTCAAACTCATGTCCATGAGTCAATGATGCCATCCAACCATTTCATCCTCTGTCATCCCCTGTTCCTCTAGCCATCAATCTTTCCCAGCATCAGGGACTTTTCAAATTAGTCAGCTCTTCACATCAGGTGGCCAAAGTATTGGAGTCTGAGCTTCAACATCAGTCCTTCCAATGAATATTAGGACTGATTTCCTTTAGGATGGGACTGGTTGGATCTCCTTGCAGTCCAAGGGACTCTCAAGAGTCTTCTCCTCTACTTAAAGCATTGGTAATAAGTTAATGAACCCAAGATTAACTTTAGATTCAAATCTGTCTCTATTTTATCACAAGGATATGTGTTTAAATGGGAAATAGATGGGCAAACAGTGGAAACAGTGTCAGACTTTATTTTTGGGGGCTCCAAAATCACTGTAGATGGTGACTGCAGCCATGAAATTAAAAGACGCTTACTCCTTGGAAGAAAAGTTATGACCAACCTAGATAGTATATTGAAAAGCAGAGACATTACTTTGCCAACTAAGATCCGTCTAGTCAAGGCTATGGGTTTTCCTGTGGTCATGTATGGATGTGAGAGTTGGACTGTGAAGAAGGCTGAGCACCAAAGAATTGATGCTTTTGAAGTGTGGTGTTGGAGAAGACTCTTGGGAGTCCCTTGGACTGCAAGCAGATCCAACCAGTCCATTCTGAAGGAGATCAACCCTGGGATTTCTTTGGAAGAGATGATGCTAAAGCTGAAAGTCCAGGACTTTGGCCACCTCATGGGAAGAGTTGACTCATTGGAAAAGACTCTGATGCTGGGAGGGATTGGGGGCAGGAGGAGAAGGGGATGACCAAGGAGGAGATGGCTGGATGTCATCACGGACTCGATGGACGTGAGTCTGAGTGAACTCCGGGAGATGGTGATGGACAGGGAGGCCTGGCGTGCTGCGATTCATGGGGTCGCAAAGAGTCAGACATGACTGAGCGACTGAACTGAACTGAACCTGCAACTTATCAAACTGTAATCCCCATAACCTTGAAGAGTAAAATTAACAATCGTGCTTATACACTATTATATCTCTAGGGCAAACTATGTCTCTGGCAAAAAAGAAAGCCATCTAGAAATAGTTCTTTTAAGAACTGTTCAATCTGTATAAACATAACAACAACAAATATTAAAAAAATAAGACACATTTTGACCTCAAACAGGAAATATCATTTTCATAAAATCTAGGGTAAAAAGGAGCTTCTTTGCTTTTATATTTTTTTTCCTTTAATCTTTTGATCCAAGGTCCCTGAAGGGTATCTGTAAAGACTTCAAAGGACTGTATGTGAAGTTGACACTGGAAACAGCACCTATTAACATTTCTCCTTTGAGATTAGAATGAAGGATTGTTCACTGTCTTACCTGGTCTTGAGATTCAGAGGGAGGGGCAAATCTGAAAGGTTTAAAGCTGAAGTGCAGTGGAAGTCTGTCTTCATTAACTTATTTTAGCCCACAGATCTACAAAAAATAGAGAATAAAACTATACTTTGTTGAAATTTTAGAGTATTTTCACTATTGTCATAAGAATATTTAAAATATTTTTGATTTGTACAATTTTGAAACCTAATTAATTCATAATATTTTAATATGTCTATAATAGCTTTCTGATGTGAAAGTATTACAGACCAGCTTTGAAACTGACATATTTTACAAAAGAAGAGGTTATTTTATAATAAAATTTAAGAAATAATAATTAAATTTATTCATAGGAATTCTTATTCTTAAAAAATGTTTAGGATTAAATCTTAGCACATTTAAATCCTGCAAGTTATTTTAAGATCTACTAGAAAATAACAATTTCAAAAATACTGCTAACATGGTCAAATGTTAATTTTTTTTCTAAGCATGGAATATATGTAAGACATTATTAAAAAAAAATCTCTTCTCAATAAAAATGAAGAGAACCAGAATGTACAAAATAAAATTTACAAAAGAGGGATGGTCTATATCTCTGTTGACCATTTGAGATACAGTACTATGCTGTGTCCTTAAAAATTTATTATTCATTATCATTCATAAAGGGTAATTTATCTTAAGATTAAACTGCCAAAATCTGTTCTGATAAATATTGATTTTGGAAAAGCTCAATGTAGAATTTTCCTAGAGGGAAAATGAGAAAAATATCAATATGTCTTTTTATGCCTTTCTGGTCATGTAGTCAAACCAGGCTGTCAAATCAGCTACACATAGTGAAAGTCCTCATCAAACAAAATGACCCAGGATGTCAACTGAAAAGTTTTGGATTTTACTCAGCACATTGGTTAGTTAGTCCACAAAATTTTTCTTGACCAAGCCAAAGACAGATATCCAGGTACTACTGGAAATAAGCATAAAACTGTTCCAATCCAGATGTAATATAATTTCAACCTACTTTAGATCCAAGCTTTCATCTAAGTTTTTGTCTTAAGATGCCAGAAAATGAAACCAATTCAACCCAAAATAATCAGGAGAAAGGACATATTGAATGGAAGTGGAAAATGATATTAAATGTAACAAATTCAAAGTTGATTTTTTAAATATTAAGAACAGTAATCCCAGAAAGAATAAATAAAAAAGAAAACAGGTAGGAAATACATTACTTTAAAAATATGATTAGAGATGTATACAAACTGATTTTAAGGCTACAAAAGTGCTGCAGAGGAAAAAGAGTATGGTATTCATGTTAGGGTAAATAAATCTATCAATAGTACCTTATGGATTCCAGAATTTATACACACTTGATTTTTGACAAAGTCATTTGTCATGAAAAGGAAAGTAAATAATTTCAAGAATTGGTGCTTGTGCGTCAAGTTAATTGCCAAGTCAGTGTCATACAGTGCAGAAAGAGTAATTTCATTGCCTAATTTCATTCCTTCTAAAATTATACTTTTGGAATCCACGTTTGTGTTTCTGTGTGTGTTACATTGCATATTTACTTTTCTCTCATCTTCTATTTTCTCAGATATCTAATATTTTATATTGTATATATGTGAATCCATGTACATATGTATGCATGTATATATACATGTCTCATCAGGAAATTGAGGTTTTTGCCTCTTATAGACATTATAGTTTTTTAAATTGGAATCCTAAAAGAACAGTCCATGTATCTTAACAGTAATCCTGCTTTCAGGTCATTTGACATCAGTTAAATCAAATATTACATGCTCTTATCATTTTACATTCTGAATCATTTCTTCCACTTTGTTCTTTTAAAAGAAGAAAAACCAAATTCTAATCTTACAGCATTGTATGTTTAATACTGACAACTCATTTAAAAAAAAGGAAATAAATCCATTCTAATCATACCCAACCTGACCACACATAAAATACCTTTCTCAAGAACCCTTTTCCACAAATCTTTTATAACTTTTTAAAATATCCATTCACATTTTATCCTATGTCTTCTTTTCTTTCTGAAACAAGTGGTCATTCTATTTTTCATGCATTGTTGCTTCCTTTAAGTCTTATTTTTGAAAGTGAAAGTTGCTTGGTCAGTCTGACTCTGTGCGACCCCCTTAGACTATACAGTCCATGGAATTCTTCAGGCCAGAACACTGGCATGGGTAGCTGTTCCCTTCTCCAGGGGATCTTCCCAACCCAAGGATTAAATCCATGTTTCTGACATTGCAAGCAGATTCTTTACCAGCTGAGCCACCAGGGAAGCCAAGAAATACTAGAGTGGGTAGCCTATCCCTTCTCCAGTGGATCTTCCTGCCGCAGGAATCAAACCAGTGTCTCCTGCATTGCAGGTGGATTCTTTACCAGCTGAGTTAGCAGGGAAGCTCTTATTATTTCTAAGTAGTTTTAATTACATATATATATATATACATAACTTACATATATATATATATATAACCTGTCTCTTATACACATCTAACCTAATTAATTCATAATATTTTAATATGTCTATAATAGCTTTCTGATGTGAAAGTATTACAGACCAGCTTTGAAACTGACATATTTTACAAAAGAAGAGGTTATTTTATAATAAAATTTAAGAAATAATAATTAAATTTATTCATAGGAATTCTTATTCTTAAAAAATGTTTAGGATTAAATCTTAGCACATTTAAATCCTGCAAGTTATTTTAAGATCTACTAGAAAATAACAATTTCAAAAATACTGCTAACATGGTCAAATGTTAATTTTTTTTCTAAGCATGGAATATATGTAAGACATTATTAAAAAAAAATCTCTTCTCAATAAAAATGAAGAGAACCAGAATGTACAAAATAAAATTTACAAAAGAGGGATGGTCTATATCTCTGTTGACCATTTGAGATACAGTACTATGCTGTGTCCTTAAAAATTTATTATTCATTATCATTCATAAAGGGTAATTTATCTTAAGATTAAACTGCCAAAATCTGTTCTGATAAATATTGATTTTGGAAAAGCTCAATGTAGAATTTTCCTAGAGGGAAAATGAGAAAAATATCAATATGTCTTTTTATGCCTTTCTGGTCATGTAGTCAAACCAAGCTGTCAAATCAGCTACACATAGTGAAAGTCCTCATCAAACAAAATGACCCAGGATGTCAACTGAAAAGTTTTGGATTTTACTCAGCACATTGGTTAGTTAGTCCACAAAATTTTTCTTGACCAAGCCAAAGACAGATATCCAGGTACTACTGGAAATAAGCATAAAACTGTTCCAATCCAGATGTAATATAATTTCGACCTACTTTAGATCCAAGCTTTCATCTAAGTTTTTGTCTTAAGATGCCAGAAAATGAAACCAATTCAACCCAAAATAATCAGGAGAAAGGACATATTGAATGGAAGTGGAAAATGATATTAAATGTAACAAATTCAAAGTTGATTTTTTAAATATTAAGAACAGTAATCCCAGAAAGAATAAATAAAAAAGAAAACAGGTAGGAAATACATTACTTAAAAAATATGATTAGAGATGTATACAAACTGATTTTAAGGCTACAAAAGTGCTGCAGAGGAAAAAGAGTATGGTATTCATGTTAGGGTAAATAAATCTATCAATAGTACCTTATGGATTCCAGAATTTATACACACTTGATTTTTGACAAAGTCATTTGTCATGAAAAGGAAAGTAAATAATTTCAAGAATTGGTGCTTGTGCGTCAAGTTAATTGCCAAGTCAGTGTCATACAGTGCAGAAAGAGTAATTTCATTGCCTAATTTCATTCCTTCTAAAATTATACTTTTGGAATCCACGTTTGTGTTTCTGTGTGTGTTACATTGCATATTTACTTTTCTCTCATCTTCTATTTTCTCAGATATCTAATATTTTATATTGTATATATGTGAATCCATGTACATATGTATGCATGTATATATACATGTCTCATCAGGAAATTGAGGTTTTTGCCTCTTATAGACATTATAGTTTTTTAAATTGGAATCCTAAAAGAACAGTCCATGTATCTTAACAGTAATCCTGCTTTCAGGTCATTTGACATCAGTTAAATCAAATATTACATGCTCTTATCATTTTACATTCTGAATCATTTCTTCCACTTTGTTCTTTTAAAAGAAGAAAAACCAAATTCTAATCTTACAGCATTGTATGTTTAATACTGACAACTCATTTAAAAAAAAGGAAATAAATCCATTCTAATCATACCCAACCTGACCACACATAAAATACCTTTCTCAAGAACCCTTTTCCACAAATCTTTTACAACTTTTTAAAATATCCATTCACATTTTATCCTATGTCTTCTTTTCTTTCTGAAACAAGTGGTCATTCTATTTTTCATGCATTGTTGCTTCCTTTAAGTCTTATTTTTGAAAGTGAAAGTTGCTTGGTCAGTCTGACTCTGTGCGACCCCCTTAGACTATACAGTCCATGGAATTCTTCAGGCCAGAACACTGGCATGGGTAGCTGTTCCCTTCTCCAGGGGATCTTCCCAACCCAAGGATTAAATCCATGTTTCTGACATTGCAAGCAGATTCTTTACCAGCTGAGCCACCAGGGAAGCCAAGAAATACTAGAGTGGGTAGCCTATCCCTTCTCCAGTGGATCTTCCCGCCCCAGGAATCAAACCAGTGTCTCCTGCATTGCAGGTGGATTCTTTACCAGCTGAGTTAGCAGGGAAGCTCTTATTATTTCTAAGTAGTTTTAATTACATATATATATATATATATATATATATATATATATAACTTTATAATATTGTATTGGTTTTGCCATACATTAACATGAATCCACCACGGGTGTACACATGCCATACATCAACATGAATCTGC
>SJYX01012832.1:139200-151558 GCA_006410675.1 Oreotragus oreotragus | reverse complement strand
CATGGAAAAAGCAAGAGAGTTCCAGAAAAACATCTATTTTTGCTTTATTGACTATGCCAAAGCCTTTGACTGTGTGGATCACAAGAAACTGTGGAAAATTCTGAAAGAGATGGGACTACCAGACCACCCGACCTGCCTCTTGAGAAACCTATATGCAGGTCAGGAAGCAACAGTTAGAACTGGACATGGAACAACAGACTGGTTCCAAATAGGAAAGGAGTACATCCAGGCTGTATATTGTCACCCTGCTTATTTAACTTATATGCAGAGAACATCAAGAGAAATGCTGGGCTGGAAGAAGCACAAGCTGGAATCAAGATTCCCGCGAGAAGTATCAATAACCTCAGATTTACAGATAACACCACCCTTATGGCAGAAAGTGAAGAGGAACTGAAAAGCCTCTTGATGAAAGTGAAAGAGGAGAGTGAAAAAGTTGGCTTAAAGCTCAACATTCAGAAAATGAAGATCATGGCATCCGGTCCCATCAGTTCATGGGAAATAGATGGGGAAACAGTGGAAACAGTGTCAGACTTTATTTTGGGGGGCTCCAAAATCACTGCAGATGGTGACTGCAGCCATGAAATTAAAAGATGCTTACTCAATGGAAGAAAAGTTATGACCAACCTAGATAGTATATTGAAAAGCAGAGACATTGCTTTGCCAACAAAGGTCCATCTAGTCAAGGCTATGGATTTTCCAGCAGTCATGTATGGATGTGGGTTGGACTGTGAAGAAGGCTGAGTGCTGAAGAATTGATGCTTCTGAACTGTGGTGTTAGAGAAGACTCTTGAGAGTCCCGATGCAGGAGACATGGGTTCAATCCCAGGGTCAGGAATACCCCTGGAGAAGGAAATGGCAAATCATTCTGGTATTCTTGCCTGAGAAATTCCATGGACAGAGAAGGCTGGCAGGCTACAGTCCGTGGAGTCACAAAAAAGTCAGACATGACTTAGTGACTCAACAATAACCCTTTCTGGTTGCCTGTGCACAGTTTCTGAGACCTGTCAAAATCTCGCAAAGGGGTTTACTTTGCAGAAAAGGTCAGCCACAAACTCAATTGTCGTAGCTCACTAGTTTTCACTCTAAAAACTCTGGAGTCTTTCAAAGCACAATTTCCGACCTGAAAGTATTATGAAACATAAGTTTGAAAAGTTCAGATCACAAATAAATGCAGTGTAATCTGAGAAAAGCTTACCCAATACCCAGAGAGAGGCAATTAATCTGAAAGAATCCACAGGACCTACTCTGTGTCTAGGAGCCATCTCCAGACGATTCAGCAGCTTTCTATGGGTCCCACTTTGTTGCCAAAAATATAGTTATTACTTTTACCTCCTTCATTCAAGAGAAAACAATCCACAGATTGGGATAACAAGCGGCACAGCCCTGTTTTCGGAGAATTTGGGGCAAGAGGGAGTTCTACAGAGTATTAGCAGAGACAACGCAGAAGCAGGGCACATTGGCACGGAGGTCAGCACTTTCCTTTAATGCTGCCAGGTCCTATTTTTACACTAAGATAAGCTAACGCTGAGGAGAAGGCAATGGCACCCCAATCCAGTACTCTTGTCTGGAAAATCCCATGGACGGAGGAGCCTGGTGGGCTGCAGTCCACGGGGTCGCGAGGTGTCGGACAAGACTGAGAGACTTCACTTTCACTTTTCACTTCCATGCATTGGAGAAGGAAATGGCAGCCCACTCCAGTGTTCTTGCCTGGAGAATCCCAGGGATGGGGGAACCAGGTGGGCTGCTGTCTATGGGGTCGCACAGAGTTGGACACGACTGAAGTGACTTAGCAACAAGCTAAAGTTGAGTTGGGGTTGTGTGATTGGTGTATTTTGGGTTTCCTTGGAAGGTGTTTCCAATAAATGCAGGCTGACCTAGGTTTAAATGTGTGATGTGGCCTGGGCCACTGGGGCGATCTTCATTTTGTGGGTCCAGATACAACAAATTAACTTTATCTTTGAACAATACTGCTTATAGAAATATACCCAACAAAAATGCATGCCTGTGTGTCCCCAAATTCATGGTTAATAATGCTTATTTGATGCAAGTTAGAAGAAATCCAGTGTCCATGAATATGAAAACAAATCAATGCATGCCTGCTCATTCACTGCAGACTCGTTGTGACCCTATGGACTGTAGCGTGCCAGGCTCCTGTTTCATGGAATTCTTCAGGATAGAATACTGGAGTGAGTTGCCACAGCCCTCCTCCAGGGGATTTTCCCTACCCAGGGATCGAACCCAAGTTTCCTGCATTGCAGGGAGACTCCTTACCAATGAGCCACCGGGAAAGCCAAAACAAATCAGTAAATTCTGGTGTATCTATATATTTGAATTTTACGGAATGATGAAAATCAACTGATGATCCATACAACAACATATAAATATCTCAGACTTTATGCTGAACAACAGTGAGATCTACATGAGAAAATGACATATATTTCAATTTTATAGATTCTATAAGTAGGTGGCATTAATTGATTGTGATAGATTTTACGCTTTACAATCTGAGCCACCAGGGAAGTTCAGTAGATTTTGAGTAACTGTTAATTTTGAGTGATTAGTGATTGGGAGAGGGCAAGGGTGGGGAACTCAAGATGCATGTAGTGAGAATATTTGTGATTTGGTCAGCTTTTTCAGATGAAAAATATATGGATTCAAGAACTGTTTAGGGTTTTTTTTTAATACATATTATCAGATTTCAGTGACAGATATATTATCAGATTTCAGTGACAGAGGTAGGATAAACATGTGCTTAATAAATAAGTAAAAAAGTAAAAAACTGGAGGCACAACAATGGTAATTTGGAAGAGTAACAGTGAGAAGTAGATGGATCTGTTTTGAAGGTAGAGGCAATACTATATTCTGATAATACAATGAGTACTATGAGAGAAATATGTTATACACACCTTCTGAGAAACTAGGAAGTTAAACTTATTAAAAATAAGTAGCAGCAATATTATGGAGGTAACATCATGTACTTGTTTTATGATATGTGCTTTCAGACAGTTAAGTGTAGACCAAGTAGGACATTTCAAACACCCATCCACAACTCAGAAGAGAAACCTGGGGAAAAAAAAAACAAACACTACAATATTGTAAAGTAATTAGCCTCCAATTAAAATAAATACATTTTTTAAAAAGGATATAGCAAAGGTAAAAGAAAAAAAAGGATAGAATACATAGCAAATATTACCCCAAGTGATGTTTCCATAGTAATATTACATAATTATACCTCTTTGTTAAGAAAAATTTTAGAGGTACAATAAACATGTGCTTATAAAACACGCTCAGAAAACAAAAGTGAAGCAAACAAAAAGCCAAATGAACAATAGTTTGGTTGTGACAATATTTGCAAAGCACAACACATCTGGCCTAACTGGTATATATAGAACAGTGACTGTAATATATATATACTCTTTTCAAGCATATGTGAATCAGTTTTTTAACTGAATATATAAAGAACTTCTCAAAAATGTGATATAATATACTTAAAAAGTTCTCTAAAAACAACACATCTTTATAAGCATACAGTGAACTTAGATACTTGTGTGAACTGGGATAATCTCTTTTTATAACCATGAGGAGATATAAAATAGGATACATTAAAAAGTGACTTTAGATAATAAATTTCATGATAACCATAGATATAAATAAGAAATTAATTAAAGCACCTTTGGAAAAACACCTAAATAACCCATGAATCAGAAAGCATCATAAATAGGATTATAATATACTTAGAACTGATCAATAATGAATTTCTTAATTGTATAAATTTATATATATATATTATAAAGTACTTTCTATCATCTAAATATATGCTATAAATTCTATCAATTATAAATTTTAAATTTATGTCATCTATATTGGTTCTTTAAAGTATTATTTCTCAATATTTTTGTTCTCAGAACACTTTTACAATCAAAGACATTATTAAAAAGTATAAGATATTTTTTACATATTAAGTGTTATCTTTCAAATACCAATAAATGAATCTGAGTTTTTAATAGGAAAGCTTGTTCTTGAGAAAACTCATGATCTCAATTTGCCTCCCAAATTGGTTATACCCCTTTATGGTGTGTATTCAAAGTGTCCCTCCTTCTCACATCATATTTCTAAGAATACAGTTTTAGGGTTGCTAGATATTGCAAATTCGAGACACTTCAACATTAAAGTTTGGCTGGCCNCATGATCTCAATTTGCCTCCCAAATTGGTTATACCCCTTTATGGTGTGTATTCAAAGTGTCCCTCCTTCTCACATCATATTTCTAAGAATACAGTTTTAGGGTTGCTAGATATTGCAAATTTGAGACACTTCAACATTAAAGTTTGGCTGGCCATGAGCCACAGACTGATTTGCCTTAGACAAGCTTGTCTTGTAGCCCATAGGAAAATTGTTTCCAAAGTTTTTCCTTTACAGTTCCTTACATGGAATTTCACCTTCTAGATCCCAGAGCCTCTGAAAAATAAGCAAGTCAAAAATAGAAGATATTTTCTTTGATATTTTATCTATTTGGTTCCCAAAGACAGGGAGGTTAACTTAAAATTTTAAAAAAATGGGAAAGAGAAAAATCTCTAATAAAACTGTGGCTCTCTTCCTATAATAAATGTTTTACATTCTAGCTACCTATTATTCTTGCCATGGGGATCCGGTCCTTTAGATTAGATATTATCAGAGGGGAATAGATAAGAAGTCATCAGCATGGTGCCACTCCAGTATCTGTGGATTTCAAGACAGAATGTAACTGTGACATCCTTCCAGTACCTATCTTCCTCCTAAGAAAAGCTGAAACAAAACTGCTTGATTTACTACCTTATTGATGCTTAGCGTGACTGTCTTTCATCTGGACAGAATATTTCTACTCTCACTCTTATTTCAGATAGCTTTTTTTAAAAAAAATTTTAAATCAACTTATTAAACCTAGTAATTCCTAAATCACAATAAACTGTGGAAAATTCTGAAAGAGATGGGAATACCAGACCATCTGACTTGCCTCTTGAGAAACCTATACGCAGGTCAGGAGGCAACAGTTAAAACTGGACATGGAACAACAGACTGGCTCCAAATAAGAAAAGGAGTACTTCAAGGCTGTATATTGTCAACCTATTTATTTACTTTTATGCAGAGTACATCATGAGAAATGCTGGGCTGGCTGGAGAAAGCACAAGCTGGAATCAAGACTGCCGGAAGAAATATCAATAACCTCAGATATGCAGATAGCACCATCCTTATGGCAGAAAGTGAAGAAGAACTAAAGAGTCTCTTGATGAAAGTGAAAGAGGAGAGTGAAAAAGTTGGTTTAAAGCTCAACATTCAGAAAACTAAGATCATGGCATCCGGTCCCATCACTTCATGGGAAATAGATGGGGAAACAGTGGAAACAGTGTCAGACTTTATTTTTTAGGCTCCAAAATCACTGCAGATGGTGACTGCAGCCNAGAGTGAAAAAGTTGGTTTAAAGCTCAACATTCAGAAAACTAAGATCATGGCATCCGGTCCCATCACTTCATGGGAAATAGATGGGGAAACAGTGGAAACAGTGTCAGACTTTATTTTTTAGGCTCCAAAATCACTGCAGATGGTGACTGCAGCCATGAAATTAAGACGCTTACTCCTTGGAAGGAAAGTTATGACCAACCTAGATAGCATATTGAGAAGCAGAGACATTACTTTACCAAGAATACTTCATCTAGTCAAGGCTATGGTTTTTCCTGTGGTCATGTATGGATGTGAGAGTTGGACTGTGAAGAAAGCTGAGCACCGAAGAATTAATGCTTTTGAACTGTGGTGTTGGAGAAGACTCTTGAGAGTCCCTTGGACTGCAAGGCGATCCAACCAGTCCATCCCAAAAGAGATCAGTCCTGGGTGTTCATTGGAAGGACTGATACTAAAGCTGAAACTGCAATACTTTGGCCACCTCATAAGAAGAACTGACTCATTTGAGAAGCCCCTGATGCTGGGAAAGATTGAGGGCAGAAGGAGAAGGGGACAACAGAGGATGAGATTATTGGATGGTATCACTGACTCGATGGACATGGGTTTGGGTGGACTCCGAGAGTTGGTGATGGACAGGGAGGCTTGGTGTGCTGCAATTCATGGGGTTGCAAGGAGTCAGACGTGACTGACTGAACTGAACTGAATTCCTAAAAGGGCTATTTAAGACTGGCTCTTTGGCCCATGTTACAGGTTTGTTATCTCACTCAGAAAGCATTTATCCAAAGTTTCTCAGCTATATTGATCAAATTAATGGGAAAAAAATGTCACTAACACTGACACTGAGCCAGGCTCCTTCAGGGTTCAAAACCATTAACTTTAGAATGATGACCAGGAGTCTAACAAAATTCTCTGATTATTAGGCAACTTACTGATGAAATAAGAGTGTTCTCTCACAATCATTTAAACACAAATGCAGTATTATTGCATGGCAGGAGGATCTTAGGGTAGCTCCCCTGTTTTTCATCTCCTGGTGTTCACACAATGTGTAATTCAGTTATTTTGAGTGTAAATAGAGTTTATGATTTGTTTCCAACTTGTAGAATACAGCAAAGGTGACAGGATGTGCTTAATTACGTAATATGTGATTACACTCACCTTGCTAGAATCTTTTCCACCATTGTTAGTTTTGAAGAAATAAGCTGTCAGAAGAAATAAGCTGTCACAAGTAATACAACCCCAAAGATTTTAATTCTCCAACACACTAATAGAGTTTGGAAACATCCTTCTCCAGTCAAGCCTCTGATGCAAACCCAGCCCTGGGTAACACATTGCTCACAGCTGGGTGAGATCCTCCACAGAGGATCCAGCTAAGTTGTGAACACATTCCCGGGCAACAAAAATTGTAAGAAATTATTGATACATATAGGTCACTATATTTGTTGTCATCTGTTTTGTAGTAAAAGAGAAACACAAACAAAAACTAATATACATAGTATCTTCACTTTCAGTCAAAAACAGGATCTTTTTATGTGTTTTATTTTCCCCAGGGTGAACATTTCCACTGACCCAGTTCTAACTGTGTAAATTGTGTGACTGCATTGGAGGCTATGAATTCTTTCATTACTGTAGCAGAGTATTTTCTCTTATTCAGGCAGATGAGTAGAAGTAACTAAAAGGGAGATGTTACACTTAAATCATTATTTACTCTAATCCTTGGTAGTTGGTTGAAAACCCACAATAATTCTCTCCCATTCTCCTGTAGCACGTTATGACCTATGTCATTTTAAAGTGAGTTTATTCTATTTCTTTTATAATTGAACATATATACCTAGCTACATTCCAAATAAAAATATTCTGATACTTGGTGACCTGATATAAAATATGCATAAATTTTACTGAAAATGTTAAATCATATAGAACAAGTAATATTGATATCAATATTTCCTCTAAAATTGGGAAATTAATGGGACTGATTTTTCATAAAACTGAATAAAAAATTTCTAATTAAAATTTACTAGTCTGTGAAACAGTATCTTATCTTTTATTTTTAAACATTATTTTCTATGTGCAATTAAAAAATATATCTTTCTTGCAAATACAATTATCAGATCATGTAATTTGGACAGGTATTTTTATAAATCCCATAAATGAGTAGGAATTAAAAGAATCTAATTGGTTGCTGAAGGTATTACAACACTGGCCAAAATGTAGGAATATATATATATACATATAAATATATATTAACTATAAATATATATATAGGTTACAAATCAGAACTCCATGATTAAATTTTATTATAGACTAAGACTAGGATGGGTAGGAGTGAGACTAAGGAGAGCTAGGAGTGAGACAAGACTGAGGATAGGAAAGAGTGAGACACTAAGATCACAGAACAGACAACATAAATCATGTGTCAGGAAGTGCTCACAAATCACTTTCAATTACTCACTTGCAGCACCTGCAGTCTTTGAGCCAGCAGGTAAGCAATGGTTTCTATCTCTAGATAAGAGTTGAGGAAAATATTCTGTAAAATGCAGTGAAGAGTGAAATTATAAGGCTCCTCTGTGTAATTAAAGGGTTAGGCTGTAAGATATGACTCGGCTGTTTAATTATCTCAGTTACTCCTAAAAAGAAATGACCTGTAGTAATAATAGTAACTAATAAAACAGTTGTTAGATGCCTGTAGAAAAAAATTTGATGATTATTCATAGGTGAGTCTCTGTCAGAGCATGGGATTGCCTACTGATTTTTTAATTTGTTTACATTTTTCTCACTAAACCATTTTTGTAAAAAATTAAAAAATAAATACGTTATATATAAATAAGATATAATGGGAAACCACTTGGATTTGGTTTCACATGATGACATACAATATCATACAATACTGTAATATCAGATTTGGAAAGACATATTTTAAAGACTGATAATAATCTTTTTTATCATATGAGCTGGTAGTTTTTAAATGTATGGTAAACTCACTCAACAAGATTTACAATTTTCTCTTTTATTTTTAAACATTTTATTATTTATTAACAGTATAGTATACATATAATGAAAAGTATATATCTTAAATCTTTAGTTCAATATGATTTGAAAAATTTATACTGTTTCATCCACCCTAAAACAGGCTACAAAGCAAGGTAATCACTACAGAGAGTCCCTTTCTGACAATGTGCAGTCAAGTCTACCGAGTGGACCAAATTCCACCATTTTTCTGATCTATCACCTCGTTGAATCATACAGTATCTAGTCTTCTCTTTACCTTTCACCCACATATGGTTTTTTAAATCAATTTAAGTTTCATTTGATCCAGTGTTCTCCTTTCAGCTGATACAATGTATTCAAACACGGGCTTCCCTGGTGGCTCAGTGGTCAAGAATTCACTTGCCAAGGCAGGAAATGCAGGTTTGATTTCTGGATCAGGAAGATTTCCTGGGGAGGGAAATGGCAACTCACTCCAGTATTTTTGCTGGGAAATACCATGGAAAGAGAAGGCTGGTGGTCTACAGTCCATGGGGTCCCAAAGAGACAGAGAGGACTTAGCGACTAAACAACAACGTTCAAACACAGAAGTTTATCTACATTTCTTTATCTGGATTTGAGAACATTTTTGAATATGTTTGTGTTTGTGTGTTTAATATATCTTGAATAAATGAGAAGATTATTTAATTGCTGGAATGCCAGGCTGGATGAAGCACAAGTTGGAATCAAGATTGCTGGGAGAAACATGAATAACTTCAGTTACACAGTGACACCACCCTTATGGCAGAAAGTGAAGAAGAAGTAAAGAGCCTCTTGAAAGTGAAAGAGAAGAGTGAAAAAGTTGGCCTAAAACAACATTCAGAAAACTAAGATCATGGCATATGGTACTATCATTTCATGGCAAAAAGGTGGGAAACAGGGGCACACTTTATTTTCTTGGGTTCTAAAATCATTGTAGATGGTGACTGCAGCCAGGAAATTAAAGGATGCTTGCTCCTTGGCGGAAAAGTAATGACCAATCTAGACCGCTTATTAAAAAGGAGAGACATTACTTTGCTAGACATTAGTTAGCTATGGTTTTTCCAGTAGTCATGTATGGATGTGAGAGTTGAACTATAAAGAAAGCTGAGCACTGAAGAATTGATGCTTTTGAACTGTGGTGTTGGAGAAGACTCTTGAGAGTCTCTTGGACTGCAAGGAGATCCAACCAGTCCATCCTAAAGGAAATCAGTCCTGAATATTCATTGGAAGGATGGTTGCTAAAGCTGAAACTGCAATACTTTGGCCACCTGATGTGAAGAACTGACTCCTTGACAAAGACCCTGATGTTGGGAAAGATTGAGTGCGGCAGGAGAAGAGGATGGCAGAGGATGAGATAGTTGAATGACACCGCCAAGTCAATGGACATGAGTTTGAACAAGGTTCGGGAGTTGGTGATGGACAGGGAATCCTGACGTGCTTCAGTCCATGAGGTCACAGAGAGTCAGACACAACTGAGCAACTTTACCAAACTGAACTGAACACAGGTACATATTTACCTTTCTAATAAATTACCAATTAGTTCCCCTAGGTGGTTATACCAGTTTTCTACCGACTATCAGTGAGTAAAAGTTTTCTGCATTTTCCGTATTCAAAAACATTTGACATTCTCTTAATTTTTCTATGTTAGCCTTTCTAGTATATATGAGTAAAGATATCTTCTGTTGATTTCAACTTCATTCTATTAGTGATAATAAATTTTATCAACATCTCAATTCACTTTTCTACCTTTCATCCATCTTTTTAAATCTCATTCCAGTCCTTCCTCTTTTCTTATCCACTAAATTCATTTGTTCTTTCATCAAATATCAACAAATAACATACACTTGAGTTTATTTCTACACAACCTTATCTTCTGTTGATTTCAACTTCATTCTATTAGTGATAATAAATTTTATCAACATCTCAATTCACTTTTCTACCTTTCATCCATCTTTTTAAATCTCATTCCAGTCCTTCCTCTTTTCTTATCCACTAAATTCATTTGTTCTTTCATCAAATATCAACAAATAACATACACTTGAGTTTATTTCTACACAACGTAGTCTAATCCATTGTTCTATTTCCTATACTTAAAAATGTATCACATTTTGTTAATTATTGTAGTTTTTACTAGATTTTAAATTCATATAGTATAAGTATCTTGATTTTTTTTCCTTAGAGAATACTTTCCCTATTCAGTCCTTTACATCTTCACATAAAATTAATTTTGCACTTCCTACAATTTTTTGGAGAGAAAATTATTTTTGAGTGTATATGCTCTTACTTTGTTTTTATATCTAAATGGCATATTACTTGGATGGAGAACACTAGGATTCTCTCTCTGTTTTTTTTTTTTTCAGAATCTTGAAAATGTTGATAATCATGAATCAAACATTTTCAAGAACACACTTGTAGTCAGTGTCTACTGAGACAAAGAAGGCTGCACACCATGAGGAAACATGGGCTTTCACTGTAAGAGGTATAAGTAAGAGCATCTGTTGTGACTTTGCAAATCTCAACTATGAGAGAAACTTGACATATTATTGCTATTATAGCTAATGAATTTAAAACTTTGTATATTCTATTAATAACTCATGAGAAAAACTCAAAAAGTTTCCACTATTATAGATGTTTTATCAAGGAATTACTAATATTTGTAGAGGAAATTTTTTTTTCCCCATCTCAATAGCGAGAGCTCCTTGGCATTTTCTTTAAAAGGAAATTTCTAAAAATTGGAATCAGTCAAAGCTTTCTTCACAGTAAAGGGGTATATGGACATCTTCTGCTACTTGGGGAAAAATAAAGTTTTAATTTCTTTACTAGATTCAATAGAAATAATGTCACTTTCATAAAAAACTTTGACTCTAATCAGTTCAGTTCAGTTCACTCGCTCAGTCATGTCCGACTCTTTGAGACCCCATGAATCACAGCACGCCAGGCCTCCCTGTTCATCACCATCTCCCGGAGTTCACTCAGACTCACGTCCATCGAGTCCGTGATGCCATCCAGCCATCTCATCCTCGTTGTCCCCTTCTCCTCCTGCCCCCAATCCCTCCCAGCATCAGAGTCTTTTCCAATGAGTCAACTCTTCNAGATTAGAAAGTATATAGATATTTCATAATAAATTGACACAAATATTTTTTCTTCAGTGCTGTACATATTTTGTTATATGAATATGTTATAAGTATATCTGTTATAGGTAATTATTAAAAATAAGTATTCATATATTTCATGTATTAAAATGAATAATTTAGACTTGTATAAAGCTGCAGATTATTTTAAAAATCTGACAAAAAGTGATTACATAAATATAGATTTTATTTTTGTCATATAATAAAGTTCTGAAGGCAGGATTCCTAAGGGTGATGTAGTTGTTAGACTCATAAAAATAAGACTACTTCTACCTTTCTACTCTATCCCTCTCAGCATGTGGGATTTGTGAATTACACATACATATTCATTATATATATTATTCATGTTTCAACAAACAAGAAAAGGAACATATATCTTCATTCACTTAATCCCACTGATGTAGTACGGCCAACACAGATGCAGGGAGACTGGAGTATTCTGTACTCTCTTGTCTAGCTTTTACTGAAGGAAATTACTGATAAAGGTATCGCAGTGAGTGTTATTTGCATCTACCTACAAATATCTGTCATTAAAGAGAAAACTGAGTAAGCCAAAAGTAAATGAATATGCTGAAGATGAACCTTTTCCTCTGACTAAATGGCAGTCTAAAAGCATCTCCTTTTGTTTTAATAGCAGGTTTTTCTAACTTGGTGAATGAAATAAGTGACAGTGCTGGTTTTGTTTTCATTTTGTTTACAGAAAGCAAGAAATGTCTATTTTAATTTCAGAAATGTATGCGTATTCAGTCCTTCCTATTATAGGTGTATAGAGCTGCATATATAAATTTT
>SJYX01012832.1:126790-138207 GCA_006410675.1 Oreotragus oreotragus | reverse complement strand
TGCTTCCTGACCTGCATACAGATTTCTCAAGAGGCAGGTCAGGTGGGCTGGTACTCCCATCTCTCTCAGAATTTTCCACATTTTATTGTGATCCACACAGTCAAAGGCTTTGGCATAGTCAATAAAGCAGAAAGAGATATTTTTTTCTGGAACTCTCTTGCTTTTTTGATGATCCAGCGGATGTTGCCAATTTGATCTCTGGTTCCTCTGCCTTTTCTAAAACCAACTTGAACATCTGGAAGTTCACGGTTCACATATTGCTGAAGCCTGGCTTAGAGAATGTTGAGCATTACTTTACTAGTGTGTGAGATGAGTGCAATTGTGCGGTAGTTTGAGCATTCTTTGGCATTGCCTTTCTTTGGAATTGGAATGAAAACGGACCTTTTCCAGTCCTGTGGCCACTGCTGAGTTTTCCAAATTTGCTGGCATATTGAGTACAGCACTTTCACAACATCATCTTTCAGGATATGAAATAGCTCAATTGGAATTGCATAACTATTTATTATGAAGCTTTCTACAATATATATAACTGGAATATAAACAAGCATTGTAATTTGAACACAAGAACATTATAATAGACAAAATTTCTGTATGTGCTATAATTATATATACTATAAAAATTATCAGAAAATCTAAGAAAAATCTATTAATGTTATAAACTTCAAAAAGATCTATAGATATAAAAATTTTATAGGCAATTTTGAAGATTATTTAGCAAAAGAGGCCCAATAGCATTTGATAATATGTACTAGCAAATTTCCCGTAATAAACTTAGCAATGGAAATTAGAGTTATTGGGTGCAGGATTAAGCATATTTTGTAAATGAACTACTTTAAAATACTTTTGAGATAAAAAAATATATTTTGTTTTTCTTTATGTAGTTCTATTTCATGAAAATGACTGGCCTTATTGTACATCAGCTTATTCATAGTATAATTAAGCTTTTTATATATCAGCATAATATTGTTGTTTTATAATTAAAAAAGAAACACATTTACTGGAATGGTGGCCATACAAAGAAGTATTATAAGGGTTTCCAAGGTGGCAGTAATGGTAAAGAGCTCCCTGTCAGTGCAGGTGACCTAAGAGACCTGTGTCCAATCCCTGGGTCAGGAAGACCCCCTGAAGGAGAGCATGTAACCCATTCCACTATTCTGCTTGGAGAATTCCACAGACAAAGGAACCAGGATGGTTACAATTCATGGGGTGGCAAAACATCAGACATGACTGAAGGGACTTAGCACACATGCACTTAGATGCATAATACTGCTTAAATTAATCATTAATTTAAATCCTGTTTCTTCAAAGCCAGAAGCCTTGTTTCTGGTAGTCAAATGGAAATTTTAATCACTATTATGGTTATGCATTTTTGGAGAACTCATCCTTGGAATTTAGATCTCACTTATAAATCCTCTGCTGAGGCTCGCTATTGGCCTAGAAATACTTAAAACTTGCTATGTTGGAGAATGAAAAAAAGAAAAGTCTAACTAGATACCTAAGACATACATTAGAATTCTATTGGAAGTATTCTACTGCCAATGAACCTATGGCAACTAATAAACTCTGCCATTTGCAAAAAATGTATGTTGCTAACGTAGATATAATTGAGCTTGTCTTTTTTACCTAATAGTTCAGTCTAATGAAAATATTTAAGTAGCAGTTAGAAAAATAAGTCTAGAGTTCTACAGACAAATCTAGTTTGAAATGCAGGTTACAAAATCACTGGCATAGAAGTTGATGTTATCACTAAGGATGTATTTATACAGAACATAAAATTTAGACAGAAGTTAATAAGCTAAGAGGTCACTAAAGAAAGAAAGGAAGAAAGTGAAGTTGCTCAGTCGTGTCTGGACTCTTTGCGACCCCATGGAATGTAGCCTACCAGGCTCTTCCATCCATGGATTTTCCAGGTAAGAATACTGGAGTGGGTTGTCATTTTTCTCCAGGAGATCTTCCCAACCCAGGGATTGAACCCGGATCTCCCGCATGGTAGGCAGACGCTTTACCATCTCAGCCACCAGGGAAGAGGTCACTAATACTGTTTAATGAGAGATTTGAACTAATTAAATCATTAGTCAATCACCAAGTAGATGACACACTTCAATAACACAACTACATAGGAACTTGTTAAAAACAGAGGATCGGTGGTGAGGACCATCATTCTGCACAACTTCAGGGGAAACCGTTCACACTGTCCTCTATTTATTTTTAATTGGAAAATAATTGCTTTACAATATTGTGCTGGGTTTTGCTATACATCAACATGAATTAGTCAAAGGTGTACACACGTCCCCTCCTTCTGGAACCTCCCTCCCATCTCCCCAATCCCAACCTTCTAGGTTGTCACAGAGAACTGGGTTGAGCCCCCTGCATCACACAGCAAATTCCCACTGGCTACCTATCTTACACCTGGCCATGTATAAGTTTCCATGCTGTTCTCTCTCTCCCTCCCACACTGTCCACAAATCTGTCCTCTGTCTGCGTCTCCACTGCTATAAGTTCATCAGTACCATCTTTCTAGATTCCATACATATGCATTAATATACAGAATTCATCTTTCTCTTTCTGATTTACTTCACTCTGTACAATAGGCTCCGGGTTCATCCACCTTGTTAAGACTGACTCAAATGCATATTGCTTTGTGTTTGTTTGTTTGTTTGTTTTTAAGCTGAGTAACATTCCATTGTTTACATGTGCCACAATTTCCATATCTTTTCATCTGTCAATGGACATCTAGACTGCTAGGAATAGGACTACCATATGACTCACTGTATTCATGTTTTTGAGTACTGCTGCTGCTGCTAAGTCACTTCAGTCGTGTCCGACTCTGTGTGACCCCATAGACAGCAGCCCAACAGGCTCCCCCATCCCTGGGACTCTACAGGCAGGAATACTGGAGTGGGTTGCCATTTCCTTCTCCAATCATGAAAGGGAAAAGTGAAAGTGAAGTCGCTCAGTCTGTCCGACTGTTAGTGACCCCATGGACTGCAGCCCACCAGGCTACTCCGTCCATTGGATTTTCCAGGCAAGAGTACTGGGGTGGGGTGCCATTGCCTTCCCCTATTTTGAGTACTACTAACATATTAAATGTGCTTCCCAGGTGGCTCTAGTTTAAAGAACCCATTTGTCAACAGGACACATAAAAGTTGTAGGCTTAATCTCTGGGTTGGCAAGATCCTTAAGAAAAGGAAATGGAAACCCACTCCAGTATTATTGCCTTGAGAACACCATGGGCAGAGAAGCCTGGCAAGGCTGCAGTCCATATGTACTAGCCTAGAATAAATCACATTGTGTACTTAAAAAAAATTCTATTCTATTTTGGAGTATAGCCACCTGGGATAGGTTTATATGGATAGCAATGGGAAGTAGTCATACATAATTTTTGTCATTAAAATCCTACAGTTCAAACAAAGCTGAAGTCTCCTCTATGATCATGTGAAATGTTACCTCATATACACTGTCCTGCTCTTTTGTTTTTCAGGAATATTGAAAATAAAATTTAAAGTACAACAGATTCCTGAGAATCTATATTTCCATGTTTCTGTGAGGACTTTTGAGTTGAGAAAAATTTCCATTTTGTATCTCTTAACTAGCAAACAAATTAGGATTAGCTGTAAAGCAAGCAGCACACTCGGTATGTAATGAATGCTACCAAATGTTCATGTTATGATTATTTTTGCTTCTAACTGGTTTCAACTCTTTAAAAGTATAGACTCAGTAACAAAATTTCCTTAATTTTCCTGGGTATAGCTTAGATTTTAGTCAAATATTCTTTCTTGATTGTAATCATCTGTATTCATGAAAATAAGGACAAAAATTGCCACAAAATGCAAATCTCTATATCAGTGAACTAAAACAATAAAAATTAACGCTATATATCCTCAGATTCCAATGTGAGTCCACAGGGATGCCCTGTCTATCTAGTCACTCAGAATCCAGGCTCATTTCAACCTTTTATGTTGTCACCTAAGCTTGAGGATTCCTCCTTTGTTGCAGCAAGAGAACAGAATGGAGGAGGATGCTTACTTGTTTTTAAGTGCCTCAAACCAAAGAGATGCATATGATTTTTGCTCTCCATCCATGGACAAAACTGGTCACATGGTCTTACATCATATGAAAAGGAAGATGGAATGTCTGTTGAGATCTAAGTATCACCATATCATACTACAGATGAGATGAGACTCATGGATCTCCATTTCTTATAACAGTCATTTTATTGACACTATTTGATTAATAAACAGGCTTAAAACTTTCAAGCAGACCTAATTAATCTTCATTTTGAAATCCTGTTAGCACAGGTGTTCACTAGACAAATTATCCAACAAATGTTGACTCACTAGCAATTTACCCTAATTTCATCAGTTATTCATCTCAGGTTTCATTTATGCATCTGCTGTGTCATTATCTCAGTTCATTATAACATTAGCTTTTAAATTTAATAGACCATTGCAGAACAATAGTTATGCATAAATAAAAAAGGTACTAATTATAGAGGCTTACTTTTGCAACATTGTTCACCTTAATATTAATTGGATGCTTTTATCTTTTGAAATGAACTTGAAATAAATAGAGTACATGTGTCAATAAAATCATAAAATTACTTATAAAGTTCAAAAATAACTTTCCTGTGTTATGCCTATGAGAGATGATTAGAAGTATCTGGGATACAGGTTTAATCTAAATTGAATTGGTAGGTACTCTTGTTGTTATCATTTTTGAGATTTGAAACTTTATGAAGAATAAATATAGTTCTTTATATCCATAATATGGATTTTTAAAATGTACTACTAATTAACAAGTTCCAAGTTCAATTTAGAAACCATCTGACTGCAATCTAATTTTATTAAGATTTGTGATTCATAGAAAAAGAGCAGCAATTGTTTCTTATTACTTTTGCTAAATTTATACATTGTTAACAGTGAAAAATATGACATTAGAATCTTTGATATTATAATTTTGGAAATTTCACAACAAACCATGAGTAGCTAATTAAAGTATATTGCAAATGCCTTTTCAACCTTAACTACAAGGGTAGAGCAACATAACTAACACCACATATGTGTGTCACATCCTTCTTCAGATGGCAAAGCGATAGGTGTGGAAAGACTTAAAACTTTAACTAAGAAAAAAGAAAGATATTTATAAAGAGGATTGTCAGAAATATATTTTGTTCTTTCTTCATTCAAACATAAATATGGAAACTAGCAAGAAGGTTATTTTAATGCTATTTGAAAGCTAGCAAGAAGGTTAAATATAAGTAAGAAGAAATATATGTTATTAAAAACATTACATGCTAACGATTCAATAGTAGTGGAACATATACTTCTGATGTTCTAAACTATCTATATGAATTTGCCATCACAGAATTTTTATTTATTTCTCTTCCACTTTTCAGTATTTGATAAAATGCCTCTTACTGGCTGAATCTAAGGGCCAAATTTCTGGGAAGTGTAGTTTCAGGTTTCTTCCTGAAATGCAGAGGAGGATGCTGAAGTGGGCCATGATATTGAGTTTACAGACGCCATTCAGTACAATGATTCTGAGAAAATGTTGAAATTAGAAGCCAGATTGAAGTGAACAAATAAGTCAATTTAAAACAAGGGAATGCTTGCAATAATAGTTGTTGACTCTTCAGGGAAGTCAGACAAGCAAACAAACCAAAGAGGAAAGGGAAATCTCTTTTGCAGCTTCTCATTGATTTTCGCGGAGAGAAACTTACAGAATTTTTAAATCTACGTGATAAGGAAAATTAAAAGGTCAAAATATAATGACAATTAATAGATTAATGCTTGATGGAAAAGGTAAAGGGGAAAATATATGATAAGCACAAATAGGAGTGGGAATTTTGACTGATAAGTTCTAACAGAGGGCTCAGGTTTTTCCTGTAAAACTAATAGAAAATGAGTTTTTTGAGATAATCTCTTGACAGTGCTAATTTAGAATCATACATTGGGTGAGTTTTCTACAATCTCTTTTGTACTTCTAAAATGTTAAATGGTTTGGTGGTTTAGTTGCTAAATCGTGTCCCATTCTTTAGACCCCGTGGACTATAGCCCTTCAGGCTCCTCTGTTCGTGAGGATTTTCTAGGCAAGAATACTGGAGTGTGTTGCCATCTCCTTCTTCCCTAGCCAGGCACTGAAGTCTCCTGCATTGCAGGCAGATTCTTCACCCACGGAGCCACTAGGGACCTCCAGAAATGTTAAATAATGTAAATATAAATTGTAAAAAAAAAAAAGGCACTAACTTTTACAAACTTTCTAACGTCTTTTAAGTGCCAGGCAATGTGAAGCACATATACACACTCACACACATAGATATATTATTGGATTGACCAAAAAGTTCATTCAGATTTTTCCATAAGATCTTATGGAAAAACCTGAGCAAACTCTTTGGCCAACCCAATTTATATATATGTATATACGTAATGTATGTGTGTGCTTGTGTGTATATTTTTTAGAGTATATACTCTAAAAATAAATAATACTATAATATTAATCCATAAATAAATACAAAAAATAAATAAAATAAAAAATAATATTAAGCCATGGAAACAAACGCACTAAAATAAAGCACTCTATTGATCGCATGTACGCATTTGGTGCACTGAACTTTCAGGCTGTCAAATTACAAAGCGACCTGTAATTTTAGAGCAAGACACCTATCTTTGTTGAAGCCCTATTACACACTTGGAGGAAAGTTAAGATGTTAAAAAAGGTAGTCATGATGTAGGAAGGATGTGTAGCAAACATTATTTAGAAATCTGAAGTGTTTTTTTTAGTTTTAATGTGTATTTAGATTATGTGCTGTGGGATTATAGAGAAGGGGAAAGAAGTTAATAGGATATGAGCTTCTGTGGAAAGATGTATGTTTTGAAATCTCTCAAGATCTTTAATACAGCAGTGTTTTAATTCATTAAAAAGAGAGTGCTGACTATCATTTGGGACATTGCAATTATCTAGGATTATGTGTCCCTTAGGCTGGTATAAAGTTCTAGCTATAGACATTGACCAGGCTATTAGAAAGACATTGACTATGAAACATTAAATAAAAAGTGAAAGTGGATAAAGTTGTCAAATAGATAATTTCACATCAAAGCAAATATTTTCTAAAAACTAGAGTCTTAATAGTTGAGGAAAAACACTAATATATAGGACACATAATCATCAAAACAGTGTTTCTTGAAATATGTTTAGTGAAAATTGAGTTTAACCCATGCTCCATTGAATACAGATGCATGCAATAGTAATATATGTAGTCATACATTAAATATGTTCCATACACAAGTATTTCATGTATATTAAATGTATTATATATATATACATGCATATTATCTTATTGTACTTTATTATATATGTATGAATATATTATATATGTGAATACATATAGCACATGTATGCATATTTAAATACACACATAAAACATTTTGTTATAGCATAGCTACTAGCAATCAAAATAGATATCTTAAAAACTTTACAGTGACAGTAGAAGGTTCAGCTGAGCATTGGCCCCAATTTAATTAACAATTGCATTTGTGGAATCTTGTGTTATACATAATTCTCTTCCCAATAGACAAGTGACATTAGAGTCAAATGATTCTAGAAGACCTGAATTTATGAACTATGTGCAATTGCACTTACCTTTGTATTTACGAAAAATGTTCAACTGGACGACTCACCTATCCTGAGAAACATTTTAAAACTATGCTCTATGACATTCTCTTTGGAAACCTCAGATTTTTAATGGTATTTCCAATAGACAGTAATGTTCTCACCCTCACTGGACCTATACTTTGTAGTTACTCAGCAGAATCAGCATGGACATTATTTGAAATTTGGTTCAGATATAAAGGTTGATGACACTCCCCACATCAAGATAATGTGAGATGAAGTATATTTCTCACATGAGGTATTTGTGGACAAACCTAAGGAGCGGGACTAGCAGATCTGGGATGGCTTGGGCAAAACAGTGGGTATAGCCTGAGTATGCGGGTGAGAAGGTGAGATTGTGGAAAAGTTCCCTAGTGTGGAAAGTTTACATTTCCTCCGTGCACCAAAAGAAGTTCTTGTGATTGGACTTAATTATTAGTCTGTCCAGATATGGGGCCAGAGGAGAAACAGAGTGAAGCATGAAAAGAAGTCAGCAGTCAAGTTTCAGTAATGAAGTCATAGGCTTTATTGCATTTCACATCTGAAGTCTGACTGGTAACTGAAATGTGCCATCTAGGACATGGAAGCAACCTAGATGTCCATCTGCAGGTGAATGGATAAGGAAGTTGCAGTACAAGCATATATATAATGGAATATTACTCGGCTATAAAAAAAAAATTTTGAGTCAGTTCTAATGGAGTGAATGAAACTGAAGCCTATTATACAGAGTGAAGTAAGTTCAGAAAGAGAAACACCAATATAGTATATTAATGCATATATATATGGAATTTAGAAAGATGGTAACAACGACCCTGTATGCAAGATGGCAAAAGAGACACAGATGTAAAGAACAGACTTTTAGACTATGTGGGAGAAAGCGAGCGTGGGATGATTTGAGAGAATAGCATTGAAACATATATATTACCATATGTAAAATAGATGACCACTGCAAGTTTGATGCATGAAGTATGGCACTCAAGGCTGGTGCTCAGAGTGCACCCGGATAGGGTATGCAGGGAGGTGTGAGGAGGTTTCAGGATGGGGACATATGTGCACCCAAGGCTGATTCATATTGATGTATGGCAAAAACCACTACAATATTGTAAAGTAATTCAGTTCAGTTCAGTCGCTCAGTCGTGTCCGACTCTTTGTGACCCCATGAATTGCAGCATGCCAGGCCTCCCTGTCCATCACCAACTCTCGGAGTTCACTCAGACTCACATCCATTGAGTCCGTGATGCCATCCAGCCATCTCATCCTCTGTCATCCCCTTCTCCTCCTGCCCCCAATCCCTCCCAGCATCAGAGTCTTTTCCAATGAGTCAACTTTTCGCATGATGTGGCCAAAATACTGGAGTTTCAGCTTTAGCATCATTCCTTCCAAAGATGTCCCAGGGCTGATCTCCTTCAAAATGGACTGGTTGGATCTCTTTGCAGTTCAAGGGACTCTCAAGAGTCTTCTCCAACACCACAGTTCAAAAGCATCAATTCTTTGGCTCTCAGCCTTCTTCACAGTCCAAGTCTCACATCCATACATGGCCACTGGAAAAACCATAGCCTTGACTAGATGGACCTTAGTCAGCAAAGTAATGTCTCTGCTTTTGAATATGCTATCTAGGTTGGTCATAACTTTTCTTCTGAGGAGTAAGCATCTTTTAATTTCATGGCTGCAGTGATTTTGGAGCCCCCCAAAATAAAGTCTGACACTGTTTCCACTGTTTCCCCATCTGTTTCCCATGAAGTGATGGGACCAGATGCCATGATCTTTGTTTTCTGAATGTTGAGCTTTAAGCCAACTTTTTCACTCTCCACTTTCACTTTCATCAAGAGGCTTTGTAGTTCCTCTTCACTTTCTGCCATAAGGGTGGTGTCATCTGCATATCTGAGGTTATTGATATTTCTCCCGGCAGTCTTGATTCCAGCTTGTGTTTCTTCCAGTCCAGTGTTTCTCATGATGTACTCTGCATAGAAGTTAAATAAGCAGGGAGACAATATACAGCCTTGACGTACTCCTTTTCCTATTTGGAACCAGTCTGTTGTTCCATGTCCAGTTCTAACTGTTGCTAAAGTAATTAGCCTCCAGTTAAAGTTAAATTATTTTTTAAGAAAGGAGAGATATCTTCTTTGAAGCTGAATTTAAGTCTAAATTGTGGCACCATATGTAACCATCTGTAAAGAAAATGAAAAGCTCTGGAAGAGCACATGCATTCACTCATCCAAGATACTGGAGGACCGCCAGGAAAGGATGTCCACAAGTGCCCAGGGCATTTGTTCAAATATCCAAGTGACGTCATTGACTTTTACCTGCTGTCTCATTTGTTGGGATATGTGAGTAACTTAGCCAGTATTGATTATTCACAAGCATCAGAAAGGTTAGTGAATCAAAATTACATGGAATTTCCAGGTTTTGTTGGCTAGTAGATGCATGCTAAGCTATGATCAGGTTTCCCAAGTAGTGAGAGTGTTAAAGATGTGAGAGTGTAGGGGATGTGAGAGACGTTGATTTGATCTCTGGCTCAGGAAAATCATCTAGAAGAAGGCATGGAAACCCACTCTAGTATCCTTGCCTGGAGAATCCCCATGAGCAGAGAAGTGTGTTAGGCTATGGTCTGGTCCATAGCATCACGAAGAGTCAGACATAACTGAAGCAGCTTAGCATACGTGCAAAGTATTGTCAGCATCCATTGCTGCTTGAGAGTACTGCCCCTTATTAAGGACTCTGAGAGTGGTAGTGGTTTAAATCATATATTCGGATTTTTTTTGATAATTCTTGAGTGGCCCATCTTTAGAAAAAAAACTAGTTGCTTAACATTGTGGATTCCAAGCACATTTTCAGTGTCCCACAATGTCTTTATTAGAACAGGGCAATTGGCAACAATATGGTACATATAGGAACAAGACTGGTGTAGTTTGTTTAGGGGCAAGAGCCCAAGAGAATTTGTGTGTGTGTGTGTGTGTGTGTGTGTGTGTGTGTGTGTAAGTCACTCAGTCATGTCTGACTTTTTGTGATCCTATGGACTGTATAGTTGATGGAATTCTCCAGGCCAAAATACTGGAGTGGGTAGCTGTTCCCTCCTCCAGGGGATCTTCCCAACCCAGGGGTCAAACCCAGGTCTCCCTCATTGCAGGTGGATTCTTTACCATATGAGCCACCAGGGGGAAGGGTAGTTTGGTTCTGTTGTTGCCTAGTAGATCATCTGATTCCAACATGACTATCTAGAGTTTGTTCTAATGTGCTTAATCTTGGGTTCCCTTCTTTACCAAGAATGTTCTAGTGTAGGGATCAAAAGCAGCAGTTCTCTAATGAGCTCTGTCATGTGTGATGGTGGGACTTCTGTCCTGGCAGTGTATGAACCTACAAACTTCTCACTCAGTTAAACCTAGCAGGCTCACCGGGGAGCCAAGGAGTTTAGGAGAGAGCTGACCTCTTCTAGCACTGTGGTACCTGGCAAGGAAGGGAGGACAGGAGAGAGCATCTCCTCCTCTAAGCAGACTATGTCAGAAAGCCCAGGTTTGACTCTCTCCTGTGAACCCAAGCATCATTTGAGCAAGGAAGCTTCAGTAGCTGTGCTGAGCTTCTGGGGTGCTGTTACTATGACCCATTACACAGAGAACAGCTGGCTGAAGTCCTGTGAGAACCTCAGTTTCTAAACAGCTTTGATATATAACGATGAATTGCTGCTGTCATATCATGGAGTGCAGCCTTTTGCATGAGAAGCAATTTGCAGCCATCAGGAGTTATTAAGAGACTCCTAGCAGCATCTCCAGGCA